>CM035433.1:44678877-45136377 GCA_020310875.1 Ceratopteris richardii | reverse complement strand
TCCACAATCACTTTACCTTGTTGGAGCCATGGTTTACCTAAAATCAATTTTTCAGACATAAATGATCTGGCCATTCTTCATAGTCTATTTTCATATATTCTTTATTGAACTTAACTTTAATAGACAGTGAAGACATGCTTTGTACTATTTTTCCTTCCAAAGTTTTGATAAAGGTTCTGCTTTTAGTTCTATTTCTGTTAAATTTACTTACCAAAGCTGAACTAATCAGATTCACTTATGCTCCAGAATCTATCAAAACCCTAATTTTTTCATTTTGAAGATCCATTGTCATCACAGGTAAATGTTCTTTTAGTTTTAGAGGAGTTTCACACAAACAGACTTCCCTAAGATCTTTGGTTTTTCTTATCCTTTCCTTTGCTTCCTGTTGAGCCTCTTTTCTAATGTCTTCCTCTTCTTTTTTCCTATTTTGAGCTTGTTGCAACCTTCTCCATTCATCAACAGTTAATGGGCAGTCATACCTCTTGACTCTACATCCACTTATGAAGTTTGGCATGATTTCTCCGTCTATGTTAGCTAGTTGAATGGCTCCACTATTGCTTATCTGATGTATAATATATGGCCCATGTCCTTTTTTCTGGAACTTTTTCTGATGTTCTTTGACTGTGTAAGCCAAAACTAGATCTCCTTCCTGTAGATTTTTTTCTTTTATGTGAACATCATGATAAGCTTTTTGCCTTTTCTTGTCCACATATATACTCATAATGGCTTGGAGTCTAGAAGCTCCCAATTTTTCCAATTCTATTACTCTCTCTGATAGTTCATGTCCAGTCCAATTGTAGTGACTACCTACTTTTAATGTTGGAATAAGGAATTCCATAGGTAAAACTGCATTTTGTCCATATACTAGATTGAATGGTGTGTTTCCTATTGTAGTTTTATAAGCCACTCTATAAGCCCATAGGACATGATTAAGTTGTAAATCCCAATCATTCCTATTTGTTTTTACTAATTTTGATAGTACAGTACAAAGTACTTTATTAGTACTTTCTGCTAACCCATTGGCTTGTGGGTGATATGGGGCTGACTTTCTATGACTGATCAGGAAATATTCAGTGATGTTTTCTATGATTTGGTTTACAAAATGGGTCCCCCTATCACTTACCAATTCAATTGGAAGTCCAAATCTGGTGATAATATTTTCATATAGGAATCTGGAAGTAGTATGAGCATCATTCCTTCTTGTGGCTTTGGCCTCAACCCACTTTGTCAGGTAGTCTGTAGCCACTATGATGGGATTGTTTTGTTGGAGGATGTATAGGTCCAATGAAATCCAACCCCCATTTACTAAAGGCTCTTGCTGAAATTAATGGAACTAATGGCATATTATCTCTTTTATTTGGTTGACTCACCCTCTGACAGATGTCACATCTTTTTACATAGGTTCTTGCATCAGGAAATAGGGTTGGCCACCAAAAGCCAGAATATAAAATGAGTTTAGCAGTTCTGTCACTTGAGAAGTGTCCTCCTACTACTCCAGAATGTGCCATTTCCAACATTTCCAGATATTTATTCTCAAGAACACAAATTCTTAAGTATCCATCCATTCCTCTCTTATACAACTGTTCTCCTATCAATTGATATTCTTCAGAGACTACTTGTAGATTTTTGGAATCTGCACCAGCTATCACTTGTTTTCCTTTCTTCTTCCTTTTCAATTCCTCAATGATATTTTCACTCCAATCTGGATTTTTCTAGAACCAATATAGAGTTATGAATTCTTAACCTTGCAATAATTGGCACTTCCTGCAATTAGCAATGTATTTTGTTACATCTTGAATCTTATTAGGCGAATGTACCCCCATCCTATTGAGATTACTTAGGGTGACTACCCTGGAAGCATGAGTGCAAGGATTCCAACAATACGTCTTTATTTTGTCAATCCTGGAAGTATTCAAGAGACCACAACCCCTTCTAGATGATAGAATCCAAGAAATAAGAGAATAATGGCTGGATTTCTTAGAATGGTGAAAATGAAGAGAAATTTCTAGGGTTTGGATTATCTTGAGCAAATCTCCACCATTTTCCACAATCTTGGTGTCTAATACATGCTATTTTCTTAGGAGAACACAATTATGAAGTCAAAACTCAAAAATGTTACCTGTACCATTCAGACGAGACAATCGTGATTCTGTGAAAACAGACGATTTTCATCTCCAGCACCATTCTTCATCAATTTCTCACTCAACACATCAATATTCAGCTCTCTTCATACACTTTCAACAGAATTACACAATAGAAGCTCACAAATCTCCATGGATACACAAAGAATAGACTCAACAAATCAATGAAACCACACAAAGAGGAGAAAACACGATTTTCAGCAGGAAACTCTCTCTATTCACTTGGATAGCATGTAAACAAATAATCAACCAAACCCCTCATAATAGAGGAAATTGTCTTATATACATTTTCAAGTGTCCCTTTTCACACTTGAATTTTGGTCCTTTCCTCTATTATTCTAAAAATATGCTATCTAGGAGTTTCCAAAAATTCTAGAAAAATTACATAAAATTCTATTCTACATAAGGAAGACTCTTCCTTATTTTTACATCAGTTGCATAAATATTTTTACAATTTTTTGGCATTTTACAATTATTTTTCATAAAAAATGCTTCAAAAAATACATCTTCTAATAGTCGTTGACGTGGTTGTTGTAGATAGAGTGACTTGGTTACGGACTGGAATTCTTTCTTTGCATCATAGGCAGATATAGCCTTGTTGAGGGTTGTAGGTCATAGGGTGTAAATCTTAGCTTGGATTCTCACCTCCAAACCATCTTCATATTTCCCCTGCAAGCTATCGTCCAGTACATCTTCAAGCATTCGAACCAATAGTAAATTTTTCTAGAACCGCTCTGTTTAGGTAGTAACCGTATCACCCTCCTTGCATGTAAGGGTCATCCATGAATGTCAAACATGTATATGGTATTGAGGAGGAAGAAAAGGATCCTTCATTTTATCTTGGAAAGCCTTCCATGTTGTTGGACGCTCTATACTGTGCCGTAGGACATTCCACCAGAGTTGAGCTTTTCCTACTAGTAAATAGTTAGTGGCAAATTCGACTTTTTCACTTTCAGCATATGTTTCATCAGTATAAACATCATCAAACTATGATAGCCATGAAAGGATTAAAGGGCCATCCTTATGGTCATCAAACTATAAAAACTTGTAATTCTTAACACCAATCTTGGAATGCATGCCATCCGATTGGGCAGAGATAATTGCTTTGACCACCAACTTCCAAATGAGGTTTTCTTAGTGTATGCATAAACGGACTTGTACTTACTCCATAACATATGTCTACCGTATAGTTTGCACCTTGTGGAGTACTTCGTCACATTGTCGAATCTTGTTCTGGGCGCCTCAATCTTTGTGGTGTAAGAGCTCAAGTTGTTGCTTGAGTGTTACCTCGGGTAGAGGTGATTTGCCAAAATCCTCCATGGTGTCAAGGCACTAGATCGTGCCCTCTGACTAGACTAGACAAGATTTTGGAATTACACTTCTGATCACAAGATCAATTGTCCAGGGAAATGATACAAGAATATATGTACTGAGACAAGAAGTTCCACAATCCGGTACTGATAAGTATGGGAAACTAGACTAGAGATGATACAGGAGATCCCACAACCGGGGACCGTAGTTATGAAACAAAATATCTCAATTACAAGAATTCCCTTCAAGGATATGAACTAGATACTGGAAATAACTGGAAAGGATCTCGTACTATGAGATTACAATAGGACAAGAAAGGATGTCCACGATACAAGAAAATTAGAAAAGACTAGAGTAAGGAACAAGACTAAAATTTGAATTGGAACTTGAAAGTAATTACTTGGTGGTCACAACCCCTTGAGCTCCGAAGACTGGCATTGGCAAGATTGAGAATGAATGTACCCAACCCCTCCTTATATAGGTTTTCCAAGGGCGGTTATGAATTCATGATGTAATCAATGATGTCATCAACTAGAAACAGGACCTTTGGATGTCAGAATTCAGCAAATAGACAATTGATCTTGGGGTTTTGGCACGTTCCGAATGCAATGGAAGAATTAGTTTCTCTAAAATCTGAGCCAATCATGAGATATAGAAAGTGACATGGAATTTGAGATTCAAGATGGTTTTCTTTGTGTTCATGACCACCTCCCCCTCAAGCGACGGGTTCCACGAGGAGCAGTTATGTGACTTTGAGATCTTCTAGAACTTGAATCTTCATAGCTCTTGGTCTTTGTAGAGTTTTGGATATGTGGTACTGGAGCATGATGATGATGGATATCCATGATGAAACTGGAAAGGGTTTTTAGTATATCTAGGTGGAGAATCAAGGCCGGTGGGTAGTACTCCTCTTTTGATTGTGATGATGATCCTTCTAATGTGGGATGGTGATTGTAGAAGTCCTAATTCCAACTTGCTTCTTCTTCTTAAGACATTTGAATACCATATGATCATGATCTCCACAATCGAAGCATAATCCATTGTCTTTTTGATGTTTTCTTTCTTTTGGTGTAAGTCGTCTGACTCTAATGTTATCCATCTGCATGGGTTCTGGTTGAGATTCTTTAAACATATGTTGTTGAGGAACTAAGGTAAACTTGTATTCTCGATCATGAACAGAAATCTTCTTCTCTTGCTTTCTCTCAAACAACCTATTATCACACTCAATTGCTTGATTCATGAATTCATTCAAAGTATTTACCTTGGGCATGGTTAACATGAGGTCCTTTACATCATCACGTAAGCCCCATCAAAATTGGTTGATAAAATAATCCTCGTGCCATCTGAGATCACAAATGATTTGTCTAAATTCTGATGCATAAGTAGAGGTAGGCCTATTTCCTTGATGTAGCTTCCTTAGCTTTGTTTCGGCAACACGTGAACAATTGGTATCTCCAAACAAAGATGTGAACTCTGGAATAAAGGCCTTGAAATCATGCAAAATACCCATATCCTTCTCAAGGATAGGTGCAGACCATGACAGAGTAGGACCACATAATAGAGTTCCTACTAGTCCTACTTGAGAAGCATCATCTGGGTACCTGTCTGGTTTTATCTTTATGAATAGCTTCACTTGTTGCACAAATCCTTGAAACTTTGATCTTGTCCCATCAAATTTCTCAGGCATGCTCACTTTTGGACTTTTCTTCATGTTAGTTGTCATGGGGGTACTTGAAGAAGATTAACTTAAAATGATCTGTAGCTCTTGGATTTGCCTTTGAAGTTCTGTGATTACATTCTGAGTATTCTATTGTTGAATCCTTTGTTGGTTTTATTGTATCTCTTGGACTTGTTGTTGAATGACTTTAAGTGCAGAAAAAAATTCTTCTCAGATAATCTCCATGGTTCGTGGTCTTGATGAAGGTGGTCTTGCCAAAATGTTACGGGAGCACTAGATCGTGCCCTCTGACTAGACTAGACAAGATTTCAGAATTACACTTCTGATTACAAGAACACCCCCATAGGGAAAATAATACAAGGATATGTACTAAGACAAGAAGTCCCACAACCTGGGACCGATAGGTATGGAAAACTCAATTAAAGGTGATACAAGAGATCCCACAACTCGAGACCGTAGGTATGGAACAAGATATCATGATTACAAGAATTCCTTTCAGGGATATGAAATAGATACTGGAAATAACTAGAAAGGATCTTGTACTATGAGATTACAATAGGACAAGAAAGGATGTCCACGATACAAGAAACTAGAAAAGACTAGAGCAAGGAACAAGACTAAAATTTGAATTGGAACTAGAAACTGGTCCTTTGAGCTCCCAAGACTGGCATTGGCAAGACTGAGAATGAATGTGCCCAACCCCTTCTCATATAGGTTTTCCAAGGGCGATTACGAATTGATGATGTAATCAATGATGCCATCAACTAGAAACAGGACCTTTAGATGTCAGAGTTCAGCAAATAGAGAATCGATCTTGGGGTTTTGGCACGTTTCGGATGCAATGGAGGCATTCATTTCTCTAAAATATGAGCCAATCATGAGATATAGAAAGTGACATGGAATTTGAAGTTCAAAATGGTTTTCTTTGTGTTCATGACACATGGTGTTCGTAGGGTCCATGAGGATGTAGAGAACAAAACCCTCTTGCTTGGTGAATATAGAAGTCCTTATTGCCACACATAAATTAAAATTGGTTCATGTGTAGCCAACAGCTACCAACAGTCACCAAGGGAGCCTTGGGTGCCAAAGATTCCAAAGTAATGCCTTAATTATGCCTTAGTTATGCCTTAAGTTATACCTAAGTTCTATGACTTAGTCGATGCCTTGGAGTAAGCCGAAGGAGTAAATGTAGGTGTAAACGTAGGTGTAAAAGTAGGTTTTGGTTTTGGAACTGGAACAAAAACAGAAACAAAAAAGAAAAACGGAAACAAAAACGGAAACAAAAACAGAAACAGAAACATAGGTTCTAGTTCTGGAATTGGAAGAGAAACAAAAATAGGAAACAAAAACGGAAATTGAAATGGAAATCGGAACCGAAATCGGAATCAGAAACAGAAACAAAAACTGGAACTGGAACTGGAATTGAAAATGGAAATGGAAATGAAAACCGGAATCAGAATTGCGAACAGAGAATAGCGAAACAGAGATCAATCACCAAAACAAACAGAAACAGATCCCTTTATAGTGATGCATGCAAGGCTTTGATACCATTGTTATCAGCATCTTGCTCACACTCACACAGAGGTTACGAAGGTAGAAATAGAAAAAAATAGACACGCGAGGAGATGAGACAAAACGCAGTATTGGGTGCAATCTCCCCCCATGCACTCTGTTTCGATAGTCAACGGACTGCATGTATTTATAGGAATTTTTTATTATATCAAAAAGAGTGTTTACATGAGAGCTGCTTCAAAAAGCATGCGTGAAAGTAAAAGTTGGTAGCTTTTGTGGAAAGCCTTTGCTTTCAATATCAAAAATTGCGGTCCACAATGACCCTTATTCTAACCACTACTTTTCTAACTGTTTGTAATGATAGAACCTTCTACACGGGTTTATTTACAAACTTGATGTCCACCCTAAAGTCACATTATTGATGTCTACCCTTTTACGCCTTTCAGGCCCTCACAAACCTTCAATCGCTATATCAAAAACACCAAAACACATTAATACATTAATAAATTAGCACTCCAACAATGCCTTTTTCAACCCATTCCATAATTTATAACAATGTGTCTAGGCAAAACAGTTCCATCATGCGTGTTGCAGATCAAGCTTTCCTGGCTAGTCAGAAGGGCAAAGTTAAATGGAGCTCTTCTATTAGTAAGCAAAAATATGCAAATTCTGCACATTCGAAGGGGGAAGACAAAGATGAGAAGAAATAAAAAAAGCATAAATTGTTTTGCAAATACTGTAAAGCAAATGATCATGTCATTAAGAGCTTTCCAAAACTGGCTGCTAAAGAGGCAAAGAAGAAAGAGGCCAAAATGGTTGTTGCAAAGCCTTCTACATCGAAAACAGAGTCTACTAATCTGATGCAGGATGAAGAATGATGTTTAATATTGTTTGCAGTTTTGACCCATCTTCTCATGAGCAATGCATGTTTGCAGTAGACTTAGATGTTTGGTACTTTGATAGTGGGATGACCAAACATATTACATCAGAGCACAATTTCTTCTCTTCACTTGAGCTTGTCCCTATAGGGAATACTATTACATGCACCAACAACTCCTCATATCCTCTTATGGGAGTTGGTAAGGTCATTTTGACTACTACTGATGGTAGTTCTTTCACTTTGTTAGATGCTTTATTTGTGCCAGGGATCAAGAAAAATCTATTATCAGCTTTTGCATTAGCCAAGATCGGCTTGGTTGTGAAATTTGTTGATGACAGATGTATAGTTCATGATCTATCAAATGGCAACATCATTATTGCTTTTGACATTTTATGTCATGGGTTGTATAAGCTCATAGACTATGAAAGATCTGTAAATGATTTGGCATGTGCAGCACATGATTCTCAGGCTATGTCAGATGCAAAGCTTTGGCATGCATGCTTTGGTCATCTAAATTTTGCTAGTTTGCTACGCCTGCAAAAATATGAAATGGTGTCCTCTTTGCCGAAACTTGAGGCACCCAAAAAACATGTTTGTGAAGGCTATATTTTGGGAAAAATGTAGCGTTCCTCCTTTCCAAAAGATGTTTCAGTTCGGGCTACTCAGAAATTGCAGCTTGTACATAGTGATGTCTATGGTCCTAAGCAGACACCTTCTTTTGGGAACTATCTTTACTTTGTGATTTTCATCGATGATTTTTCTAGGCATGCATGGGTATATCCATTGAAGGCAAAGTCCAAATTGTTTATGTGCTTCAAAAAATTTTTGGTTTTGGCTAAAAATCTGTCAGCATGCCTATAGGAAATTTGATGATAAAGTAGTAAAGTGTATTTTTGAGGCTATCATCTGTATCATCCACAGGCTAAAAGCATTCTGGTTAGCCGTGATGTTGTTTTTGTGGAAGATGCTATTCAGCCCTTACTTTCATGTACTAAGGAGACATCTGTTAGCTCCAAAGACATGTATGATACTTTGCTGCCTCTTTGTATAGGTGGACAGTCTAGTGCTGGTCCTAGTGAGGCAACTTCTCAGCCTTTGCAGGTTTCATGTGATGATAAAGATCATTCCATTTCTGATGCAGATTTACATGATGCACTTGTTGATGAGAGAGCTGATATTGAGCAAGCAAAAACTATGCCAAACTGTTTCATTTGATGAAACACAAAATTCAAAACATTGGATGGCTGCAATGAAATCTGAATATAATGCTATCATGAAAAATGGTACATGGTCTTTATGTGACTTGCCTCCTGGCAAGAAGGCCATTGGCACTAAGTGGGTATACAAGCTAAAGAACAAACCTGGTGGAACAATTGACAGGTATAAGACTAGGCTTGTTGCAAAAGGTTATGCGCAAAAAAGAGACATTGATTTTGATGAAACATTTGATCCTACTTGCCGAATGACTTCTGTTCATAGCATCTTTGCACTTGTAGCTCATCATGGTTGGAATGTACATTAGTTGGACATTAAAACATCATTTCTGAATGGTGACTTGCATGAAGAAGTGTATATTTTTCAGCCCCATGGCTTTGTACAAAAAGGGCATGAAAAACCATGTGTGGAGGTTAAAGAAGGCATGATATGGTTTAAAGCAAGCACCACATGCTTGGTATGAAAAGATACATGCCTATCTGATTGCACATGGTTTTGAGAACAGTCCAACTAAAAGCACCTTATATATTAAGCCTGTTAATGATGTGCTTCTGATCATTGTGCGATATGTTGATGACATACTCTACATTCGTCCTCATGACACACATATTGCTGATTTTAAGGCTTATTTGCATGCCTCATTTGAGATGTCTGATTTGGGGCATTTACATCACAATTTGGGGATTGAGTTTATGCAAGTTGATGGTGAAATTGCTTTGTGTCAAAGTAAATATATTGACACATTATTGCAGCATTTTGGCCCTGAAGACTATAAGCCTATTGCCACTCCTATGGAGATAGGTTTACAATTGAGTCTTCATGATGCTGGAGATGCATTTGATGTTGTTCTCTATTAGCAAGCTGTTGGATGCTTGATTTACTTATGCATTACTCGGCCAGATATTCAGTTTGTTGTCTCACAGATGAGCATGTTTATGCATTGCCTAGGTGTCAAGCATTGGCAGGCAGTTAAGCACATTTTTCACTACTTGAGTGGTACCCTGCTACTTGGATTGTTTTATCCCAAGGGGGGATCATTACCGCCAGATTTGCATGCTTTTTTTGGTAGTGATTCGGCTATTTTCTATGACACTCATGTGTCCACTAGTGGCTTTTGCTTCATGCTTGGTAGCTCATGTATATCTTGGTTGAGCAAGAGGTAGCCTACTGTGGCCACTTCTAGTTGTGAGGCTCTGTATAGGGAAGCTTTCACAACAACTGTTGAGTGTGTGTCGCTTAGACGCCTTATGGATGATTGGGGTGTTGGTCACTCTTCTGCCACCACCATCTTCATTGACTGTCAGAGCGTATTCGCAGTTGCGAGGAACCCTGTGTTCCATGCTCACACTAAGCACATTGAGGTGCATTATCATTATGTCAGGGAGAGGTTCTCTGTCGGGGAGATCAACTTGGCATATGTGCCCACGTAGGAGAACATTGGAGACTTTTTATGAAGGCTCTGCATAGGGAGAAGTTTGAAGCTTTTCACAAAGCTTTTGGCTTAGTTCCTTTTGTGGATTGATTCCACATAGCTTGGCACTTCCTTATACATGAGTGACAGCACCTTGTTCACCGCATCACTCCCAAGAGGGATTTGTTGATATATTTAGGTAGTGATGTGTGTGAACACTCTAGGACCATTGTCCCTACATTTCTAAGACTTTATTTGCTAGATAATTTGACAAGTAAATAGTATAATGCATATATGTCAATCATTTAAGAAAGAGGTAATACATGCATAATAGAGATTTTATCATATTGTCGAAAAAGGAGCTCAAAAATCAGCAATTCTCCATAATGTTAGGATGGGTGAACGTTCAATTTGTACAAGTCTAAAAATTCATGGTAAAAGAGGCTAAAAAATTTTTGTATAAGAAGAAGCGAAACACTAAGATATCTTCAACATGACATGAGTATATTGATTGATGATATGGATCAAAAAAAGACATGTATGTCACATTTTTTGGACTTCCTAAGGATTTTTGAGATAAAGACCTTGTGCAAATGCACTTAGCAAGTTTTATGATGTGTAAGGGAGTGTGAGGCCAATAGTATTTTTCAAATATCCTAATAATAACAATAATGACCTCAACCTTGTTTTCACTATAATCCTAATTACTTTGTTGTCATGAGGGATTGATTTTCCACCGATATTATTGCATTTGGAACTTGATAAAACTGCAAGAGAATAAGAACTCCATTTAATTTGGATATTTATTCCATATTAATGATGAAAAAGTGATTCTTATAGGGAATTTTAGCTTTTTCTTGGTTTCTCACACTCAAATCACATAGATCAAATGCTTAGTACTTTGTATAAGATACCAATATATTATGATGCTTTTCCACTTGTCGTATCGTTTCCTTTGTTTTTTTTTTTTAAATGAAGCCTAAAATTCACAGGTTCAAGTCCACGATATTAAATATGTCTATCACTTAAAACACTTTTTTTAAAACTGTGTTGATGATAGCATTGAGGTAATTAATGAGAAGGAATGATAATCCTATCCTTTAGTTGTTCAAATCAATAGGAGTCTTAGCATGGTTTTGATTTTTTATTGCATATCCCTAATGTGACAGCTCTTGGTGCAAGTGAGAACTTAATCCAAAGTATGAAAAAGTCGGATGCAAGCATTTAAGAAAGAAAGAAGAGAATATTGAGCATGCCATGAAATATGTAGGTCATGAAGGTGTGTTTTGGTAGGGTTATTTATTTTCTCATGATAGTTCATTTGTATTATACCGAATTGAGTAATTCTTTAAGAAGTAAAGACATTTAAGAGATGATGTGTGATACTAAAAATACATGCAAAAACAAAAAAGAAATACACATGCTCCTAAGAAACGTCTAACCTCACTAATGTTCCTACAAGTTTCGGATAATTTATTTATAGCGTCCACTTTTGGAGGATAAGGCCTACGACCATAGTAACCACATAAATGTCCTACAATTAAAACTTCATTAACACCAAATACTATTTTTTCTATGGAAAAATTTAATCCTACTTCTTCAAATCTTTTAAGTATTTTCTCACAATCTAAAATATGATTAGATACAAACTTCCTACATCCTAAAGAATCTAATGTTTCACCTTTTTCTTTTCCCTCACAGCCTTTAATTGGAATATCATCTATAAACAGCATGGTCACATTAGGAATAAAATCATGAAGAACCATATTCATTGTGTTCATCATATGAGCTACCAAATTTGTAGCTCCTTGAGGAAGAGTACACATACGAACTAATCCTAAAGGAGTCTTTATCGTAGTAATATCTCTACTCTCAGTAGCAAGATGGAACTGGTCATAACCTGAATATAAATCACCCATAGAATAATAGATAGAATGCCCAACAAAAGCTTTGGCAAATTCTACTATAATACGGTGTGGAGGTGATCGCAATCCGGGTGGATCGGGTCCGGTCGTGGCACACACAGGGTGTATGAAGCTAATGAATGTTGGAAGGTTTAAAGATGTGAAGGTGAAATTAATGTTGAGTATGGAGAAGAGAGAGATGTTGAAATAATTATGGGAATGGGAATGTAGGTGTGCAAGTTAGATTGATGACATGAATGATAAGAATGAAAGAGAACCATACACACGAATCAAATTTGGAAGGAAGAATGGTCCATTGGAGGAGCTTCTTAAACACTTCCTAATTCTAATCCATATGTATAGCCTTCTTTGGATGATATGTATGCATGATGAGAATAGATGGAATCCTTACACATAAATCAGTTTCGAAAGGAAGAATGGTCCAATATTGGAGCTTCTTATACACTTTGAGAAACTAATAAATATGTATGGATTTGTATGGATTATATGCATGCAAGTGAATTATGATGATGGATTTTACTCACAAGCTCAAAGAAACATCCTCACTGGTTCAACGCAATACTGCGGAGCCTTCTCACACATAGAAGAAATAGAAGACATGTAAAAATACTTAAGAGACTGAGAGAGGTGACAAGAGACAAGTGACAAGTGACATGAAGTAAAAGAATTTGAATTAAGTTACATGTAAAAGATCGTCGTGGTACGTCATGCTAAGCAGTCTACTGATCAAAGGTGGTTCCGACCCTCAAACCATGACAGTTCAACCGAATGTCACACGTAAGAAGGTGAGTTCCACTCCAGTGACCCTATGTCTGTCTAGGCTCGTAACGTCTAACTAAAGAAGTCTAAGACTCATTAAAATCAGCTCTAACTCACTCACACGCTCCACCGAGGGTGAGTCAAGATAGAGATGCTGGTTTCAAGAGCCTATCCTAAATTGGAGTTCTAACTTAAATTTGAAACTAGGTTCTATACTCATACTAGCTCACCTTGGATCCTCACTCGCTCAACCGAGGGTGATCGTCTCAAGGAAACCGTAAGCTAGCATGAGCCCTATGGATGCCTAACAATGATGCTCTAGGAGTTTGGAGGGGGGTTTATATAGTTTTTTGAATGAATTTGGGCCCTTGGATCTAGAGAAATCAACTCTCAACTCTAGGATCACTACTTTCGATTACAACCATTTGATTAATCAAATCAATGGCTTGGAATTGTTCTTTCTATCAAATCTAGTGTAAAGGAGTGAAATTTAGGCGCCCTCATTCTCCACCATTGGATCTGGGGATGATCTGGACCGTCAGATCAGTGCTGACATCAATTCGGATAAGATAAGCCACTATTTTTGGAGAAACTTTGCATTATTGATCTTTAACTGTCAACAAAGTCTTCTTTTATGGAAAAAATTCGTGGATCCTCCTTCCTTTATGCTTTAGTGCATCTCCACCCTTGAATAGGAGCTCATCTTGACCGTACACCATGGTTCAATCATATTTTGACATGTGGCAGACATTCAAGCCTTCAATTTTCTTATTCTAGAAAACTGCGGTGACCTTGAAAACTGGACTTTGTGCTCTTTGACCCTCCAAAAAGTCTTTGATGAAGATGAAACATTGTAGGACTATGTTTCCAAAGATCTCCTTCAGGAATATGCAGAAAAAACTCCCATCTGAATCTAACTTGTACAAGTTTGACTACATTTGGAAGCTTGCAAGGTGGCATTAAGGTGTCTAGGAAGCTCGGATAGCCTTGAAAATTTATACAAATATGTAGCCACATATGGTCTTTATACATGCCAAACCATATGGCTAACATAAATTTCTATACAAGAATTTGTAGGGTCAAACTAGAAAAAATACATTTTTACAAAATGAACATAGCATATCAATGTGCTACCAAATCCATTTTCTGCTGAAATTTGGGCTATAGACTGCCTTTGACAATCTTTACAAGTATATGGATTTTCATCTAATTTGGTGACAATGAAATTTTTGCCCTAATTTCCCAACTTTGACCAGCTTTGACCAACTTTGACCGCTACCATGGACTTTCTTGATTTCTTTGAAACTTTGTATGTGACCTTCCTTTGACATCCTTGATGCATCCTGGACTTCTCGGGGAATTCTGGCTACCTTCACCAAATATGTTTTTTTTGTAGGCCTTCACAAGTGAGAGAGGAGAGAAAATCTCGACGACATTCGCCCCCACTAAACCTGCGATTCCTCCGGAAGCGCCACTCTAGCATCTGTGAAAAACAAAATGTTCCAGGCATCAAATTCTTTTATAGGCAACATAAGAAACATGGAAGGAAAATTGATTATATGCATGAATAAGTAGGTAACGTGACATGAAGCAAAATTTGCATGAAAGAAATAATTGAAACAGGAAACATGAATATGCATGAACAAATAGGCAACATATATGCAAATGAACAAGCAACATTGGCAACAAGAAAGAAAAAAAAACAAGCATCAATATGAAGTGGAAGTGGTTGTATTGAGTCGTTTTAAGCATCAGTTCCTCTCATCTTGAAGAAAATTTTGTACCTTTTTCATAAAGCAATCTACCTTAAATATGATTATAAACAAAGATTTAGGATTTTCAAGAGACATCTTTCATCTTTAGCTTATTTTAGATCAACTCCTTTCCTACATAAATATGAATATGCTCTTTCTCTAATAACATGCAAGGAAATCTAACTAAACTCCACTAATGCATAAATCTGCTTATATAGCCCGTGATTTATTCTACTATGCCTCTTTATCCTCCTTTGGCTTGCTCTTTTTTTTTTTTCCGATGATGATGATGATTTGGCAACTTTATGGTTACGATCACTTTTTTGGGGTGGAAGAAAGTGTAAACTTCTTGGTAACATGTAGCTTTTTTTTTTTTTTTTTTTTGACGAGGAAAAGTTAAACCCGATACAAGGTACAACCATTTTTGATGACGGAGAACAGTCGTTTAAACTCCGATACAAGGTACAACCATTTTTTATGACGGAGAACAGTCGTTTAAACTCCGATACAAGTGCTGTGAGATGGACTAAGGATGTAGAAACATGCAATAGCAGGAGCTAGGATTTCAACAATTATGCTTTCGATATAGGATACATATGCATGTTTATATATGAAAGTCATGTCACCAAAATAAACCTCCAAATCTACATGCCCTATCTTTCCACAATCCTAGATTATAATCAATTCCTTAGTAGATAAGTTACTACTTAAGATACAATTTTACACAAGTAGAGAAATCATCATTTGCCTTTTTTGACTCAAGTGATGTGGATATGCAATGCAATGCAAAGACTGAAAAAAAACATGCATGAAACAAGCATGGAAAAAAAATAGAATGAACTTGAAAAAAAACAAAGCAACATGAACTTGAAAATTAATGTTTTTTTTTTTTTTATAACATGGATACTCCTGTTTATGAATCGGCCTCATTGTTGCTCATCCAAAATGTACTCGTCATTATCACACTTCTTGAATAACTTTATCCTTTTACCTGCAATCAAAGTTTTTAGTGCAACACCATTTAATTCACAAAGAGCATACGTACCATTGTTGTTGACTTTTGATACTATGTATGGCCCAAACCACCGTTGAGTGAGCTTTTTGCGTGCATCATATTGAGAGTCAAATGTACTATCATAAATGAGCACCCAATCTCCTACTTCAATTGGCTTAGGACGCAATCGATGAGTTTTATCAAAATAATGCTTGTTCTTCATTCTAGATTCTCTTAATTTTTCAACAGCATCATCAAGTCTTAATTTACCTTGTTCTAATTGTTTAATATGCAAACTCAAAAAATCATCAGTAGACATGTTTTCAGACCAAGGAAAATTTGACCATGCAGAAATATGAGACTGAATTGGAAACAATGGTTTTTGACAGTACATGAGTTCAGCAGGCATATATCGAGTAGTACGTTTGCATGTCATTCTATCTGCCCAAAGTGCAAAAGGTAAGAATTTAGGCCATTGTTTGATGTCACCATTACATGCTTTAGATATGGCTTTCACAATAGGTGGATGCCCTCTCTCTATTTTACCATTGGCCTCTGGGTTATATGCAGTAGTGAGAGACAAACGAATACCGTGACGCTCAAAGAACTCTTTAGCTTCTCTCGCATTTAACTCTCCACGATCGGCAACTACTTTCTCTATGTACCCAAAGCAACTTATGACATCTTCAAGCAAGAATTTGCAAACATTGTAAGTGGTCTTAGATCGTAGTGCACGTCCCTCTACATGATTAGTTAAGTCTTCTCTTGCAAGTACAATGTAACGCATTTTGTCGATACCTTTAGGCATAGTTACAAGATCTACTACCCACTTGTAGTGAATACAAGGTGGATAAGTAGGATGCAACGGATCTCTATGTTTGACTGATGAATGAAGTTGACAAGTAGAACATGTAGAAACATAGCTACTAATGTCAACATACATCCTAGGCCAATAATAGGTACTTCTAATTTTTTCATATGTTCCAAAAAATCCTTTATGACCTGCCCATAATGTCTCATGCATTTCCTTCATTACTTGCAATTGAAGACCTCTCTTTCCTAGGATTCGTTGTGGATTCTTAACCTTACCCTTAGCATGTCTCCAAAGATAACCATTACATAGGAAAAAGTTATAAGCTCGTTTCCTAATGTTACGGAATCTATTCGTAGTCCAGCTAGGTAATGGTTGTAGTGTACTGAGATACTTTCCTATATCTCTCCATTCATCTTCGTACTCAGACTCATGAAATTTCTCATACTCATATATATGTGGAACATAGTCAACTAAATTCACATTCTTTATTAGATCACTTTCAAGATCATCATCAAATCTAGCTCTCGATAACATATCAGCAATTGAGTTTGACTTACCTGAAATATGAACTAACTCAGGATTTATGAACTTAATATATGAGATCCATCTAAGCATGGCTATATCAGGAGATGAACAATTGGCTATCATTCCAATGAGAGGCAAACAATCAGTCTCAACTTTGACATTTGCACCAATGAAATATTCTTTGTCTGTTTTCAAAGCTCTTACCATACCCCATAGTTCTCGTTTGATCTGTGGATATTTTCGTTGTGTTTCATGTAGAATTTCGGCACCAAACCTAATTGCATATCTATTCCCTTCACTATCATCTTGACTTATGACCCAACCTATACCAATAGGACTAGTATCAACAGTCAATATAATAGGTTTGTTTGCAGAATAGTCTACACGCTTAAGGATGGGAGCTTCAAGCAATAATTTCTTCAATTTACGCATAGCTTGAGTGTGTTTGTCAGTCCAAATAAATTTTCGTTTCTTCCTCAACAAGTCATAAAGACAATCAGCAACATGAGCAAAGTGAGGGATCCAAATAACATAAAAGATGCAAGCACCAAGAAATCTACGTACCTCACTCACGTTGTTACATGTTTCAGAAATCTTGCTAATGGCATCAACTTTTTGTGGGTATGGCTTTCGACCATAATGGCCACATAAATGTCCAACAATAAGTACCTCGTTGACACCAAAAACAGATTTCTCTATGGAAAATGTGAGACCTACCTCTTCAAATCGTTGAAATATTCTTTCACAATCAGAGATATGGTCAAGAACAAATTTACGACATCCCGATGAATCTAAAGTAATGTCCTTTACACGTTCCTCACTCCCTTTAATTGGAATATCATCAATGAATGGCATAGTTATATGAGGGATAAAGTCATGTAAGACCATATTCATAGCACTCATCATATGAGCCACAGAATTAGTCGCTCCTTGAGGTAAAGTACACATTCGCACTAAGCCTAAAGGAGTTTTCATTGTGGTTATGTCACGACTATCAATTGCCAATTGGAATTGGTCATATCCAGAATATAGATCACCCATTGAATAGATAGAATGTCCTGAAAATGATTCAGCAAACTCATCTACAATGGGTCCTGTTCCTACATTCCTTATGGTGACTTTATTGACGGGTTGGAGATCTTGAATAAAACGTAGTTTCCCATTCTTTTTAGGCACAGTGAACCATCTGTTTGAGTAAGGTGCAAAAGATGGCTCTAAAATTCTCATGTTTATCTTCTCCTTAAGTAGTTTCATTAGCTCAGGTAAGTGAGCCTTTGGAACAGGTATAGGACGAAGATTCCATGGAATATGTGGAATAGTAAAGATTATCATGGGTGCAACTAGCTTAGGATCTACACAACCAATCTCATGAGGATACATAGTAAAGGCTTTTCCATGGCTCCGTATAACTCTCTCAAATTTATCTCTCTCTGCTGGCAAAAGAAAGTCATCATCTCTACCAATTTTCACCTGTTTGATTGTCTCATCCGTGAATGTATGTCCTATGTTTTTCTTATCCCGAAGAATTGGATCATTTTTCACATCAATAATTTTTTCATTACTTCCTTGAGGTAATGGTTGAGCTATGGGTTTGATTTTTTTGTCTACAGTTTTGTACTTTGTTTCAACTAAGGCATCATGTGTTTGGTTAAATTTTGAGCACTTGTCAACATTGAGAGCATACTCTTGGATTAGAGCATACTCATCAAGGGAAGAAATAAGAATAATATGGGAATTAGAATTTTGTTGAAGACATAACTCTAACTCCTCAAGAGTAGAGAAACAATGAGATGTCTCAATCACATGCTCAATGTTCTCATCATGTTCCATGATTTTGTTGTTTTTATAATTTTTTTGGCTTTTTTGGATAAAAGACTTGGACAATTGACTCTTATGAAGAAAATCTAATCTAGAATGTGGAAAACAAAGTGACAAACTATTGTACATGTTGGTTGGATGCGAGATGTCAAACCAATATCCACTGTTGTCCCGCTCAACAATGGATTCTATCCGAAATTTTGATCATATGTAGCTCCAAACATAAATCGAGGTGCACAATCACTACAAGCATGCTCGTGACCCTGAGTAACAATAGGTTTCTTTCTAATTGACAATCGATTCCTAGGATGATTCACTCCTACTGTCATGACTTGAAGTGATTGCATTCCATCCTTAGACTTAAATCTAGCATAGGTAGACCCATCATCCATGGCTTTAGTTTCCATACGACTCTCACAAATAAAGGGTTGACCTAAGAGAACTTCATAGGAGCAATTATCTTGAATAAAAAAGTGAAACTCTTCTGTGATTCCTCCTATGGATATGGGCACACTAGCACAAGCTCCATACAGGGTACCTACACCATTATCTGCAGTTCTCATACGCCATCCACAATCTTTATCTATGGGCCATCGAAACTTATCATAGACTTCTCTTGAAATCACATTGATTTCAGAGCCGGAATCTACTAATGCATTTACAGTGATAGTGTTCTTATCATTTCCTATTTTAACATGCATCTCTGATGTACCTCTAGACCAAAATGTTCTTTTAAAGTGACTTTCAGGATTGTTTTCATGATTTTCATGGTCAGGTTGAATAGGTCCTAAGAAATTTTTATTAACATTTACTTCATCATCATCAAAGTTCTCTTCATCAGATTCATCAAAGTTTAAGGCTTCATTCATAGCTTGATCTTGATCTAGAGAATCTTGCATCTCAGTATCTAGATTAAGCGGAAACCTCTTCCTTTTAATTAGGCCGATAAAGTTATCTTTAAAAACAGGCTTTGCAATAGAGAAAACTTGTTCTAAAGACATAGTCACTTGACTCTTAAGCAAAATGTCATCTAAAATTTCCATAGGATCTATTTTTCTCTCAATTTCTGAAATCAAGATGGCTTTAGGTTTTCTCTTTGGTTTCTTTTGTTTTGCTCAGGATCTTGTTTTTTTTCATGTTCTCGTGTTTGGTCTTCAGTTTGTTTTGATTGTTCTGGTTTATCTAAAGGCTTTGGTTTTTTTTTTCTTTGCTTTGTCTTCTTCCCTTTTTGTTTCTCCTCTTGTTTTTGTTCATTGGGTTCTGATTCTTGTTTTTTATCTTTAGATTGTGATGTTTCTCCTTGCTCTATGATTGTTTCTATTCCCTCTGAGGTTTGTTTTCGAGTCACTCTTCTTTCACTAGGCTCAGCTTCATCTCTTTTTCGTTTTTCTTCTACATTGGATATGTGAGAAATAAGAGATTGATCTTCTATCGGTGACTCCCAAGCTGTTATTCTCCTAATCTCATCCCGTGCTCTTACTAAAGCCTCTATGGAAAAATCACCTTCCTTTGTGGGTTTACTTGATTCTACTTGTTGTTCATCAAGAGCTTCTAGTTTCACTCCTCTAGTTCCTACGTCCATTATGGTTATATTTTCATAATGTTTTTTCATTCCTCCCTTACCATAATTTCCTTGCAAAGGTAGCCTAGATCGATAGTCACAGATTTTCTTGTCTATGTCTATTACTAGTCGTTGCTCCTTAGCATCCTTCAATAGTTCGCAATCTCTCAAAAAGTGCTCTAACGAATCACACCAAGGACACCTACGAGGGCCACGCACAAAACCATTTTGATTTTGAGGATTTTGATTAACTTGTGGTGGGAAATTTTGAAATTGAGGATTTTGTTGATAAGGTATTGCTTGAACAGGATAATTAGGATTTTGAAAATGCAATTGATGTATTTGAGGAGCTTGGGGAGCAACATGTGGTACTTGAGGTGCAAGAGGAGCTTCCATATTATACGGTTGATGATTTTGAAAATTTTGATTTTGAGGATTTTGAAAAGCTATTTGAGAAGCTTGAGGATACAGGTTTTGATACATTTGAGGATTTTGCACATGAGGATGAGGATTTTGCATTGAAGGATTATGCATGGGAGGATTATGCATTGGAGGAACTTGATATGCTTGAGTAGGAGCTACTTGTGGATTTTGATTGGTAGCTATAACATGTTGATTAGGCTCTTGAAAAGTCATTGGGTTCATTTGATTTTGGAAAGTTTTGGTGTAATTAGATTGTAAAGCATCTATAGTCTTGGCCAAATTGGATTGTGTAGCAATAAGACTTTCCATTTGCTTAGTGAGAATATCCACTTGAGATTGTTCAACTACACTTTTATTTGGCTCTACTTTAAAACCTTGAGTAGGCTCCATCATTTGAGGAATAGGAGTAGAGTCAAAAAGCATTGCATGCGCGGAGCCTGCTTCAGCCCATACAAAGCCTTTTGCAACCTGCAAACATATTCTCAATGCTTTGAATCTTCATATCCTTGTGGCTGGTCCATATATACTTCTTCCTATAACTCACCATGTAGGAAAGCATTCTTCACATCCATCTGATGCAAAGTCCATCCTTTTGTTGTAGCTAATGCAACAAGTCTCCTAACAGTAGACATTTTAGCTACAGGGCTAAATGTTTCATCATAATCACTGCCATATGTCTGTGCATATCCTTTAGCTACCAATCGTGCTTTATACCTGCTTATGCTACCATCTGATTCAGCATTATGCTTTACCTTGTAAACTCATTTACAGCCTATGGGTTTGTTTCCTTGCGGCAATGGAACCAGCTTCCATGTATCATTTCCATAAAGTGCAGCCATCTCCTCATCCATATCTTTTTCCCAATCTGCAATTCCAATTGCATCTTCAAAGCAAGAAGGTCAACATCTTGTATTACCTTTGTCATGTAGGCCAAATGACGAGCCATGTAACTATCATATGTCAATCGTTGCACTGAATTCCTCATCCTCCTAGATCTTCTTGGTCCTGGGTCACTTCTCCTTGTACCATCTACATGTGCCCTTCTTACTCCTAGAGTCTTCACAGTGGGCAATCCAAGTTCCTCATCAAGAATCTTTTATGAACAGCTTGAATCTCCATCAACGTCTTCAAAACCTGCACATGTTTTATGACCAGCAAAAAGCTTTTCATTACCTTTCTTGGATGTATTTGATGAATTTGCTGGACTAAAATTTCCATGTAATCTTCCACTCCATGGATTTGAGTTGGAACTATTGCTAGATGATGCATCTAGTCCACTCAAAACCTGAGATTTTGCACTTGATTTTTCAGCATTTTCTTTGTCTTTTGGTTCAAGATTCAGTCCTTCTTTGGCATCTGCATAGAAGCTTGACATTTCATCAAATACCACATCTTTGCTCACTTTTACCTATCGTGTGAGTGGGTTATAACATTTATATCCCTTTTGCTCAAGGGTGTATCCAATGAAGACACACTTTTCTGCTTTTGGATCAAGCTTCATCCTCAATTCATCTGGGACATGTACATATGCAATACAACAAAAAACTTTCAGATGTGATAAACCTTCTATTTTTGTTCACACACCTACTGCTTGTTATGCTCAGTGCTTCCAGTATAGTAGGAATTAGAAAAATTCCTTTTGTAGGTATCAAGTGAACTTAATGGGTTGATAATTCCAAGTCGAATCACTTAAAATGATACACTATACACAGAGCAATCAATTTAGCAATCAAATCATTACCCTCGATTTCTTAGGACCTCTACAGAGTTTGACCAGTGAGTGCTTCAATGCGCTTTTCTCCAAATTGGCTGAATGGATTATCCTCAGAATTTGTGATCATGTAGAGGACTTGGTACTGATTCTAAGAAGCTATAGAACATTGAAAATGAGGAAGA
Source organism: Ceratopteris richardii (assembly GCA_020310875.1). Taxonomy (NCBI): domain Eukaryota; kingdom Viridiplantae; phylum Streptophyta; class Polypodiopsida; order Polypodiales; family Pteridaceae; genus Ceratopteris; species Ceratopteris richardii. The sequence continues at coordinate 45,113,760 of CM035433.1, read as the reverse complement.
AATGACTGAGATATGAGCAGTACAAGTTGATTGTTATGAGTGACTATGATAGAGAGACCATCGATGAAAAGTATTGATCTATTGTATTAGAACACAATGTTGTACGAGATCATAGGCATGATAATCAAAGCCTAATGATGATGAGAAGTGAAGGCTACAATGTAAACCTCACTCTCTTACAATGTGATCAAGGAGAACTTGGAAATGGAGTCACTTATCCCGCGAGTTTTTTCAGACATCTTTTATCGATAGGATATTTGAATTTAAATTTGAATCCTCCATTGGCTCTCACTAAAGGTAGTCCTCCAATCTAGGAGATATTCTCTCAAGTAGAGTCGTGACTTTTCCAACTAATAAGTCCCACGAGTTTGGTGGTGGTTCTAAGTCAAAAAATGACTTCTACAAATGGTAATGGATAAAAAAACTTTCTAGCAATGGTTTCCATGAAGCTTCAATAAACTCTAGCCAAATGTGTAGGCTTGGTATTTGCACCAACATTGTCTACCCGAGCATCCATCTTATAGGCTACTCTATAGGACAAAATGGGTATAGGTGTTACAATCCCATCACAACATAGCTTAGAGTATCGAGGGATGTGGTATTTGATGAAAAGCCATATTATTAACCACCTAATGTATTGCATGTTGATATTTCTCCCAAGCCTTCTTTTTCTTCACATTAGGAGTCATTACCTCTTCAAAATCATCTTCATCCTCACTAGAATGGAATTATCTTACTACATTACCCTTAACAAATGGGTTTCTGTTGCATTTTGAGCTTGGTTTATCCTCCTTCTCTTTTCCTTTGCACGATGAAGGACTCCTTGATGGGCTTGAGGTGGAGGGTCCACTCAAATGTGTGTGAACTTGAGTTTGTTCTTCATAGATTTTTTTTTTCTTTCTAAATATCTTCAATCTACAATGCATTAGGTGGTTCATAATAAGTGTTTTCATCAAATACCACATCCCTTGATACTCCAATCTATGGTGTGATGGGATTGTAACACATATGCTCATTTTCTTCTATAGAGTAGCCTATAAAGATGCACTTGTCTACTCGAGCACCCACCTTACCTTCCCTCACCTCGAGGTACATGGCCATACATACATATCCAAAGATCCTTAGATGTGACAAGTCAGGCTTCCTTTGGTAATAAACATCTAGAGTAGCATCATGAACTCCTTATGTGGTCATCATATTCATCAAGTAAGAATTTGTAATTGTTGCATCAGTCCAATATGTAAATAGAACATTCATTTCATTTGATATGTATATCTACATGCATATTGCCTCTTTATGCCTTCATCTTGCAAGAACTTGGTAAAATCATTAGAGAAGTAGTCTCCTTCACCCATCTTATCGTAGAGTTTTGATCTTGTGGCTTGTTTCATTCTCAATGTGGGCCTTGAGCATTTTGAATGTATCAAACACATCACTCTTATGCTTGATGATGTACCACTAAATCTTTCTAAAGAAATCATCAATAAAGGTCACAAGGTACTTGTTGACGACATGATTGCTCCTACATTATCTACATTTGTATCCGCATAAATGCATCTCCATTTTGTATCTAGGAGGTACTCCATTTCTAGTTTATTTCCATTTTATATTGTAGCTCTTTTGTATTTGGGTACCTTTCCATATGCTTTTACTAGTGTATTTATTCTCCTTTGAGGGGAATTATCCTACATGAGATGTACTTTGGAAAGCCCCTCCAAAATATATATAAGTCCATGTGAGTTTACCCATTTCTTGGTCTACTCACTTTGAGTCTCTTACACTCTTTCTTTTGTGAGTACACTCCTCTTTTCATTTTGCTTCTGTGCATGTACTCTCTACATGGTATCAGAGTGCTAGGTGGAGATCTTGGCGGTGCATTTGGTTGCCATTTTGGTGGTTATTAGGCTTGAGTATTAGTGGTTTTGCTCTCTCCTCATTGAGAGAAGATTTTTCCATCATCTTTGTGCTCTTTGGGCCTCATCTTGCCCATTTTGCCACCCTCCCACCCTTCCTTCTTGTTTATCCATTTGTTCACCCTTTACCCCATTTTACCCTCCCTCCCACCCTCTTTGTGGATTGAGTGTGATATTTTGTAATTTTGAAGCACATGTAGTGTTGGTAGTGGTTATCATTGTTGATAGTGTTTATAAACACTTTCCTGTGAAGTTCCATAATTCTCGCCACTTTGATTATGCTCTTCAAGAAAGTTTTTGCTTAGTGAATATGCATGTTTGAAGCATATGCCATCTTTGTTCATGTGTTGATTGTGTCACACACGTAGCAAGATGGCTTCTATGAAGGACTCGATCAGCTCTGTTTAAAGGAAGATGGCTTCTCGGAATGATTAGATTGCTTTCATCTCAAGCATGGGCAAAATCAACTCATCTTGGAGCCGCAAAGATTGTAGCACTTCACGTTCTACATGAAGGTACACATCCGGGGAAGAAGCACACTACAACGATACTAGCATTGCTGCTTATTGCATCTCATTGCATTCAAGAGCTACACATATACATCTTCGTTTTATCAAAAGCGACTTGGATTAAGATTGAGGATGGAGCCGATGCCATATCAATTAATTTCTATTTTTCATTGGCTATGATTGTTGTTGTTTTTTCTCTACGCAGTTTTGGCACCTTCCAAGACTTCATGACAACTGTCACTAAAGTCTCGGTTTGAAACTCTACACCAGCGCTCAATCTCAAAGAGAGATAGAGAGAGAAATCTCTCTGTAGCTGGGCTCGTGACAATATTGGTTATAGAATAGCTCAGCTTACCCTGTGTCTCAAAGAGAGAGCGACAGAGAATTACACTCTCTGTGACTCTGTGAAAAGCTTTTTGGCAAAATCGTGTAGCACCCTCTCTGTCATGAAGAGAGATCAAGAGGAGGCTTGCAGTGCTAGCATCCACCCACAACACTTGGTTGTGGTTCCAAAGGGCGATTGAATAACAATGCCTCTGGTGCCTCACACAAGCCAAGGAGAGAGAAAATTGTTCTCTCTAAGAGAGAGAGAGACACACACACATAGAGAGAGAGAGAGAAAGTATACTCCCACTTGAGTGTGTACTATAATCTTTGAGAGAGAGAGAGAGAGAAAGAGCAAGCTTCTCTCTATTCAAACTTGCATTCGGTTATCTATATTTGTGCAAAAAGCGAGCGCAAATAGTGCCTTCATCTGTCCTCTTTGGAATGACAAATACTAATCAGTTTTTTGCTCTTTGCTTGTTGTGCTCCATGTAGAGATCATTTCTAGGTATAGCTTGATAGAGGAAGCTCTATCAAGCCCTGCCTCGTCATTTACCAAAGAGATCGATACCTTCTGTGGCAGTGCAACTAGCTCAAGTGGCATTATACGATTATCCAATGGCATGCGAAGGAATTGAGATTTGACATCGAAGTAGGTGCTTTATGGGATTGTCCATTGAAATTTGAATTGTAGCTTTGACATCATTAGTGATGTCAATTTCCTACTCAGCTTCGGATTCTACCACTTGCTCAGAAGGACCATTTTTTGCCAAATGCTCATGCAAATGTTGTCAAATGTTCTTGGTGATTATCAATAGGATTGCCAATTAAAGCTTATCCACTCGCAAGCTCGCATGCCATAGCAATCTCAAAAGCTACAGAGAACTAAACAGTAGCAATTTCGAATCCACATATCCATTAGGCATAAAAAGGAAATCTTGTGATTAAATGCTTGGATTTATTACATTTTGAACAAACTTTGTTTAGGTTGATTAACACATGGCATAGAAAGTTATCTTAAAATTTAACACCCAATTAGAATTCACTTTGATAAGAATCATACACCCTTAGTGTGGCAAATTCTAAGGTCTTCACTTATATTTCCTCAAGAGTTTGACCCACAATTTTTTACTCCACTTGTGCAACTAAATACTCCTAATTGTACATACTCATCAAGGGGCTTCATTGTATTATCCCTAGGGTTTCAATTCTCTCTTCAAGACACTATTTGGCACTAAGTGTACATTTTTGTAACATCACAAATAGAAGAAGATATTGTATGTGTGTGTCTTGGGAGGCTACTCTAAGTCTTCAAGTGTGACTTTCTCTCTGTACAATGGGCTACTCTAAGCCCTCTCTTCGCATCACATCATCTCAATTTTTGTGCCAAGCGTAGGGTTGCTCTAAGCCCCCCCCTCCAAGGAGTCTCTCTTGTATCTAGTGTAGGTCTATTCTATGCCCCCCTACCGCACCTCAATTTTTTTGCAAATTTTTGCAAGTGTGGTAATGTCCTTTTGGCAATGACCATGTCAACAATTTTGAACATAATGTCCTCAAGTCAATTGTATTTACCCTCCTTTATGCCAATATTCATGCTGAAAGATGAAAGAATAAATGGCTCAAATTACAATTGATGGAAGGAAAACATTAGGGTCTACCTCTATACAAACCTTTTGTATGAGGTAGTTGAAGGAATAGAACGAGAACCCAATAATGAAAGTGATCTAGGAGCCTAGAATGTGTGGAATGTAAAGGAAAAATGGGCCCTAGGCCAATTACTTCTAGCTTGCAATGAATTAACCAAAGGCCATATAATATCTGGTAAAACCTCCTTTGAAGCTTGGAAGATCCTCCAAGATTTGTATGAAGACAAAACTCCCTCAAAGATTTACACCCTAGGGGCAGAGTTTCATAACTTATCCATTGGACCTCAGGATCCTATTTCCAAAGTACTTGCCACATTTGAGGACTATCAAAATAAGTTAGCATTACGTGGTCGCTAAGTCTCTAGTGAAGATATGGTCATTCGCCTCCTTAATAAGCTCCCTATATCATACGAGACATTTGTAACCACCCGTTGTAATTGGGGCCAAGTTCTAACTTGGGAAGAGGCTCATCGACTTTTGCTCCTCCATAACTCGCGAGCAAAGTTAGCTTCCTCATAAGAGATAGCAATGAAGGCTAAGGAACCCTTCCACAAGGGCAAACATGCTAGTCATAATACTAGAAGTGCACCCAAGCAAGGTTCCAACACTTCGTCAAAGAAGTTAAGTTGTAGTTTTTGTGGAAAAACAGTGTACTTGGAGAAATTTTGCTACAAGAAGAAGCACACCACGAAGCCCTCTAGCTCCAGGAACCCATCAAAAATCTCTCAGCATAGGTCTCACTATTCTAGTGAAGGCGTATTTATTTCAACATAAGCCAATGCCCTAGTAACTTCTAGTTCATCTCAAGAATGGATCTTTGACAATGTAGCAACATCGCACATGTGTAAAGATGAGGATTCTTTTCAAGAAATTCAAGACCACACTAGTGAAGTTTACCTAAGCAACAACAAGAGCCTACCCATCACAAGGAAAGGCAAAGTACAAATCACCAATGACCAAGGGGAGTGCAAATCATTATCTAGTGTATTGTTTATTCCTAACCTGTGCATGAATTTACTATCAGTTAAGGCAATCACTGGCCACAATAAACAAGTGTTATTTGATAACACCTCAGTGAAGGTGATTGACCCTAAAACCAAAGACATCATTGCACAAAGCATAGAATAAAAAGGGCTTTACAAACTCTCTTGCTTTCTATCTAAGGAGTTTCCATCCTTTGGCATCAATGGTATGGCCACACTTCATATTTTCCAAGGATTTCCTCATCTCAGATAGTTAAAAGATTGCCCAAGATCGATCAAGTCAACAATGTTTTCCAAGCTTGCACCAAAGGCAAGCAACATATGGCTCCAATTCCCAAGGAGGCAGCCAAGAACCCTTTACCCCTCATCCACATGGATCTATGTGGCCTATGAAGACCCCTTCCCTTAATAAATCAATCTATTTCTTTCTTCTAGTAGATGACCACTCATGATACATTTGGGTATATTTTTTGAAGTCAAAGGTAGACACTTTCTCTAAGTTTCAAAAATGGATCACCCAAGTTGAGAAATGAAGCATCAAAGACAATCAAGTCTATCTGATTAGATGGTGGTGGTGAATTTATCAATCATGACTTTGACAATTCCTTAAAGAAAAAAGGGATAAAATGACAAGTCACTCAACCTCACATTCCATTCCACAATGGAGTGGAAGAGAGAAAGAGCCAAAGTGTGATGGAAAGGGCACAAACCATGCTTTACAACAAAGAATTACCCTACAAGTTTTGGGAAGAAGTAGTGCACACTAATGTGCACATACTCAATTGAGGCTTCCGTAGTGCATTGCACAACAAAAAACTCTTTCAAGCCTAATATGGAAGAAATCCTAATGTCAATTACTTTTGATTATTTGGAAGTGAAGCATTTTTCCATGTGCCAAAAGAAGATCGAAGTAAGCTATAGTCTACGTCTAAAAAGCATATATTCATTGGCTATAGTGAACAATCAAAATCATATAGATTGTGTGATCTTGAGAACCACTCCATCAGAATTTCAAAAGATGTAATCTTTAATGAAGCTTCAAGATACTCAGCCAAAGATTCAAATACAAGTCTTAGTCCATCCATCTACACTTTAGAAAGGGACACAGTCTTTCCAAAACACCACTCAAAGGCAAGTACTTTGAATCAACCAAGAAGATCACAAAGGCACATTGAAGAAACAGGGAGAACAAAGTCATTATGTAAATTATGCATCGATGCATCAGATCCAATAGATTCTAGAGTCATCTAACTACAAAAAAATCTCAAGGACAACCTGAGTGGGAAGAAGCAATGCAAGTCTAAATGGATGCGATCGAGCAGGACAAAACTTGGACACTTGTTCTTAAGCCCACAAATCATCAAGTCATAGGAGTTAAGTGGCTCTACAAACTCATATACAAATCAGATGGCACATTGGACAAGTACAAAGCAAGACTTGTAGCCAAAGGATATAAGCAACAACATGGGATTGATTATGAAGAAAATTTTGCCCCTACAACAAGGTTTACCACTATAAGAATCATTCTAGCACTAAGTGCACATTACAAGTGTCCCATCTACCAAGTCAACACCAAAAGTGCTTTCCTCAACAGAGATCTTCAAGAAGAAGTATATGTTGACCAACCTGAAGGTTTCAAGATCTAAGGAAAGGAACATCAAGTCTACAAGCTTCACAAAGCACTTTATGGACTTAGGCAAGCACCAAGGGCCATGTATGAAAAGATTCACAAGTTCTTTGAAGATAAAGCATTTCAAAGAAGTAGTGCTAGTGCAATACATCTATCAAAAAGATTCCTTAGTGTCCATCATCATCCTCTATGTCAAAAAATTGATCTAGAAAGGCTCAGATGAAGAATGCATCCAGTTCATAATCACATAGCTTCACATTAAGTATTCCATGACAAATCTTTGTCTATTTCACTACTTCTTAGGTATGGAAGTTTGGCTAGAAAAAGAAGGCATATTCCTATCACAAAAGAAGTATTGCTCTCATCTTCTTTCTAGATATAACATGGATGAGTGTCTCTTAGTATCTACACCACTTGATCCAAACATCAAGCTCACACTCAAGGATTCATCATCACTTGTTGATGTGTATACTTATCGACAACTTGCTGGCTCATTACTCTACCTCACCAACACTAGACGAGATGTTGCCTATGCAATTGGTATCCTTAGTTAGTTTGCACATCAAGCTCATCAAATGCATTGTAATGCTACTTAGAGACTACTTTGGGTTGGTGATCTTAATTCTCAATGATCTACTTCTCATACATGTTCTTGCTTGGCTGAGGACCTATATCTTGGGAAAGTAAGAAGTAGCCTATTCATTCTCTATCATCCACCAAGGCCGAGCATCTAGCTTTGCAACATGTGAGGCCATCTAGCTTCGATGATTATTATTTGACATTGGTATTTTGCAGGTTACTCCAATATGCATCCACGTGGATGGCCAGTCTATTGGAGGAAGTCTATGACAACCCTAAGTATTGACTTGAGTCATCAAAAGGCTTAGGTACTTGAAGGAAATGTTTACTCCTTCTAGAGTTCACTTGTGAACTCCCTCTTGTAATTTTTTAGTCTTTACTTAATGTAAAAGTGAAAGAATCTTAAGTGGTTGAGTCCACTTGATCAAAAAGGCAAAGAGAAGCCACAAATTTGTGATTTATGGTAGTTGGATAATCAAATCAATCACTAATAGATTGGAGAGTGATTGTAGGAAGCTAGGCTCCCAAGATCAACTATAAATACATGGTAGCTTTAGTCGTGGTCAAGTGAAGACCTCCAAGAGCTGAGCTTTATGCCATATCAAGGTGTGCTTTCAAGGCACACATATGTATCAGTAACTCCATTGGATTCTACACTCAATATGCTTTCATTTTCATGATCATTTGGGCTCATATCTTCATGTTCTTGTGAAGTGTATACATGATATCTCTCAGTTTTCGCAGTCAGATTGTAGAGATGATTTCTCTAAGCTTGGTGCATCATTTTCAATGATTCAACTTGGTAAAGTTAGCCCTTTAATTCTAATCTATGCTCATCAAGTATCATTGTATTTTCATTTTTCAATCTTCAGTTATGATCATTTGAAGTCAACTGTATCACCTCATTTTCTTCTTCCCTCCCAGCACTCTCTCAAAATAGTCATTTTGTCAGAGCTATTTCTCAGTGTGTACTCCACCATTTTCAATGATTTAAAGCTTTTTTGTTTCCTATACTCGCTAGTATATTCCTACAAAATTTCATAATCATTGGGTTCTTGAAACTTGAGATATTTGCATTTTATTGATCACGGGTCTAAGTACTATTGCAGCCCAAGAAAATCAGGGTCATCCTATGACTTGCTAAGTTTTTTTCTCTTTGTGTAGTTCATCTTTTTTGATAAAATCAGTCATGATTGTTAGCTTAATAAGTGCATAATAGTTCCCCAAAATGAATTAAGTTAATTGCTGCTGTGGCCAGAGAATTGTTCAAAACTTTGGACAGGTGTATGAACATAAATAACAAGTTTTTGGCTCTCGAATCTACTCCAACTTATCTGTTTTGATTCAAATTTTTGAGAGTGATCTTCCAAGGTACATAGGGTGTCTAATACATCCCTTGGAAAGCTAAAAGAGCTTAAACACATCTATGGACTTCATTTGGTTGGTGTAGTGCAAAGTTTTTGCAGCACCACTTCATCTTCATCAACTACAAATCCATCTCTTCACAGAGGTATCAGAGCAAGGTTGAACAACATGGCAGATGGATTTCCTTCATCAATTGACAAATTGGATAGAGGTAATTACGCATCCTAGTAATTAAGGATGGGAAATTATCTTCAAGGAAGAAATTTATATGGTTATATAGTTGGAGATGAAGTTATGCCCGATTTTAGGAACGAAAGTCAACCAACACAAGAAGAGCAAGAAAGATTGAGCACATGGTGCTCCAAGGATGCACTTGCACGGTCTTATCTCCTCAACTCTATCTCAGATTTTTTGTTGCCTCACATTAGAATTTTTTTTTTTAAAACATCTCAGGAAGTGTGGAATGCACTTGAAGCCTTCTTCTCTTCAAGTATTAAGGCCAAGAAGCATCAACTATGGCTAGACTTCACAACTCTCAAGAAATCACCCAAACAAAATGTGGCTGATTTTGTCACAAAACTCAAGGACATAGCAGATCAGTTGGGAAGCATTGGAGAGGTAATAGATGAAGAACAAATTGTAAGGCAGGTCACCAATGACTTGAAAGAAGATGACAAGTGGGAAGCATTCACCACAGCTATGGATCTATACATGGATATGCATGTACTAGAGCTCAACACACTCATAGGACAACCACTTACTCAAGAGGCCAAGCGTATCAAGAATGGAGAAAGCTCCAAAGGTAATTAATCTTCAGCTTTGTATACTGATAAAAGCAAGTCCAAAGAAAACAAAGGAAGAGGAAAGAAAGTGGATGATGAAGAAGGTACACATCAAGCTAACTATGCATGTAGAGGAAGACATGGTAGAGGTAGAGGCAGACGAGGAAGAAAAGGCAGGGGGAGATCTTAAGACTCTAATTCATGCTCTATTTGTGGATTAACTAATCATACAACTGAAAATTGCTTTAGGAATTCCATGAATCAAAGAGGCAGAGGCTACAATAGAGGAAGTTATGGCTACTCAAGAGGAAGGTTCAACAATTAACATGGCAACTACAACAATTACAACCATTCAAACTATCAAGGAGGCAATAGGGGAAGAAGAGACCTCAATAACTACACAGAAGACTCAAACAAAGAGGATTCATTATTGATCATGAACAGGGATATGCCACAAGGTAAATCTGATGAGCATGTTTTCTACATAGATTCAGGTTGTTCAAATTATGTGGCACGAAATGTGGCACTCCTATCAGATTTAGAAGATCCAAGGGATAAGCATGAGGTACAAATAGGAGATGATACAAGACACCTTGTCGAGAAAATAGGAAATGTCAAAGCACCTCATGGAAACATCAACCTACTTAGTAAGTTACTCTATGTCCCTACACTAAAAGAAAAGTAGTTCCAGTAATTGGCATATATCTACGTAATCCGCCCATAAAGAACATGTTTTGACTCATTACAAAGAATTTGATAAGTGTTGGGCAGATAGTAGAGAAAGGGTTGCAAGTTAGCTTCACAAAAATAGGAGCATTTGTTGAAGATCCAAGTCAAGGATTCAGAAGAATTGCAAAAGGTGAAAAAGAAAGGTAGATTGTTCACATTTGAATTACAAGACACTAGAAACATTGCTCTCTTTAATTATGGTAGTCAGACACTCACAAAATTCGAAGTATGGCACAAAAGGTTAGCACATATTGGTGAAAGGTCATTAAAATAAATTTGCAGGGACCAAAGTGTACTTGGACTCCCTAACTTGTCAAAACAACATATGATTTATAAGTGTAGTGCATGTCAATTTGGAATGTCTCACAGGTTACCATTCATGAAGAAAGGTTATATGCATGGAGATCTCTTGGAGTTGGTTCATACAGATGTATGGGGACCTAGCAAGGAAGCTTCAATATCTGGATCAAGGTATTATGTCTCCTTTATTGATGATTGTAGCAGATGGACTATCCTATTCTTTATGAAACACAAAGATGAAGTTTTTTCATGTTTGAAAAGTTATTTGGCTCTTGTGGAGAATCAAACAGGTAAATCACTAAAAAGGCTAAGGTCAGATGGAGGGGGAGAATACTTCTCCCATGAGTTTGATTCTTTTCTTCAAGAAACAAGAATCAAAAGAGAGGTAACTAAAAGGTACACTCCTGAGCAAAATGGAGTGGCAGAAAGGAGGAATAGGACAATTGTTGAAGCTACAAGGTCCATGTTAAATGAAAAGAATTTGCCTAATTATCTATGGGTTGAGGCTGTATCTATAGCCACTTACTTGATTAACAGGTTGCCTTCAAAATCCATTGATGGGATGACTCCATATGAGGCTTGGAATGGAAGAAGATCTAGCTTAGATCATTGTAAAATTTTTGGATGTATTGCTTTTCCTCATGTTCCTTCATAGGTTAGAGGCAAGATGGATCCAAAGGCAGAAAGGTGTGTATTTATTGGATATGACAACAATCAAAAGGGTTACAGGTTATACAACCCTACCAACAAAGGATTCTTGGTAAGCAGAGATGTAGTTTTTGATGAGAACAATTCATGGTATGAAGATTCATGCAAGAAGGTCAAATTGCCATATGACCTTGAAGAAGATTTCCCAAAACTTGGCAGAGAACATCAACCAAAGATTGAAGAACAAGATACTTCAGAAGATGATGAAGAAACTCAGATTGGAAGTTGTCTACAAAGATCATGGTTTATTTCTCACTCAAAGGAAGTATATCAAGGATATGTTAGCAAAATTCAAGATGGAGGATTGTAAAATTGCAGGTACTCCAATGGAGGTCAATCACAAATTGAGCTCACATGAAGGTGAACTCATAGAGGACATCACATCATATCAAAGTCTAGTGGGTAGTCTCAACTATGCCACATTGACAAGAGTAGATATATGTTACAGTGTGAGTGTGCTAAGTCAATTTATGCACACACCAAGGAAACCACACATGGATGCTGCCAAAAGGATTCTCAAGTATCTCAAAGGAACCATAAATGAAGGACTTTATTATCCTTATGTTCTGAGTTAGGTTTGAAGCTATTTTCTGATGCAGATTGGGCTGGTTCCAAGGAAGATAGAAGGAGCACTTCAAGATATCTTACTTTTGCAAGTTCAAAGCTTATTTCATGGTCATCCAAGAAGCAACCTACAGTTGCTCTTTCTTCCACAGAGGCTGAGTACAGAGGTCTTGCCATAGCTACTCACGAAGCTATGTGGATGAAGACATTATTCACAAATCTTGGATTGGAGTTTGGAACTCCAACTATTTTTTGTGACAATATGAGTTCTATTCATTTGGCTGCTAATCCTATTTTTCATGCAAGGACTAAACATATTGAACTTCATTATCACTATGTATGAGAGAAGGTTCTAAGCAAAGATATTCAAATATCATATGTGTCCACTCATCAACAATGTGCAGATATTCTAACCAAAGCATTGGATGGTACAAAGCTTTGCAAATTCAAGGCTATGATAGGTTTGCAGGTAGTCTTGGAAGATTGAAGACCTCAAGCATACTTGGCTTGAGGGGGAGCTGTTGGAGCAAGCCTATGACAAGCCTAAGTATTGGCTTGAGTCCCACAAATTCAAAGGAGAAGACTTAAAATAAAGACAATGTAAAGTTCACTTGTGAACTACCTCTTATAACTTTTGAAGACTTTACTTAATGTAAAAGTGAGGAATCTTAAGTGGTTGAGTCCACTTGATCAAAAAGGGAAAGAGGAGCCACGAATTCATGATTTGTGGTAGATAGAGAATCAAATCAATCACTAATTGATTGGAGATTGATTGAGGGAAGTTAGCCTCCCAAGCTCAACTATAAATAGATGGCAGATTTAGTCGTGGTTAGAGAGACCTCAGAGAAGACCTCAAAGAACTAAGCTTTATGCCATATCTGTTGGGAAAGATGGATGGATGCTCCAAGAGATTGAGTAGGTACTGCCAAATCCTGCTTTGTACCAGCCCCCTAATGCTTTAGACTTGATAAGTAGACCTCCTTAGCAGGTTCCAATGACACCATAAAATGGCCTATGTACTTTGGAAATGATGTGTGTAATGGTTGAACCAAAAGAGATAACTTTGATACTCAAAATCTCAAGAAAACCTTCTATTTATGTCTTGACACCTGCTAGATCTTTTGCTAAGTATGACCAGCACAGTAGGAATTGGAAAAATTACTTTTATGGGTATCTAATTACCTTAGCAAGCTAACTATTCCAAGTGTAATGATGTAAAAAGATAAACTATGCTAAGAGAAATCAATTTAGCAAGTAAAGTTATACCCCCGATTTTTTAGGACTGTAGTAGGCATTGACCAGTGATCACCTCGACGCAAATTTCTCTGAAATGGCTGACTATAATCTCTTCAAATTTTGATAGAATGTAGGTAACTTAAAGCTAAATCCAACAAGCTTTGAAGCTTTGAATTTGGTGAAGAAATGACTGAGATATGCACTCCACAAGTTGACATACTTTCAAGAAGTATAACAGAGAACTCAAAAATGAACAATGAGGGAGTATGTATTAATGAACACTTGTATACAATGCCATAGGCATGAATGTCATTGCCTAATGGTGTAGATAGGTGCACACTCAGAATCAGTAATGAGAAGCTCGAGAGTGATGAGTTCTAACTGCGACTTTTTCATGACCACTTTTATAGAGAGTGAGTAAAATTTGAATTCAAATTCAAACTTTTGGCTCCCTATGATCAAGCTCCTATATCCTAGGATATATTCCTTCAATCAAATCTACCTTTTTTCCACGAATCCCTTTTGGTAGGTGTTTAGAAAGATTCCAAGTCAAATCTGACTTTTACAATGAGGTAAAGTGGAAATTAACCACTAGCAATAGTTCCTATGCTTTTCCATATGTGTATGGACTTTAATGTATCCATCAAGCCAAATGTGTAGGCTTGTGAATTACACCAACAGCTCCCCCTCAAGCCAAACATTTTGGCTTGGTCTTCATCCTTCATTCTTCATGTATATCCTGCAATCCAATCATTGCTTTGAACCTACAAAGTTTGGTTCCATCCAAAGCTTTAGTCAACAAATATGCACACTCCATGTTGGTTGATACATAGGTTAGTTGAATATCCTTGCTTAACAATTTCTCTCTCACATAATGGTAATGGACCTCTATATGTTTGGTCCTAGCATGATAGATAGGATTAGTTGCAAGGTGAAGTGAGCTTGTATTGTCTCCAAAGATTATTGGTGACCTAGTATACAAGCCCAATTCTGTATACAATAGCTTGATCCATATGGCTTCTTGTGTGGCATTAGCCAATCCTCTATACTCTGCCTCTGTAGAAGACAAAGAAACAGTAGGTTGCTTCTTTGAAGACCATGAAATTGGTTTGTCACCTGCAAATGAAATGTATCCTGAGGTGCTCCTCCTATCATCCTTGCATCCTGCCCAATCTGCATCTGAATAGATCTTGATATCAATGTCTGAAGTGTAAGGAAAATACAAACCATGATGTTGTGTACCCTTGAGATACTTCAAGATTCTCTTGGTAGCCTCTAAGTGAGGTATCCTTGGCTTGTGCATAACATTAGGGGAAAAAATGAACCCTGCATGGGCTTTGTAAGGATCCCTAATTTTTAGGGATGAAGCTTAATTCTCTTCTTGTTTAAGGGGACAAAGTGCATTTAATAGGGCACTTTTTAGTAGGCTAGAGTAGGCTTTTTTTTAGGCTTCAGTAGGCCTCTCTCTTTCTTCTTCTAGAGAGAGAGAAAGAGACTCTACTTTCCACATCATCAAACTCGTACATGTATTTGAATAAAAAAATGCATTTTTAAAAAAAGTCTCATTTTCAGTGTATATTAACTCAAAAGGGCCTATTTTTTAATATATATGTCAGAAGTCACTTTTTTGGCCCATTTTTTGAAGTTATTTTAGAAAAAGTATAATTTTCAAACTCTCTCCAAAAGTACGTGCCACATCATCAAATCCGTGACTATGCTTCTCCCAAAAAATGACTTTTTTTCAAATTTCATCATTTTTCAGCCATACATAGTGGAAAAATACACTTTAACCCATACACATACAAGAAAACACATTTTTTGAGCAAAACATATGCTTTAGAGTCCCTTGCAACCAGTTTTTCATCTTTGTTTTTGATGTTGCTGGTCATTAGCAAAGATGGTGTTGACATGTATCACAATCTTCACAGTAGAACGTCTGCATGCTCCTGCATCAACAAGTATCCATGTTCGTGTGCCTAGAGAGTTTGCTCCAAATACACGATGCAACAATGATGCCAATTCTCAAAATGAATGTCATGCAGCTGGAGAAAAAAGTATTGATCTTTAAGCTCATGGTTCACTATATCCTCTTGATCCAATATCTTCTTACCATCCAACATTCCATAACCTCTCAACTTTACTTCAGTTCATTGGTGCGGGTGAAGCTGGGCTATTAGGTTACTGCAAGCGATTATCTACACATTCACTTGCTACTGCTAAGTATTGGTTCCAACAATATCACATCCATCATATGAGGGTAGTCACTTTTTAGAAAGCACAATCATATCTTTACAAAAACAACTTGCAGATTTGGAGCAGGATATTGAAGTAAAACAAAGCACAATTTCAAAGTTAACTGCCAATCTCCAGTAGCTGAAAGAGACTCCACTTGGTATGAGACATAGGAAAAGAGCATTGTCATCCTTTGAAGCTCTTTCAAAAGGTTGTGGAGAATGCAAACGCCATATATATGCAACAAGGTGAGTGTTTGTTTTACTTTTATATGTTTTAATGAAGATTTGTAATGGAATCTTTCATTGTGTAGGTCGTTTATTCAAGACATAATTGCTTATCAAGAACACAAGACCAATTCAAGCTGATGAATAGCTGTATAAACACCAAAGAAATCACTTCTGCTTTAGACTCACGCATAGGAAAGTGTATTAGAGTTGTTGTTGAAGCTAAGTTTTCAAAGAAATTAAAAAACCTTATCACAGTGCAAGATGTGCAAGCAATATGTGAGGAAGCGGGCATCAGTAGAAATGGGTATACTGCAATGTACACCCTTCTCAGGCAAGCCTTACAATCACAAGGTATTTCTCAAAGTATATTTCCATGCCCATATAAAGTGTCTATCAATAAAAAAAACTTCAAGCGAGAATGTGACTCATACTATTGGACAATATTTATTCATAGAAGAAACTATGCCTGCCTCTGTTTATCATCCAAATATTCCCAAGAAGCAATCAAAAATCCTATCTACACAAGGATTTACTTACACTAAATTCAACAATATATCTGTGGATCTTCAGAAGCTTCAACAAGCAATGGTTCACTTTTATAGTTCAACAATCGTACCCCTACTACATTTTATTTGGTGTTGAGGTTTTATTGCATTCAAGTGTCATATTAAGATAATGTTTTCTCTTTTGTGCAGACTGTAATGTTAAGTTAAAGTTCATATTGAAGCTTGATGAGTGTCAAATCATAAAGGGTCGGCGACTAGAAAGGTTGAGTGTCACTGTTTGTTGTTACCCTTTGGAGTTGTCCTCTCCAATCATTTTGGCATAAAGAATCAACAATACATCTTATATTTGTCAATCGTGGATGTATACAAGAGACCACAGCCCCTTCTAGATGATAGAATCCAAAAAATAAGAGAAAAATGGCTGGATTTCTGAGAAATAATGAAGATGAAGAGGAATTTCTAGGGTTTTGATTATCTTGAGCAATACTACATCATTTCCAATTAGCTTGGTGTCTAAAGTGTGTTATTTTCTCAGCAGAACACAATCATGAAGTCAAATCTCAAAAATGATACCTGTAACCTTCAAAGGAGACAATCACGATTCTATGAAAAATGACGATTTTCATCTCCAGCACTATTCTTCAGCAATTTCTCACTCAACACATCATGAATCAACTCTCTTCATACACATTCATCAGAAATACACAATAGAAGCTGCAATTCCATGGATACACATAGAATAGACTCACAAATCAAAGAAAGTACTTGAAAGAAAGAAATACGATTTTCTGTAGGAAACTCTTCTCATTACTTGGATAGCATCAAATACAATTAACCAACCCTCTCAAAATAGAGGAAATTGTCTTTTATACATTTTCAAGTGTCCCCTTTCACACTTGAATTTTGATCCTTTTCCCTTCTAATCTAAAAATATGCTATCTAGGAGTTTCCAAAAATTCTAGAAAAATTACATATGATTCTAATTTACATGAGGAAAACTCTTGCTCATTTTTACATCATTTGCATAAATATTTCTACATTTTTTTATCATTTTACAAATATTCCTCTTCAAAAAAATGCTTCTTCTAACAATCACACTAATGAATGAAATTATGGACCATGCAATGAGTGATGAAACTTTAGGAGGGAGGGACCATTTGACTTATACTGTGCAATCAGAGAGAGATATCTGGTGGTTAGGTGCTATAGAAGTTCCCAAAGAAACAAACAATGTTATTTCGTGGATTTTTAGTAGGACTCCATGGATTACGGAAGTAATCTCTTCTCAAATACATGGGCAAAAGCTTTTTGTAGATGATATAGGTGAATTTGAGGTAGAATGCCATTTGAGTGGAGACCTTAAGAGTATAAAATGCATGTTAAGTTGTAAACAAGGAGCATCTTCTCTCTATCCTTCCCATATTGTACACAAGGTTACAAAGGATCTAAGAGACACTCTAAACCTGCAAGGGCATTGATGAGAGTTGATGACTCTGAAGAAATTGATGAAACAGACTCATCAAATCACAGGGAATGGGAGATATCACTTTTGAGGTGTCCAATGTGACAAGAACCGACTCGTGATAAAATAAGCAATGATTCGAACCCCATTATCCCATTTCCATTAGTCAATGTTAAACTTTTGTACTTTGCATGCATTCATGAGGATCTTTGATAGGCTTTTGAAGCTCCATGTTGAATATGCATTTGCAATGAAACCAATAGAGAGGTCTACAATAGCAATCCAAAAAATAGAAGATCTTTTGAATTCTATAGGTTGTCATGGTGGCCATGTATCTTTAGTTGTTAAGAAGTATGGTGAGTCTCAAGAGATTTTACAACAAGTTTCAATGACTGGGAAGAAGGCAAGACGTTTCTTTAAAAGAGATGTGAAAAGTCAAGATGATGGGAAATGGGAGCTTTGGAAGGACCTCTGTTCAATTATAACAGACAATGATAGTCAGGTTGATCTCATTAACAAGCGAAAGAAGGTTTGGTCATCGTTGGATCAATTGTTACATTTGATGTGTTTGGTTTCCACTAATGCTTCACAACGAGAATTATCCCAAGTGACTTTGAAGGAGTTTACACAGTCATTCATCTTATCTTGGGGAGAAAGCAACATTACACATTACATAGTAAGTTTCGCTTACATTTTTTTATTTGGTCTTAAACACTATGTGTATATCTTATTGACCAGATCATAGCATATTCTTTTTGCACATGGATCATCTTTTATGAATCGATATGGGTCATTGGACATTTTTAGTACACAAGGAATGGAGAAGTCACATTACAGGGCTAGAGGTGTTTACTTTAAAAACACTCATCATGCGGGTGGTCTACTCTAATCAAAATATTTAGAAGAAATGTTCAATTGGTTTTTTCATGCGACATTCGCTAGAAAATATGTAATGGAATGAGCATGTGAGTCACGAATAGCAAAGATTACACGGAAGCTACAACATGATATTGCAAGAGAGAAGTGGATGTCATCGTCAGGACCCGTACATCATGCCCAATGGCGTGCACAAAGAGTCCGCGAGGGTTCTGCTTGGAAATAGTTTCCAAACTTTGAAAATGCATTATTCTTTTGAAGGTTTTTATAACCCCTTTCACTTCAAATAAAATTTTACTGTTTTTGTGAAAATAACTTTAATGTCTTAAAACTAATTTTTATCCATTTAAATGTGAACAGGAAAATTTTAAGTGAAAGCCTATAAATAGAGGTGTCCTTCCTCATTTTACCACTTTACAACCTAAGAGAATGGCACGCACAAAGCAGACTGCTAGGAAGGATCATGTCATCTACCCTAGCCATGTGCAAGGTACTCAGCGCCCAACATGGATGACACCCCACAAGAAGCGTCGAACCACAAGCCACTCTTCCAGACGAAGCTCAGGTGCAGGGACACAATCCGGTAGCATTCCATCGCGAGGGGATGAAGCTTCACTAGAGAGAGATGTATCTCAAGAAATAAATTATTCCTCTCCCCCATCTGATGATGAGCCCCCAGTAAGGACACCAATCAAGTCAAGGCCCAAACAATGAGGACATAGGAGAGTTGTGATTGAGACATCAAATTTATCAACTTCCTCAGATGAAGAAAGTATGAATGAGCCACCATGGAACAATGATGATATCCCCGTGAACCATCGAGTAACGCAAGGAGGCAAGACACTGCCCCCAGGACAAGGACAAAGACCAACTGATGAAGAAAGAGAGCAAGGTCGGGCAGAGGAAGTAAATGATGAGGCAGGACCATCTAGGCGTCCTCCAAGAAGAAAGAAGAACTACCAACCACGTCGTAGACCACAACAACCACAACCCGACATCCCCCCAAATGCAAGAGCACCACAAAGGTGCAGAAAGCAAATCAGAGCCTTTGCAAAGATTTGACACTATCAAAAGTCTGTGGAGCTTCTTATTCCACAAAGGTCATTTGCAAGAGTTGTGAAGGAAGAGATCCAACGCTATTGCGCTGGACTTCGTATCCAAGGGATAGCCATTGAAGCTCTCCAAGAAGCTGCAGAGGCGTATCTTATATCAATGTTGGAGGACTCTAACCTATGTGCCATCCATGCAAAAAGAGTGACAATACAACCTAAAGATTTGCAGCTAGCTAGGAGAATTAGAGGGAATAACCCTTAACAAAAATTTGTACTCCCTTGTTTGGAGAACCTTTTGTATATCCCATATGATGAATATTTTGTAAATCCCAAATGATGAATATAATCTTTGTCTTCTCAATTTGCTCTCCCAAGTGTTTATCTCTTAGTGTATATGTTTTGAAGTTTATTTCTCCTATGTTTCTAGGTGTCTTTTTTCAGTACCTCTTTGAAGTGTGTTTCATAGTTGTATCATTCTTTTTTGTGTACCTTTTTGTAAGTGGTAATGCTATTTAATGCATTTCATGGCTTGGAAATGCAAAAAAAGGCCTGCCACAGAAACGCGGGGATGGGCCCTGCAAAACTTTTGCAGGGCCTATCCCCGCATTTCCATGATAGGCCTTTTTTTTGCATTTCCAAGCCATGGAAACACATGCCATGCACATTTGGGCATATGATTGGCCTTGGCTAGAGTGCACTGCATGCTAACCCCCTGACCAATAGCTAAACAATGTTTATGAACATACATGTACTTATTTACTATTGCATGCTTATATGCACCCAGAGGAGTCTTAACTTTCTCTAATTATTGCACATAAGAACAGTCTTCCACAATAACCCAAGTGAAGGTGCTAATTGAGGGAGATAGACCTGCAATATAGGTAACCTAGTGCATAGGATGGCCTAGGAATGCAAAAAAAAGGCCTAGCACAGAAACACAGGGATGGGCCCTACAAAAGTTTTGCAGGGCCCATCCCCGCGTTTCTGTGGCAGGCCTTTTTTTTGCATTCCTAGGCCATTGCAATCATTTTGGGCAACAGAAATTACAAGAAATAATGGAAAAAGACTGATTAAACTGTGCAAAAGTTATGAGATTGTCAAAAACCATAAAGATATAATAGATTGAATGCACATGGAAATTGGAAAAACAATAATTGGTATTATAAAGTTTTTACAATTGGCTCTTGGCCTTGAGCCTCTCCACTACATTCTTTCTTCTCTGAAAAGATAGTGGCAATTGGTAAGTCAAAACTGATTGGGATATGAACTGAGGGTCTGTCAGTCCAAGACTTAAAGCTATTCCTATTTGACCTAATACTTTTCCTCTAAAGTTAACTCCTAGGGTAGTAAGGGCAAGGGACTTCTAACTAGAAATATACAATTGGTCCCTTGCATTATTGTAGATAGGCACAAAACTTTGCTCAAGGCCTTCAGACACTAAGTCATGAAGTGTCCTTGAGGGGAAAAGTCCTTGTGGATTATGACAAAATCTTCCTTTGGCAATTTTCCGATGTATTGTGCCAAGGAAGAGCCATGGCCCTGGGAAACACGGTCACCACCACTCCTTGCTGCAAATTTATCCACTTCAATTGTTTCATGCACATAGAAAATCATTAAATTAAATAGATACATCTTGTATGAATATGAGACAACCATAAATGTCAGTAGAGACTTACATCTTGAAGCCTATCTTCATCCTCTCCTCTTCCCATTGCATCTAGTGGAATCGATGAATGGGCCATGCCACTTTGCTCCACAACAAGAGATGTTGGAATCTTCTTCTCCAAAATTCTTTCCCTTGCTGCGGCCAGATCTTCTTCAGTGGCATCTTGGTTGGCATGGCTCAAAATCTCTTCACACACAAAGGCAATGGTGTTCGCAACTGAATCACCAAGTGGAATTGTTGCCTTTTTGATAATGTCAGAAGTGTTGTCCATGGGAACATCCGAGGTTGAGCAGAAAATACTAAGGCATTCGTCGAGGCGTAGACCGAATGCCTTCTCAATATCGTGCAGGAACAAAAATTCATCTCCGTCGACAAGTACAACTGAAAACATTTCCATCTCTACCTCTCGTAGAGTGGGTTCCACGGGGTCTAAGTTGGAGGGTGGACTGTTCTGTGTACTAGCTTCCTTTAATTTGTCCGCTACTCCTTGAGAAAATTCTCTGGAAATTTTTTGACTCTCTTCTAATAGGTTGAGAGCTTCTGTCTAGGGTTCCTTCTTGTCATCTACAAAACCCCCAGTAACAAGATGGGGTAGGTCCATGGGTGAAGGTTCACGCTCCTCATTCACAAAAAAATGGTTGTTGCTACGTAGGAAAGATATTTTCTTCCCATTTTCCTTTTCTTATTTAATTGTTTAATTAAGGGCACTATGTCATCTAACAGGTGCCCTGAAGCCTCAGCAATAGCCATGAAACGCTTTAAGCGTTTTGCAAATGCCTCATCTCCTTTATGGATGTAGAAAAGCAGGTCACAGGGGACCCATTTACACTCATATGCTGGAATATCTATGGCATATCTTAATATATAGAATTCCATAAAATCTGTGATCTCATTGATCACATCGGAGTTCATGGCTATTGTCCCTTCAAGATTAGGGACTCTACAGACTAGGTCATACAAATCGGTACGACCATAGGGAGAAATATGTCCCCTCTCCCCCCTTCAGCCTAGTCTTTTATAGGGCATAGACTGTGGCCACCACCCTCTTCTGATTGGTCCATCACTAATCACTCCTTAATCTAAAAGGCCCATTCAAGGTTCATATTTGCCCCTAATGAACTGACTTAACACACTAACTTCATATGCAATATCTATCCTTGTTAAGGTAGCATAGTTCAAGCTACCCACCATACTTTGATAACCTGTAATGTCATTAACTTCATCACCTTCATGGGCACTTAATTTTAGGTTTACCTCCATTGGAGTACTTGCTACTTTGGCATCCTGCAAGTGAAACTTCTTCAACATATCATGTATATACTTTTTTTGAGTAATGTATATTCCTGAGTTAGTATAGACCAACTCAAGCCCAAGAAAATACTTTAGTAGACCTAGATCATTAATCTTGAACTCCTTCATCATCTGGCTTTGGATTTGTCTGATTCCATTGATATCATTGCCTGTAAGTATGATGTCATCAACATAAACACAAAGATATATTACCTCTGAATTACTTCTCTTGATGAATAGAGAAGTATCTGCCTTGCTCATGACAAAAACCTTGATCTTGGAGGTATGTAGTTAACCTGTAATTCCATGCCCTAGGTGCCTGCTTTAATCCATATAAAGCCTTTTTCAATTTGCAAACATATGTTACCTTCTTAGGGTCCTCATAGCCAGGAGGTTGTGACATATATACCTCCTCTGAAATCCATCCATTCAAGAAAGCATTCTTGACATCCAATTGGTACATGTTCCAATTTTTTGATGCAACCACACTTACCAACACTCTAATAGTTGGCATCTTGGCCACAGGAGAGAATGTCTCTTCATAGTCAATGCCTTGGGTTTGTGCAAAACCCTTGGCTACTAATCTTGCTTTGTACCTGTTGATTGAGCCATCAGAATTTCTTTTAAGTTTATAGATCCATCTGGATCCTATTACCTTCATGGTACTAGCTCCCATGTGTCACTTTCCTTGAGTGCTTCAATCTCCTCATCCATAACTTCTTTCCATTCTGTCTTGGTTATGGCTTCTTCATATGATCCTGGTTCTTCAATTGACAGACCTTTGGCAAGATAAACAGAGTGTTTAGTAACAAGAGATGTATCATACCCATATCTGATAGGTTTTCTGCTCTCTCTTTGTGATCTTCTGATTGACTGATTTGAAGATTCAAGTATGTCTTCAAGTTTCTTCATCTTCATTTTTCCCTTGGACTTCTATGCCTTGAACTCTCCAAGGTTGATAGTGTCTTCATCATCTGAACTTGAGTCTTCATTCTGAGTAGGTTCTTTTTTTGCAAGACTTGGGAACTCCTCTTCCAAATCATAGGGTAGTTTAACCTTCCTCCATTCATTCTCATACCAAGAATCATTTTCATCAAAGACAACATCTCTACTAACCATGAATCCCTTATTGGAAGGGTTGTAAAACCTGTAGCCTTTTTTGTTTAGGTCATATCCAATAAAAATGCTCTTCTTAGCCTTAGGGTCTAGCTTATCTCTTATCTGAGAAGGAATGTGTACATATGCTACACATCCAAATATCCTGCAATGGTCTAGTGAAGGTCTCTTACCATGCCATGCTTCATAAGGTGTCATCCCATCCAAGGATTTAGATGGTAACCTGTTTATGAGGTAAGTGGCAGTAGAAACACTCTTTGCCCATAGATAGTTAGGTAACTTTTTCTCATTCAACATAGACCTAGTTGTCTCAACAATCAACCTATTTCTTCTCTCAGCTACCCCATTCTGTTTAGGAGTATACCTTGTGGTGATTTCTCTTTTAATGCCTCTGTCCTGCGAGAAGTATTCAAACTCATTGGAGAAGTACTCATCTCCTCCATCTGACCTTAGCCTCTTCAAATTCTTCCCTGTCTGATTTTCAACTAGTGCAAGATACTTTTTAAAACAATTAAACACCTCATCCTTGTGCTTCATGAAGTACAATACAATCCACCTTCTATAATCATCAATCAAAGATAAATAATACCTAGATCCTGAGATTGAGGGGTCTTTGCTTGGTCCAAATACATCTGTATGGACAAGCTCTAGGTAATCTTCATGCATGTATTCTTTCCTTGAGAAGGGTCACCTATGAGACTTCTCAAATTGACAAGCACCACACTTGTAAATCATATGTTTCTTGGATACATTAGGTATTCCAAGCACGCATTGGTCCTTGCATATTTTCTTCAAGGTTCTTTCTCCTATATGCCCTAATCTTTTGTGCCAAATCTCAAGCTCTGAAAGTGTTTGATCTTTATAACTATATAGTGCAATATTCTTTGTGTCTTCTAGCTCAAAAGTGAAAAGTCTATCTGATTTTTCTCCTTTAGCAATCCTCTTGAACCCCTTCTTAGGATCCTCCACAAATGCTCCAAATTGGTTGAATCTAACCTGCAAACCTTTCTCCACAATCTGTCCAACACTCATCAAATTTTTGGTAATGGTTGGTACATAGAGTACCCTGCTCAACAAATTCTGATTTCCATCACAAGTCTTAACATTTCCAACTTTAACTAGTGCATGCTTGGTTTCATCACATGTTTGTACTTGATGCTTACCTTTTGGTTCCTCAAGATCAAAGAGTAGTGCTACATTGCCAGCCACATGATTTGAGCACCTTGAGTCAATGTAGAATAGGTGGTCATCATTTGTACCTGGTTTTAAAGTCATGTTCATGATCAGAAGAGAATCATCCTGCTCTTCTGTATAGTTGTTGTAGTCCTTTCTGGATTTGAATCCTCCTTGGTAGTTACCATTATAGCTTTTGTTGTAATTGTTGTTGTAGTTGTTGTTGTAGCCTTGGTGATGGTTGAATCTACCTCTTGACTGTGAGTATCCACCTCTTTGGTATCCTCTTCCTCTCTGATTTTTGTAGTTCCTGAAACACTCATCTGTAGTATGATTTGATAAACCACAAATGTTGCATGGTGAGGAGTTATAGGGTCTCCCCCTACCTTGCTTTCCTCCTCTGCCCCTACCTCTTGATGATCTACCTCTCCCTGCATAGTTAGCTTGGGAGGTAGAGCCTTCATCTTCTCCTTTCTTGTTCTTGCCTTTATCTTTAGCTTTACCTTTATCAGTGTATAGGGCAGAAGAACTATTACCTTTGGATGTGTCTCCATTCTTGTTGAGCTTTGCTTCATGAGTGAATAATTGTCCCATGAGAGTGGTGAGGTCAGGAATTTGCATGTCCATGTAAAGGTCCATGGCAGTGGTGAAGCTTTCCCGTTTGTCATCAGCTTTGATCCCATTGATCACTTGCCTTAGAATCTGCTCTTCTTCAATCTCTTCTCTTATGCTTGCTAACTAATCTGCTACATCTTTAATCTCGGTCACAAACTCTGAAACAGCTTGCTTAGGTTGCTTCCTTAATGTGGTGAATTCAATCCACAACTGATTTTTTCTAGCTCTTGGGTTGGAAGAAAAATAAGATGCTAAGGTTTCCCAAGTCTCTTGGGATGTCTTACAGTTCCTAATAGGTGGCAAAAGAAAATCAGCGATGGAGTTGAGTAAGTAAGACCTTGCCAATGCATCCTTAGCATACCATGTGTTGAGCTTTTCATGTTCTTCCTTTGTTGGTAATCCTCTTGTTTTGAATGAGGGCAATTCCTCATCTCCTGAAATGTATCCATAGAGACTCCTTCCTTGTAGATATGTCTTCATCCTTAGAGACCATGCCTGATAGTTGTTCTTGTCCAATTTATCAATAAATGAAGGAAAACCATCTCCCATTTTACCTTAGTTTGCTCTGATACCACTGTTGGGAAAGATGGATGGATGCTCCAAGAGATTGAGTAGGTACTGCCAAATCCTGCTTTGTACCAGCCCCCTAATGCTTCAGACTTGATACGTAGACCTCCTTAACTTTCCAATGACACCATAAAATGGCCTATGTGCTTTGGAAATGATGTGTGTAATGGTTGAACCAAAACAGATAACTTTGATACTCAAATATCTATCTATCTATCTATCTATCTATCTATCTATCTATCTATCTATCTATCTATCTATCTATCTAACTATGTATCTATCTCAAGAAAACCTTCTATTTATGTCTTGACACCTGCTAGATCTTTTGCTCAGTATGACCATCACAGTAGGAATTGGAAAAATTCCTTTTAGGCGTATCTAATTAGCTTAGCAAGCTAACTATTCCAAGTGGAATGATGTAAAAAGATAAACTATGCTAAGAGAAATCAATTTAGCAAGTAAAGCTATACCCTCGATTTTTTAGGACTGTAGCATGCATTGACCAGTGATCACCTCGACATGACTTTCTCTTAAATGGCTGAATAGAATCTCTTCAAATTTTGACAGCACGTAGATAACGTCAAGTAAATCCAACAAGTGTTGAATCGTTGAATTTGGTGGGGAAATGACTGAGATATGCACTCCACAAGTTGAGAGACATTCAAAAAGTATAACAGAGAACTCAGAAATGAACAATGAGGGAGTATGTATTAATGAACACTTGTATACAATGCCATAGGCATGCATTTCATTGCCTAATGGTGTAGATAGGTGTGGGCTAGAGTGTAGGCCTCACACACATGCAGAATCAGTAATGAGAAGCTCGAGAGTGATGAGTTCTAACCGCAATGTTTTCATGACCACTTTTATAGAGAGTGAGTAAAATTTGAATTCAAATTCAAACTTTTGGCTCCCTATGATCAAGCTCCTATATCCTAGGATATATTCCTTCAATCAAATCTACCTTTTTACCACGAATCCCTTTTGGTAGGTGTTTACAAAGATTCCAAGTCAAATTTGACTTTTACAATGAGGTAAAGTGGTAATTAACCACTAGCAATAGTTCCTATGCTTTTCCATATGTGTATGGACTTTAATGTATCCATCAAGCCAAATGTGTAGGCTTGTGAATTACACCAACATTATCAAGGTGTGATTCTAAGGCACGCATATGTATCAGTAAGTCCATTGTATTGTACAATCAATATACTTTCATTTTCATGATCATTTGAGTTCATATTTCCATGTTCTTGTGAAGTGTACTACTCACTGCCATATCTCTCAGTTTTCTCAGTCAGATTGCAGATATGGTTTCTCTGAGCTTGGTGCATCATTTTGAGCATTTTAACTTGGTAAGGTTATTTCTATAAGTCTACTATGTGCCCACCAATTTTCATTTCATTTGCATGTTTCAATCTTCAGTTATGTTCAGTTGAAGTCAACCCTATCCTTTCATTTTCACTTCTCTGTCAGGTACCCGACTTTTTTACTCATCTTGTCAAAGTTGTTTCTCAGTGTGTACTTACCAAATTCGATGATTTAAAGCTTGTTGGATTTAGCATACTGTCTAGTATAAGATACAAATTTTCATAATCATTTGATTCTTAAATCTTGAGTTATGTTCATTTTTCTACTCACTAGTCTCATTATTGTAGCAGCCCGTGAAAATCGAGATGATGTCATCACTTGTTAAACATCATTCTCAGTGTGTGGTTCATTATTTTTTATGAGATTACTCTTGAAAGTTAGCTCTTTAAGTTAACTAGACTTCCCAAAAAGAAATTAAGCTAATTGTTGCTATGCTTAGAGAATTATGCAAAACACTAGACAGGTGTATGAACCAAAATAGCAAGTTCTTCACCTCTGAGCTAACTCCAACTTATCTGTTTTGATCTATCTTTTTGAGAGTGATCTTCCAAGGTACATAGGGTGTCTAATACATCCATTGGCAAGCTAAAAGGGCTCACCACATACTCCTAGAGTTCATTTGGCTGGTGTAGATCAAGGATTTTGCAAAACCTCTTCATCTTCAAGCACATACCTATCCATCTCTTCAGAATATTTGCATTTTACTAATCACGGGTCTGAGTAATGTTGCAGCCCAGAAAAATCAGGGTCATCCTCTAACTTGTTAAGTTTGTTTCTCTTCGTGTAGTTCATCTTGTTTGATCAAATTAGTCATGACTTTTAGCTTACTAAGTGTATAAGAGTTCCCCAAAAGGAATTAAGTTAATTGATGTTGTGGCGAGAGAATTGTTCAAAACTTTGGACAGGTATATGAACATAAATAGCAAGTTTTTGGCTCTTGAATCTACTCCAACTTATCTGTTTTGATTCAACTTTTTGAGAGTGATCTTCCAAGGTACATAAGGTGTCTAATACATCCCTTGGCAAGCTATAAGGGCCCACAACACATCTCTGGACTTCATTTGGCAGGTGTAGTGCAAAGTTTTTGTAGCACCACTTCATCTTCATCAACTACAATTCCATCTCTTCACACAGTCACCCTTGAACATCACCAAAAATCAAGTGGTCCATGCTCAGACAAAGCACATCGAGATCCAATACCATTTCATCCATGAGTACATCATCTCTCAGGAGATTACTCTAGAGCAATGTAACTCTCAAGAGAACCTGGCTGACATGTTCATGAAGGCCCTACCTGTAGTTTTGCTCTAGTGCTTAGTGGACCTCTACAACATTCACTCACTCCAAAATGGAGCTGCATAGGGAGCATTGACAACAAGATTGCTCCTACATCATCTGCATTTGTATCCACATTAGTGCATCTCCATTTTGTATCTAGGAGCCACTCCATTTCTAGTTTATTTCCATTTTATATTGTATCTCTTTTGTATTTGGGTACCTTGCCATTTTCTTCTACCAGTGTATTCATTCTCCTTTGAAGGAAATTATCCCACATGAGATGTACTTTGGAGATCCCCTCCCATACCTATATAAGGAGGGCCTCTCTCCCCATTTGTACTTGGTTAGAAGCATAAGGAGCCTACTCCATGCTCTCGGCCAGCTCATTTCTAATCCATGTGAATTTACCCATTTCTTATTCTACTCACTTTGAATCTCTCACACTCTTCCTTTTGTGAGTACACTCTTCTTTTCATTTTTCTTCTATGCGTGTACTCTCTATAATACCTTTTCCCTACATGTGATGGCTCTCTTGAAGGTCTCCATACATCTATGTGGACCAAATCCAAAACCCTCTGATCCACATAGCTCAATGGCTCGAAAGGCCTCTTAGTCTTCTTCCCAAATTGACATGCTTCACATACCTCATGCACATTAGGTGTGGTGCAGCAACTTCATGTTCCCCTTAGATATAGTAGACCTAGCAATATTAGCATGAATTATTTTAGAAAATACAAACAAGAAACTTCTCTTTTCACCTTGAAGTAGACAATGCTTCAAATCATGTGAGAGGATCTAACATCTCATCCAGATGTAAAAGTTCTCTAGTAATGAAGAAGAATTGTGCCCGATGTTTCTGTGTATTCTCCTTTTGTGCTTGATCATTTCAAGAATCCTTTTGTAGATGTCTAATTCCATAGTTAATGAGTCTATGGTTAAATTTTGAGAGCCTAATTGTAAACAGGCTGTGAGAATTATGAGTAGGAACATTCATATGTGAAGAAGTGTTCATTGTTTTCTGAAACAGGTGCAAAATTTGATATTAATGTTTTGGCCAGTTCTCCTTCCACAGTGTAAATTTTTAAGCAAACAAGCACTCAATCTTTAAGTTGGAAGGTAATCTACCTATGGCTAAAAGCATTTGCATAAATAGGTTCAAGATTGAGAGAACCAAGTGTTAGAAGTTAGAGGTGTTTGAATGGACTTTTCAAAAGAACAGTTTTTCACATAGGTGACTTGTTAAGTCCATTTCTCAAGATCTACTGAGTCTTTTGGAATGATTTAACTTTGAGGAGGTGCGCAAACTATAGGTGACACCTTGTGCAAAGTTTTATCAAAAACTTTACACAATTGATAAGTCAATGAGAGAGATATGTGCAGCAAACTTTCTGTAGAATCACCTTCTTCACAATTTGATCAAAACTTTGATAATTGATCATTGATCCTCTAAAATTGGTGAATGTTTTGAGTTACTCTTGATATAGAGATGCTCTAACTTCAAGAGTAGCTTGTTCATTTGGATATTAACACTCTCCATCAGTGGTATCAGAGCAGGAAGCATCATAATTGAAGAAAGGAGGATCCCGACTGCTGCAGTCATAAAGAATTCAACATCTGAAGATTCAAAAGGTGAAAGCTTGAGAGAAAAGCTAAAGAAGGAGGTCATACGACATCAAGGAAGACAAAAGGAGTATCATTCGAAGTAAAGGGACATCTATTACTCATAAAGTTTGAAGAATTCAATACACAAGTGAAGAAAGGATGGGAGATTCTCTTCAGATAGAGAAGTTGGATAGAGAGAACTATCCAGCATGGTCAATGAGGATGGAAGCTCATCTTATGAGCAAAGACTTGATAAGTTATATCACAGGTGAAGAATAAAAGCCTCAGTTCAGAGATCCTAGTGTTCCAACTAGGGAGGAATTATCAGATTTGAAGACTTGGATGAAGAAAGATGCTCAAGCCAGGAGCATTATCTACATGGCAGTTAATGACTACGTGCTACCTCACATTAGAGGTCTTGAAAGTGGAAGTGATATATGGAATGCTTTTGAGGAGCATTTCCAAAACACCACAAATTCTAGGAAGGCATCCTTGTGGGCAGAATTTACCACATTCAAGAAGAAGGCCTCTCAATCCATCTCAAATTATGTAACAAGAATGAAGGACATTGCAGATGCATTAGGAGCATTTGATGAAGATATTGAGGAGGATAAATTGGTAAGGCAAATCCTCACAGGTTTCAGAGGTGATGACAAATGGAAGCCATTCATTTTGTCTACTGAATTATCACTTGATCATTTCACTCCTGATTTAAATCAATTGCTAGGACATATGCTAACCTTTGAGCAGAATGTCAAAGGTGAAAGTGATAAAAGTGCAGGTCATGCAATGTACTGAAAGGATAAGAAGAAGAATATCAAAGGGAAGCAACAAACAAATGAAGATGAAGGTACATCCAGCCAAGCCAACTTCCTAAGAGGAAGAGGAGGTGGCAAAGGTAGAGGAAGAGGCAAGAGTAATAAAGATGGAGTCAAAGCTTGTTGGATTTGTGGTAAGACAAATCACTTAGCTAATGATTGTTGGCATAATACTCAGAGTAATGGTGGATATAATCAGAATTTTAATTCAAGAGGAAGAGGTGGCAGAAATCAAAGAGGTAATTTCAGAGGTAGAGGTAGTAGAGGTTACTTTGGAAGAAATGTAGGTAGAGGATTCCAAAGTCAACAATACAACAATACCTACTACAATTATGCTTCAGATCAGAAGGAGGATTCAACATTGATAATAAATGCAACTTGTGAAAGGAAAAGTGAAGACCAAAGAGTCTTCTACATTGACTCAGGGTGTAGCAATCACCTAAGTGGCAACATAGCTTTGATGACTGATTTGGAGAATAAGGTAACTAATCATGTAGTTCAAACAGGTGACAATACAAAGCACAATGTGAAGTCAATTGGATCAGTGAAGGCTAAGGATGGCAGTACTCTCTTGAGTAAGGTTTTGTATGTTCCTACAATTCCTGAGAATCTGATAAGTGTAGGAGAAATTGTTGAAAAAGGTTATGAAGTTAGGTTCACTAATCAAGATGTTTGTGGAAGACCCTAGCAATGGGTATAAACAAATTGTTTCAGGGAAGAAAGAAGGAAGATTGTTCACATTGAAGATCCAAGGTAATGTTGGTCATGCCTTGTTCACTTATGGAGGACATAAGATCTCTGAGTTAGATCTTTGGCACAAAAGGTTTGGACATTTTAATGAAAGAGGTATTAAAGATATGGTTAATAATGGTTCAGTGCTTAGATTGCCTAATGTTGCAGGTCAACATATGACATACAGATGTGAGGCATGTCAATTAGGTAAGGCTCATAAGCAATCTTATTCCAAGCATGGTTTTATGTATTCAAAGAAGCTTGAATTGGTACACACAGATGTATGGGGACCATCAAAGGATTTCAATATTAATGGATCAAGGTATTATGTGATTTATGTTGATGATGCTACCAGATGGATCACTATTTATGTGATCAAAGATAAGTCAGAGGTATTCAATACATTCAAACATTATCATGTGTATGCAGAGAGAATTACAGGTCATAAGTTGAAGAGACTAAGGTCAAATGGAGGGGGAGAGTATTTCTCTAATGAGCTCAGTGATTATTTGTGGAATGCAGGTATAAAAAGGGAAATTACTTGGAGGTACTCTCCTCAACAGAATGGTGTAGCAGAAAGGAGGAATAGAACTCTTGTTGAGTTTGTAAGATCCATGATGAAGGAGAAAAATTGCCCAAATTATTTGTGGGCTCAGGCTGTAAATAGAGCCACATATTTTGTCAATATATTACCATGTAAAGCTTTGCAGGGTATGACACCATATGAGGCATGGTGGGGTAAGAGACCTACTTTATATCATTGCAAAGTATTTGGATGTTTGGCATATGCATATGTGCCATCACAATTAAGGCACAAATTGGAACCTAAAGTTGAAAAGTATGTATTTATTGGATATGATGATAAGCAGATGGGATATAGGTTGTGGAGTCCATCCACAAAACAATTCCTAGTGTCAAAGGATGTTACATTTGATGAGCAAGGTACTTGGTATGCAGGTACAATCAATATTTATGCAAGTGATGAAGAAGTTGTGAATCAAAAGAAAGTTAAATCAAAGATTCAGATATTTGATGAAGAGGAGAACAATGAAGTACACGTTGAAGTTGAAGAGGTGCCAAGATTTGATCCAGAATGTGATGAACCAGAAACCTCAAAGAGTGGAGAACTCAGAAGGTCAACAAGACACAAGTGGCAACCTACAAGGTATAGCTATGACACTTCTTTTTTGGCTACCAAAGATTATGCTTATGTGGTAAAGGCAGATGAAGACCCTTCTACATATGAAGAGGCAAAAGGTAAGGAAAATTGGGAGAAAGTTATGCAGGAAGAGTATGATGCATTGATGGAGAATCAAACATGGGATTTGCTTCCTAAACCAAATAGTCAGAAGATCATTGGAGCAAATGGGTCTACAAGACAAAGAGGTATGCAGATGGAAGTGTGTCTAGGTATAAAGCTAGACTTGTTGTGAAAGGGTTTGCTCAGACATATGGTATAGATTATGATGAGACCTATAGTCCTGTGGCAAAGATGACAACCATCAGGACACTCATAGCTATTGCTGCATGTAAAGGTTGGAAATTATGTTAATTAGATGTGAAGAATGCTTTTTTAAATGATTATATTTCAGATGATGTTTTCATGGAGCAACCACGAGGATTCATAGATGGAAGGTATCCATATCATGTGTGCAAGCTCAAGAGAGCTTTGTATGGCTTGAAGCAGGCCCCAAGGGCATGGAATTATAGACTTGTGAAGTTCTTGAAAGATCTTGGATTTCAAGTATCTAAAGCAGATAGTAACTTGCTTGTCAAAGCAAGTGAAGATGGATTCATTTATATGTGCATATATGTTGATGATATAATTCTTACATGTACAGATGAGAAAGGCATTCAAAGCCTAAAGAAGCAAATGGAGAAAGAGTTCAAGATTAGTGACTTGGGAGACTTGTCATATTTCTTGGGCATGGAGATGTCATACACTCAACATGGAGTGTATGTAACTCAAGAAAGGTATTTGAGAAACTTGCTGATCAAGTTTAAGATGAATGATTGCAGGGTAGCACCTACTCCAATGGAGGTGAATCACAAATTGAGCAGATATGGAGGAGAAGAGTTCAAGGATATGAAGCTATATCAAAGTTTGGTTGGTAGTCTGATTTATCCTACATTAACTAGGTCTGACTTATCATATGCAATTGGAGTATTGTCTCAATTCATGCATTGTCCTAGGAAAGAACATTGGGTTGCAAGACAAAGAGTGTTGAGGTACATTAAGGGTAAACTCAAAGAAGGTTTGTATTATGGTTTTACATCAGATACAAACATCAAGATATATAGTGATGCAGATTGGGTAGGTAATCCAGATGATAGGAGATCAACATATGGATACTTGTGTTATGTGGGAGATAAGTTAATTTCTTGGTGTTCAAAGAAGCAACACACAGTTGATTTATCATCTACAGAGGCTGAGTACAAAGGTATGGTGGAAGCAACAAAGGAAGTGATATGGCTAAATACTCTTATGAAGAGTTTTGACATCATTCAGAGTACACCCACTATTCATGGAGATAACATGAGTTCATTATATTTAGCTGCTAACCCTGTTTTTCATGCCAGGACTAAACATATTGAGATTCAGTACCATTTCCTAAGAGAGAAGGTGATGGATAAAGACATTGAAGTCATACATACTTCAAGAAAAGATCAGATAGCTGATATGCTAACCAAAAGCTTGGATGGACCAAAGCTACAGAGATTCAAAGACATGGCAGGTATAAAGAAGATAGAGAAAACCTCAATTGATGATTGAGGGGGAGTTGTTGGTGCAGGGCAATCAACAATTGATGTTTTGATGAAGAATTGAAGTCAAGTACTGAAGAAAAGATCAAGTTATCAACCATGAAGGAAGTGCATATCCAGAAGATGAAGATGTGTACACATATGTACATTAATTAAGATATAGTTCACTTACACTTTTGTATAGTCAGGAGCTTGTAAATATTTTCTTACATATACAAGGAAAAATGTCGGGGCAAATATGAGAGAGTGTAGAATACAAGAATTGAGAAGATCTAGATGTGATTAGACTCTTGAAGAGTGTGAAGATTAGCTCTCTCATCCAGATGTAAAAGTTCTCTAGTAATGAAGAAGAATTGCACCCGATGTTTTTGTGTATTCTCCTTCTGTGCTTGATCATTTCAAGAATCCTTTTGTAGATGTCTAATTCCATAGTTAATGAGTCTATGGTTAAATTTTGAGAGCCTAATTGTAAACAGGCTGTGAGAATTATGAGTAGGAACATTTAAATGTGAAGACATGTTCACTGTTTTCTGAAACAGGCACAAAATTTGATATTCAAATTTTGGCCATTTCTCCTTCGAGAGTGTAAAGTTTTGAGGAACCAAGCATTCAATCTTTAAGTTTGAAGGTAAGCTACCTATGGCTAAAAGCATTTGCATAAACGGGTTCTAGATTGAGAGAACCAAGTGTTAGAAGTTATAGGTATCTAAATCGACTTCTCAGAAGAATAGTTTTAGACATAGGTGACTTGTTAAGTCCAATTCTCAACATCTACTGAGTCTTTTGCAATGATTTAACTTTGAGGAGGTGCGCAAACTATAGATGACACCTTTTGCAAAGTTTTATAAAAAACTTTACACAATTGATAAGTCAATGAGAGAGATATGTGCAGTAGACTTTATGTAGAATCACCTTCTTCATAGTTTGATCAAAACTTTGATAATTGATCATTGATCCTCTAAAATTGGTGAATGTTTTGAGTTACTCTTGATATAGAGATGCTCTAACTTCAAGAGTAGCTTGTTCTTTTGGAGATTAACACTCTCCATCAATAATGTACCTCAATATGCTTTGTTCTAGCATGAAAAATAGGGTTCTGCACTAGCTGTATGCTGCTAAGATTATCACAATAGATGGTGATAGGCTTTTGCACTTCCACACTTAAATCTACAAGTAGCATCTCCAGCCATGATGCCTCACATGCTTCCATTATAGCACCTCTATACTCAGCCTCTATACTCGACAAAGCAACAGTGGGTTGCTTCTTGCTACTCCATGTAATAGCTTCACCTTTAAGTGAGAATAGAAAGCCACTAGTAGATCTTCTATCTAGAATACTACCAGCCCAATCTGCATTGGTGTATCCATGAACCTGCAAATCTAGACTCTCTGCAATATGTCTATTTTTGCATTCAACAATGCCATTCTGTTGTGGTGTGTACCTGCATGAAAAGGGACGCCGAATTCCATGATTTTTTAGAAAATTGCTGAACTTATTTGACATATATTCACCTCCTCCATCAGATCTTAGTGTCTGAATATACTTTGCTATCTGCTTTTCCACCATAACTTTAAAAATCTTGAAGTGAGTGAACACCTCACTCTTCTCTTTCATGAAATATACCCACACTTTTCGTGTATGGTCATCAATAAAAGTAATATAAAACCTAGAACCACCCATAGATGTGGTCTTTGGAGGACCCCAAACATCTATATATACTATTTCTAGTATGTTCTCATTAACATGCTTGTCATGTGGAAATGATGCTCTTGAATGTTTTCTAAATTGACATGCTACAGATACCTTTCATATCTTTGCAACCTTGAAATTTGGTAGTCCATGGGCAACCTCCTTTGACTCCATCAATTTCAGCCTTTGCAAGTTTGCATGTCCAATCCATTTGTGCCAGATCTCTATATCAGCAATGACTCCTACACCTTTTGCAAACATGGCTGCATTCATTTCAAGAATTTTCACATTTAAGGTGAACATCCTACCCACTTTGCTTCCCGCGAT
Organism: Ceratopteris richardii; assembly: GCA_020310875.1. Classification (NCBI taxonomy): domain Eukaryota; kingdom Viridiplantae; phylum Streptophyta; class Polypodiopsida; order Polypodiales; family Pteridaceae; genus Ceratopteris; species Ceratopteris richardii. Next base: position 45,077,129 of record CM035433.1, on the reverse strand, counting down.
CAATCTTCCATCCTGTTTGCATTCTTCTATATATAACCCATCAGCATTGAACCTGACTTGTAATCCCTAGTCAACCATTTGTCCAACAAAAACCAGATTCTTTGTTATATTGGAACATGCAGCACATCTGCAAGATGTTTTACCTTCCTGTCCTCCATAGATTGTTATGTTTCCTGTATGCTCGATAGGGTGTGATGTGTTATCACGTGTTTCAACATATCCAAGACTCGCAATTTCTACAAAGTACTAAACTACTCCACATGATTGGTCATGATTTGAAGCATCTGATTCAACATACCAAACATGATCATTCGATTTTGAAACACCAGCAGACATTCTATTCCCCATGTGGTGTTGAACCATGAAAAGCTTCTTAGAATCATCTATACTGGTGGATGCATTGTTGTTTTGTTGCCTTCTGTTATTTTGATTCTTCAACCAACAATCACGTTCAAAGTGTCCAGGTTTACCACAATTCCAGCATCCTTTATTGTCATTACTTGAATCATTTCTTTGGAGATTTCTTTGACAGGCTCCCCCTACCTCCTGCTAAAAACTCCAATTAGATCTGTGCAAAAGCTCTCTACTCAATTTTTACCAGGTTGTGAGCTCTGAGAAAATTACTCAGGCCCTCTTAGCTTTCTAATGATAGTAGATAAGTGCCTATGTACTTTGGAAATGATGTGAGAAACGATTGATTCAAAACAGACTACTTCCAAGTTCAAAATCAATGAAAACCTTCTATTTTTTATCACACACCTACTACTTGTAAAGCTCAGTCCTTCCAATACAGTAGGAATTAGAAACATTCCTTTTGGAGATACTGAATTAGCTTAATGAGCTCAATGATTCCAAGTGGAACACTTGAAGTGATGCACTATACAAAGAGCAATCAATTTAGCAATCAAATCATTACCCCTGATTCTATAGAGTTTGACCAGTGACCACCTCGATGCACTTTTCTCCAAATCTACTAATTAGAATGACTTCAAACTTTTTCAGCATGTAGAGGACTTAGTGCTAATTGCAAAAAGCTATAGAATATTGGAAATGATGGAGAAATGACTAAGATATGAGCAATACAAAATGACTATTGTAAGTGATAATGATAGAGAGACCAACAGATATAATGAATGATCTATTGTATTATGAAACAGTGTTGTACATAATCACTGTCTTGATAGACAATGCTAAATGATACTAAGAGGTGTTTCCTATGAAGTAAGTCACACTTTCTGCAATGAGATCATTAAGGACTCGGATATGGAGTGATCTATCCCACAAGTTTTTTAATCATCTTTTATAGGTGATTCATTTGAATTTTGAATTCGAATTCTTCATTGGCTTTCTCTAGAAAAAGGTGATCCTCTAATCGAGGAGATATTCTCTCCAAATAAAGTCGTAGGTTTTCAATCTAACAAACTCCACGAGTTTAGAGGTAGCTACAAATATTTCTCTAAGTCAAATAGACTTTTACAATTCGTAAAAGGTAAAGAATCCATAGCAATGGTTCTCATGTGTCTTCAAACATTTTGCACATAAGGTATTTATGTCTAGCCATGTGTGTAGGCTTGGTATTTGCACCAACAGATCCACCTCAAGCCATGTTGGAATTTGGGGCCCTAGGATCATTCTAAACTAAAACCTTTTGAGCATATACACTTAATTAGTTAAGATGATAAGTGAGAGATAGAAAGAAAGATCTTGAGACAAGGATAGGGAACGTAAGATGGATGCTTATTCACTAAAAAATAGATGTCCAAATTACAACATGGGAGTACTACTCAACCATATAAAGTGTTGCACTCACTCATGGAAGAATATCCAAGAAGATGATGATACAAAATTTAGATTATGTTGAAATAATTTGAGTGTGTGAAGTGAATGAGCAACGAAGCTAACCTTATTCTCACAAAATAGTGTAACAAAATTGTAAATCAACCAACCCTAATTTTGAGATTAGGGTAGAGAAACCCTAAAAACAAGATATAAGGTTAACTCACAAAAGATAGTTACCACCACCTTGTAGAAGACTTCTTGCTCCAAGAGAGTAGCCTCTCCTTCACCAAAACTCCACCTCCTCAAGAGTGTGTGAACACTCTCTCTTCAAGAAGACCTTCAAACTCTAGCTTGAAATCTTTGAGTGAGTGATTTGAACATTGAGCCAAGGACCTCTTTATATAGTTTTTTATAGTCCTCTAAAAGCACAATTCAAAAGCAATAAAACTTGCAATTGTTTATTAATAGAGCACGATCGTGAAAAACGAGAAAACGGCTACCATACTTTTTGCTTTTCAAAATCAAATCCTCCATGTGCTGTCGTCGATGGGATTTGAACTTGGGTGGATCGTTTGGGAGTGCTTTATTCTATCCACGCCATCCACGTCGATTTCATTGAAGGAAGTACATAAAAAATATATACTATATTTATTGTTGAGCAGTTTTGGACCAATCTAGACATTGTTTCCAAGAAGGTGTCACAATGGTACAAGATTCTGTAACCTGCAAATCTTCTCATTACTATCTCTAGTCAATGCTTTGGTAAATATATCTGCAGCATTCTCACTAGAAGGACCATAAACCAGCTCAATGTGCTTCTTAGCTACATGCTCTCGAATATAGTGGTAGTGTACCTCTATATGCTTTGTCCTTGCATGATGCACGGGATTCTTAGCTATAGCTATAGCACTCTAGCTATCTAAAAATATCTAAATGGGTTCATGTACTCTTACATCAAGATAACTGAAAATTTTTTGCAACCAAACTGACTCTAGAGTAGTTGTATATGTTGCACGATATTCAGATTCACATGATGAAGTGGCAATAGTGGGTTATCTCTTTGAAAGCCATGAGATAAGACAATCTCCAAGATAAAAACAAAATCCACTAGTACTTCTTCTATGTGTTCATAATGCTTGGAATGTGTGTGTAAAATTGTTGTCTACCCCTCCCCACTGTTTTTGAGCTACTGTAGTGTGTGTGTGAGCTTGTAGAAGTTCTGGAGTGAGAGTGGGTGTTTCCCGCCACTCACTATGTTAGTCATAACTTGAAGCACGGTTGTCAGAATCAAGTGAAACCACTTCCAATAGATGTGTCTCCTCGAGAGCTTTGAAGCGAGTACCTTATCGACTATATTCACAGTTTGGAGCTAGGAGAAATCCTCGATTTATTGAAAACTATTGTAACTGGTATCGCGGCAGACACTTCTAGAATTTGAGTGAGTTAGATAGGTGATTTAGTCTTTTCTCACACATATCAGCTGAACCACTTCATTTTCCATCATGTGTGCACGTGTCCTCATACACTTGGTTAGGTCGTTTGATCGGATTGACAAATAAGCATGTGTCAATTTCCCACTATACACACTTGTGTGGCAATTGGAGTTTAGTCTCATCGACACAAGTCCTTGAGTCTTCTCGACTCAGGTACACATGTTTTTGGCACCGTTGCCGGGGAACACTCAGCCAAGGTGCCTTCGTGATGGTTATAGATCGAGTATGATGAAATCGTACTTATAGAAGTGAACTCGTTTAGTGGTAAGTAGTCATCCACTTCAGCACTTGTTACTTCACACCCTAGAGGTGTGTAATGAGTTTTTAGGTTTAGGGTCAGTAGGAAGGGAGAGAAGGAAGAGTTAGGGTTAGGTTAGAAGGAGAGGAGAGGAGAGGAGAAGAGAAGTGAAGTAGGAGTAGGCCAAGACCAAGAAAAAATCCCAAAACATTTGCTAAGTTAGTGTAATTCAGTTTCAGTCACCAAAAGTATAAAAACCAAAAAATTAGTTCATTTCTCAACTGTTCTGAAAAGCAGTATCGTGTGCGAGCAGCGATCGATATCCTGGGCTTGGTATCGTGCTTTCCAGGCTATAAAAGCTAGGTATTGAGCTCTAGGTGCAAGCAAGACATCACAAAGGTAAGATTCCACAAGATTTCTTTGAAAAAAACACATTAAAAGTGCACAAAAACGTGATTAGTTGCGCAACCGGTATCGTGGGGAGGGACTGTGTATTTTTTGAGCTTTCTTGGAAGAGACAATAGGCTAGGAGTGAGGAGGGGTGAGAGAGGAGCAAGGGGGTGTAAAATTTTTGCATTTGGAGGTATTTTGGCTTGAGTATCGCGATCGGTTGAGTTTCTAGTATCGCGATACCAAAAATTCCCTTGTATCGCGATACTTGCCAAAGTATCGTATCGTCATTGACCAGCCTTGGTATCATGATACCACTCGTGGTATCGTATCACCAGGTTGGTATCACGATCTTAATTTGCTAAAAGTGGTATCGTATCGTGGTCCACTTTTGGTATCCTATCGTCCCCTGTCCCAGTTTAGTATCGCAATACCATTCCAGTATCATATCGTGCGGATTTACAATATCGTATCGCACAACTGTCAGTATCGTATCGTCCCCTGTCCCAGTTTAGTATCGCGATACCATACCAGGTATCGTATCACCCCCTACGTCTAGTATCGTATCGTGCAAGCTGGTGGTATCGTATTGCCACTTGCATCAGTATCGTATCGTGCAAGCTGGTGGTATTGTATCGCCACTTGCATCGGTATCGTATCGTGCAAGCTGGTGGTATCGTATCGCCACTTGCATCGGTATCGTATCGTGCAGTCTTGTGTGGTGTCGTATCGCGATACCACTGTGGTATCGTATCGTGTAAGAGGATCAGTATCGTATCGTCTCGGTTCCCAGGTATCGTATCGCGAGGTCAGTTGGTATCGTATCGTCCCTTATCTTGGTATCGTATCGAGGGAAACCCTAGTATCGTATCATTGAATTTTTCAATATCGTATCGTCTGTGTGTCAAGTATCGTATCGGCTAGGATCCAAGTATTGTATCCGCCAGGATCCAAGTATCATATCAGCCAATCATTTGGTATTGTATCGTGGACTACGACAGTATCGTATCGCCTAGATTTCTGGTATCGTATCATGGCCAAAGCAGTATCGCCCAGGGCAGTATCGTCTGGAGTGGTATCGTCCAGAGCTTTTGAAGCAATTGTAGGGCAAACTTGAGGCATTTGAGGAGTCACTTAAGGAGAGTTTTAGAGACCTAGAGAGTCTTAGGAGGGTGAATGAACTTGAGGTTAGGGAGAGTGATAAGTAGCCGAAGAAGTGTCATATCTTTTGTAGGAAGTGCCGCTCAGGTCAGTCACCACTCTGTCTATTCAGACACCTCTAGTGACTCAGAGGAGGAGATACCCATGGCATCAGAAGACATGCAAGGTCCCGCTCCAAGTAGAAACTTCATGACCACTCTGGAGGGAGAATACCGTACCTCCTTACAATACGTGTCTACTAATGCCCAGGAGATTCCCATCTACCTGGATGGCTTAAACAGATCCGTGGCCAAAATGGTGACTGCAATAGAGGCAACAATTGTGCCCAGACCGACTGTGAAGTATGAAGGAGGAGCATACATGGACAAGATAGGTCACATCTACATAGTAACCGAATTTCATGAATTGATCAATGAAAGGGGAGAGTTAGAGGGACAAGAAACTCACGGAGACCAAACCCTGAGGAATTAGTGACAACCCCTAGAGGTAGGTCCCAAGTGACATGAGTCTTGAGAGGAGACTTGATACCTCAAGACGACTAACTGTTGGAAGTATATTTGATCCATGGTTTGGACCTGTTGCTGCAAACAGATTCACCAACCCAAGGAAGAGGAGAAAGCCCTATGATATTTTATGAGCTAAAGGATCCAGAAGACAAGAGTAGAATAACCTACTTAGATAAAAATCGGAGAAGATATTGGTTGGTTGATGCCATAGAAAGGGCTCAACTAAAATACATGGGTTTGCCTGTATTCTCTGAGAGAGAGCAGGCAGCCACCTCTCAAAACCCCTTCGGAACTCAACAAGAGATAGAACACACCATGTTAGGACAAACTAGCCAACGGAGTGTTCCAAACCGTACTCATGTACAATTTGCGACTCTAGGAGTGCAACCGCACAATCAGACCCATCCAGGAGTAGGCAATCAATACCCACCACCGGTTAGGCCACGACCACCAGCAGGAGGGCAACCTGGAATACCCCCAGTTAGACCAGTAATTCTTGCCTTCCCTGTAATGCCCAGACCACCTGAACCAATGAGAAGACTGAGACCTATCCAAGTGGCCAAATGCGTAAGAAATCATTATGATGGTTTGGGAGAACCCTACGATCACATTGCTGAGTTCAAACAAGTTCTAAGGGAAGAAAAAGTAGACCATTTTTTCATGCAGTATGAGTCTTTTGGACTCACTCTCACAGGAACGGCTCTGACTTGGTTCCAGCCATTAGACCCCAACCAATTTGGAAATATGGAACAATTCTTTCAGTAATTCATTGGGGAATTCACTAAGAGAGGGATTAAACACAATTCTGTGTCTTTAATCCATAGCTTTAAACAGAACCCTAATGAAACCGTGAAAACAGCCGCCCGAAGATTTAATCATTATGTTGATAGATGCCTAGCAGCAAAAAGGCCGACTCAACAAAAGATGATTTCATTATTTTTGGATGGACTCATGGATGGAATCCTAAGAACGCTAGTTTATGTGAAAAGGCTACAAACCCTGAGTGAATGTCTTCAAGAGTGCATTGACCTAGAAGATAATCTAGCTGAGGATCTCAAGAGCACACCCAGCCCCACTAAATCAGAAAACTCTCAAAGTACTATTACATCCAACTCCAGTAATGTGGAGGAATTAGCAGAGTTGGTAGCAAAAAAATTAGGAGTTCAAGGACATAGAAATTACCAACACCCAGCTTTAAGAGTGCCCATGTTACGAAGATGCAATTTATGTGGAGGAGATCATCCTACACATATGTGTGTGCGAGGAGGGACCGGTGTACATCAGACATATCCTTACAACAGACAGCCCCAACAAGGAACTGCCTTATACAACCACTTAGAACAAAAATACACCAATCACACCACAGAGAACTGCCCATTCAATAGGCAGGCACGACCGTTACAACCACCTCAGTATCGACCATACGGATATCCAACTAGAGAGCCAGGTAGAGAGATGCCCAGGTACAATCCCTATTCAACACCAGCAGGAGCACCGAGACCATACAAACAAGTAACATATCCACCACCCCAACCAGTATTAGGACCAGAACTGTCACAACCTCAACAAGTGGTACCTATGAAATATGCTCAACCAGAAGAAAATTTGGAAAGAGCCATAGTGCCAGCCTCAACAATGACCAGTGTAGAATCAGTGAACCCTGGATATGAGCTGCCCCTAGGAGATTATTATCCCTATGAAGCCAATATGTTAGAATATGAATCAGCTTATGATTCGGCTTACTATGGATATGAAGGTTATGAACAGGCTTTTGGAACAGAGGTAGCAACGTTGATGTATACTGCACCTGAAGCACAACCACCCATGAGACCACCTGCGTCAAGAGGACCTTGTTATAGATGCGGATGAGACCATTTCATTAGAGAATGTCCTCGACCTTACAATCCACCACCCCCTAGGACTTGGGAAGGATATTGCAATGATTGCGGAAAGGAACATCTTTTCAGAGACTGCCCTAAGAATCCAACCAAAGTCCAAGACACTGCACCAATTAATGTAATTGAAGTGATAGAAGCATCTAGAAGTGATAAGGAATACATTGTGCCTTTAAAGGCCATTACAAGAGCTCAAACGAAAGAACAAAAAGGAAAACAACCAGAACAGGAACGAGAGAGCAAAAGAACGGTAAGTCCCAAAATTCAAAGAGTTGAAGATTCTGAGGACCCACGTGAGAGTACCCAGAATACTAAAACACAAAAATGGAAAGAAAGAAGAGAAAAGCTCAAAGATAAATGGATAAAACACAAGAGTCAAGAAAATAGGAAACAATCTAGAAAAAGCAAGAACATAACAAACAGAGGACTCGAGAAAAGGTTCCCGTTCCACCGCTTATCCAAGAAGCAAAGAAACTAGGATCCATTTTGGCTGACCCAAAACCTGATGACCTAGACATGTGGCTGAAAGCTTATCAGGCTAGAATTAAAACTGGACCGAAAGTAGAGCAACACGAAAAACTTTACCCACAAGGAGAATTAGAAAAGGAGAGGCTTGCTCTATGCAGAAAACTTATAGAGGTTGCACAGGCAACCCTAGAAAAGACTATCCCAGCCCTCCCAGAAATGAGGATAGCCAAGGATCAATACAAAGAATATGTCAAATCCAAGGGTAAAGAACCTAGAGAGCAGATTGACAAGCGTGAGCGAACAAGAATCCAAGATGAACCGATATCAACAATACCTCATCTAGAAGCTGATTGGCCAAAAGAGTTATTGAATAGAATCCGAGAAGAACAATGGAAGAAGAATGGTGTGATTAAGCCTCCCTTTTAGGAATTAGATGTGGAAGCTTATCAACCCAATCCCAATATGGAAGAAGTATACGAGGAAGTGTCAAGGCTAGACAGAAATAGAGAAGAAGCTCAGAGCATGTCAACTTTACCTAATTACATGGGAGAATACGAAAAGGAATCTATGATAATCTGAGCACCCACAGTACATGGAAAAGGAAAGGGAAACTCAGAAAGGAGTTCTCACAATTTAACTGAACTTAAGAAGATGAAAGTACAATGCAAACTGACTGTAGAAGAATTACTTCAAATTAAGCCACATTTATGGAAGCAATTAGCAAGCCAAATGGAATTAGGACAAGAGAAGGAAGGAAAAGAAGGGGAAGGAAAAGGAAACTCACCTAAGATACAAATTCCAGTTGATAAGGTGGGAGAATTTAGTGAAGGAGACGAAGGTAATATGTGTCTACCTGTCACTTACAATGGGTACATGACCAAGGCTATACTAGACACAAGATCTGGAGTAGGAATCATCACCAAGGAGATTTGGGACAAATGGGGGAACCCTGCCTTACGGCCCACCTGCATGAAGCTCCAATTAGCAGACGGTCACGTGGAAAAACCCTTAGGAATACTGGAAAGAATCAAACTAACCACCTGTGGAGTTGAATTTGAACACACATTAGCCATCTGTAGATTTGAAAAGGCTAATAACTACGAAATGATATTAGGACGACCTTTCATGAGACAAATGCAGGTAGTACAAGATTGGGGAAGAGATTCGTTATACCTGCAACATCAAGGAAATACAACCAAGATAAACTTGCAAACATTTGCATATCGAGATGTCCCCCCACTACAATGGAATCCAATACACAAGGAGGAAGATGACCTATCCATTCATAGTGCTGGATGAAGCAATCAATCGTGGATGCATGAGGAAGCTAAGTTATGGATGTGTAAAGAAGCCAAGAAAGAGGACAACAAAAGATAGCTATGGCCAATAGGACATCCTAACTACAGACCTATAGAAGACCTAAGGTATATGCCACAAATCTTTCTTGATGAAACTTTTGAACCGCATGGATGGATGGAAATCTTAGCAACCCTAGATGTGTGTGTGAATGAGGAAGTCTTGACAATGAACGAGTGCATAGACGAGGAAGGTTATGATGTGAATCTTTATATGATTGTCTGTCAAGAAGTAGAAGAGGGAGAAATCTTGGAAAAAGAGTGGAAAGAGGAATATGAGAGTATAGAAATGGAACCAGAATTTGATTCAGAAGAGAGCTATCTAGACACCATTCGAATCGAAGAGAAGCAGGAACCTACAAAGATCTTGGTAATAGAAGCCGCTCCCATAGTACAAAAGCAAGAGAAAAGCATGAGTAAAATCGAACCAACCCTAGATCTTTTCGAGGTTCCTGAACATTTTAAAAGATATGAAGTGGAAGAGAGAAAGGTAGCCATTCAAATGCCTAAACGAGAGGCTTGAGACGAAGAAGCATACGACAATAAGGAACAAACAAAAAAAATCATAGTAACAGTAGAAGAGGGAGAAGAAAGATGTACATACATAGGTAAAGATATGTCAAGGGATGAGGAAGAAGAGTTAATACAATTGATCCGAGAATATGGAGATGTATTCGCTTGGACATATAAGGATCTTAAAGGAGTGGAACCCTCGATTTATTCTCATAGGATACCAATGACGGCAGATGCAAAACCATCAAAACAATGCCCTTATACATACAACGAGCTTTATGCTGCTAAAATTAAGGAAGAGATAGACAAGCTATTAGTGGCAGGATTCATATATGAAATAGAACACACCAAGTGGGTATCGCCACTAGTAGTTGTGCCGAAGAGGAACGGAAAGCTGAGAGTGTGCATTAACTAGAAAAAAGTCAATGCAGCCACCATACGGGATAGCTACCCATTACACATTACAGACCATCTATTGGAAAGAGTCGCAGGAAAGGAAGTTTACAGCTTCTTAGATGGATTCTCTGGATACAATCAAGTAGCTATTGCTACTGAGGATCAACACAAGACCGCATTCGTGACCGAATGGGGAGTCTATGCTTTCCGGGTGATGCCTTTCGGACTCACTAATGTGCCTGCTACTTTCCAACGATTGATGTGTCATGTTTTCAAAGAATTCCTGAAAAAGACTATGGAAGTATATGTAGATGACCTATGTACATATTCCAATCAAAGGCAAGATCATATTCCTGAGTTGAGGAAGATATTTAATAAATGTAGACAGTATAGAGTTTGTTTAGACCCAGAGAAGTGTGTCTTCATGGTAAGACAAGGGAAGATCCTAGGACACATAGTCTCTAGGAATGGAATATTCACGGATGAGGACAAGATTAAGGTCATCTTAGAGCTCCCTATACCTAAGAATGTGAAGGAGGTGCAAGCATTTATGGGACATTGTGGATACTACCGTCGCTTTATCCACATGTATGCCATAATCGCCAAACCTCTGTATGGACTATTAACTCAATTCACTTGGACAGAGGAATGTGAGAAGGCATTCAATGAGTTAAAGAAGAGGTTGAGCATAGCCCCAATTCTGAAAACACCAAATTGGAACAAGCCTTTTCATATTCATGTTGATGCTTCCAATTACACAATAGGATGTATCTTAGCCCAACCAGCCAATGAAGGGAAGTTAGATCATCCAATTGCCTATGCAAGTAGAAAACTGAACCAAGCAGAGAGAAATTATACCACTACCAAACGAGGAGGATTAGGAATGGTCTATGTAGTGAAAAAATTTAGACATTAGCTCTTAGCCAACAAATTCAAGTTTTTTATAGACCATCAGGCACTATTGTACCTAGTCAATAAGCCTTGTAACAAAGGAAGATTGGTAAGATGGTTCCTACTATTGATGGAATTCGATTTTGAAGTGATAGTGAAAAAGGGAAATACACATGTAAGAGCAGATCACCTTTCTAGGTTAACACACGGAGAACCACCAAGTGGAGTACCCGATGATCTGCCAGACACTTATTTGTTTAATATGGAAGTTTGTCCAAAATGGGCAAAAAAACTAATTCCAATACTCACCCATGGACCACAACACTCAATCAATAAGGATAGCAAAAAGGAAATTATCCAATCAAGAAATTTGCACATTATTGCTGGAAGTGTGTACTATAAGGAACCCAATGGTGTATTGCTGAGATGTGTTGAGGAGGATGAACAAGTGAAGCTTATTGAACAAGCTCATGTGAACAAATGGAGGACACACAAGGGGACTCATGAAACCATTAGGGAATTAAAGCGATTGGGAGTATACTGGCCTGACATGCCTAAAGATGTCCATGACTACGTAAGTAACTATGCAGATTGTCAAGAGACAACCCCCAAAGACCATGTATCCATACCTTTCTCAACAATAGCACCGAATTGGAGCAAGACCCTGGTAAATTTCCTGAAGACAGGAGAACACGAGGAAAGAGTTAGCTTGGCAAGGAAACGATCCCTAGAAGAGATGAGCAAGGATTATGTACTTATGGGAAGACAATTGTTTAGAAGAGGGAAAGACAACCAATTACGGCTCTGTGTGCATGAAGGAGAATATTTTCCCATATTAGAGATGGCACACGCAAGTGCGGCAAGAGGTCATTTTTCAGCGGAAAGAAGTGTACAAATGATCCTCTTCACGGGCTTGTGGTGGCCAACGTTACATATGGATGCTGAAACATATGTACAAAGCTGCGAGACATGCCAAAGGGCTAAATACCCAATTTGGAGAGATGACATGCCATTGAGACCTATGGTTTGTGTGAGAGCATTCTCTAAATGGGGTATTGACTTCATAGGACCCATCAACCCACCAGCTAAAGGATCACATGTTGAATATATCATAGTGGCCACAGATTACTTGACAAAATGGGTAGAAGCAAAGGCTACTAGAAAGAATGATGCACAAACCACTGCTAAGTTTCTTTTTGAGCATATATTCACCCGTTTCGGATTACCAATTGAGATTGTGAGTGACCGAGGAACACACTTCATTAATGAAGTAATAGAGTCTCTAATGAATGAGTTTTTAGTAATCCATAAAAAATCAGCCCCATACCACCCACAAGGCAATGGTCAAGCGGAAAGTTCCAATAAGGTATTATGCACGCTATTGACAAAGATTGTCACCAATGGGAGGTCTGACTGGGATAAGCAATTGCATCATGCAATTTGGGCCTTTCGAGTTGCATACAAGACTGCCATTGGAACAACTCCCTTCAATTTGGTGTGCGGGCAAAATGCAATTTTGCCAATTGATTTTTTAATCCCCACTTTGAGAGTAGCACAACTGTATGAATGGACCGGACATGAATTATCCCAACAACTAGACCAAATAGAGAAGCTGAATGAAACTAGGTTACAAGCGGTAGCAGGAATATATGCAGCCAAGAGAAGACAAAAGGCATATTATGATGCACATATAAAAGACAAAGGAATTAAAGAAGGTGATCTAGTCCTGGTTTACATCTTAAAGCAACATGCCAAGAAGTTACAAAAATGCGGATATGGACCTCTGATCATAAATAGGATCTCTACTAGTGGAGCAGTTAATCTAGCCACTTTAGATGGAGACATTCTTCCTAACTACATAAGTGGATGTAGAGTGAAAAGGTTCATGGAGCCATTAACAGATCAAATGTTAGCACGTCTAGTAGGTGCTCAAAATAGGAAGAAAGAGGAACGGATTAAAGAGGAGGCACGACAAGAAGCCCTTGAACGCATCAAGAAAAGGAAAGAATGGATTAGGCAAAGAGACGAAGGATATCTCCAAGGAGAAGAACCTATCCCTATGGCTATTTCCTGTCCATACATCTGACACGACTAGCGCTTACAGGTCCCAAGACTTCAGAGTTTTGCATGAACTCCCATCAACGATTGCCATCATGAAGAAAGCAGGCATTCATAAATATTTTGAACTGCCAATCTATAAGCCCGACTTTCAAAGGTGCACACAAGTCATGAACACATTACAGCCAGCAATGCATGATCCATTGGTGCCCGAGGCTAGAGTGATGGATAAAGTAGGCGAATGGGTAATTATTCAATTCACTCATGATATGATTAATGAAGCTTTTGGATGGGAAAAGGATGGAACCATGGTAGTGAAAGAAGAGAGTCCAGGGGCAAAAACCAGAACGTTCACCGACATTAACAGAGTCGACATAGAAGAGGAAGTCAAACTTATCCACCAGCACTTCTGCTTCCCAAATATGCATCGATACACGGCTCCGCAGAAGATTATTGTCCAGTTACTCTCACATGCCATCAAACAGATTGGAAATCAGATTAATCTGACTCCCTACATACAGGAAAGGCTGTTCGAAGCAAAGAAGCAATGGAACAGCAAGAAGTTCCTTAATGGCAGTATAGCTCTGACAATATTGATTTATCATGCTTTAGGTATTAGAGAGCATCTGCAAGAAATGCCATCATCAATTGCTATGGCTAAGTACGCCAAAGTCGCCACAGTTCCTAAAAAGAAAAGAGGAGTCAAGATTGTGGAAGAGGCAGAAACTAGCTCTCAACCCAAAATGAGAGGTACAAAGAGATTAAGGGAAGTAAAGCAAGTGTAAGAGGAAGTTCCTGCCACGAAAAGAGCGCATGTACTTCCAAAGACAAGGATTGAAGAGCAAAGACCGATTATAGAAGAAGATTTAACTAACGCACTGGAGGATACCCATCAATATACAGAAGGGCAAGTCAATTTACCAGTGCAAGGGCATCATTATCAGCAGGCCCAACAAGAGCTAGAGGCCAAAAAGAAGCTCACAAAAGTACACCATTATCGAGAATTAGGGTTGGATAACTCAAGCTCATCTTCGGATGAACAAGAAGAACCCGACACTTCATTGTTGAATGTGGATATTCAAAGTGAATCAAAGGATGATGGACAATGGGAGGAATTGAATGCAGTCAACTACAAGGAAGTAGACGAAGGAACAAAGGTAAATGACAACTCCGTCCACCCCACGCAAGACACCGCAAGCAAGGAAGCAAACCAAGAAGGGACACATGTCCTCAAAATCAATGAGACTTCCACAATTCTTATCAAGGAGGCAACACCTACGCGCGAGGTGTCAATCAAGATACCAAAGAAAGAGCCTCAAGAAGCGACAGTAGAAGAAGCAGAACCCTTCATACCAATAAGGGTCGTGGCAGAACCCTCCCCCATGGACGTCACATTTCAAGGGAGTGCCACTAAAGTTATTGATTTGGATGAAGAAGAAAAAGAAACAAAAATACAATTACAAACTAGACAACCCCACAATGAAACCATCCATGTAGAGCAAGGAAAAGATGTGCAAACCGGAGAAGCTCCAACATACCACGAACATGGTTAAATTTTGACATCGCTCAGCTCAAGTCCGTAGTGCAAGATATGATCCGAGGCGCAGTGGATACACAACAATTAATGATGGAGGCGGATGAAGACTACGATCAAGCGATGCAGGACAAGCATGAGCTTCAAGAAAGGAGTAAGAATCTTTCGGCAAAATTAAAATTAGCAAAAGAACAAATACTACATAAAGAAAAGGAAGTCCACAAAGCCAAAATGCAGTGCAACCATTTAGAGACAGAAAACGCAAAATTAAAAGAACAACTCCAGGAATTAACGAAGAAACATGAAGCTAGCGAGGTTGAGAAGGCACGAATGCAGGCCCAAAGTAAAGTACTGGAATCACAAATAAAGGTATGTATGGAAGAGGCAGAAAACCTAAGGAACCGAAATAAGGAGCTCATGACAGCTCTTCTAAGTGATCAGCCCGTAGAAATTCAGGGAAGACCAGAAAAGGATATCAAAGAATTGGAAGAAAAGATAGCTAAGTATGAAGATCAGATCAAGCAAGAGCAGACCACCATTGTCGAATGGGAAAAAAGGTACATGGAAGACATCGCAGCTCTACGAACAAAATGGAAAAAGGCTGAGAATAGATACCTACTTCATTGTAAAGAAGGCACAGACCAACTCGCGATAGTGGCAGAAGAAATACAAAAGAATAAGGAAACAATTTTGCAGGCACAGGAAGAAATTAAGCAAAAAAAAGGAAATGATAAAGCAACTACAGGATCAACTAGCACACAAGGAAATTTAGGGGACACCAATAGCTCCAAAATCCGTAGAGGCTACTGAGAAGACTGAGGTACGTCCTCTCTCTCCCCCCTTATATCATTCGCCACTAAGGGAGGAATTGGAAGTCCAAATTGAACATAATACTCGGGACATTGCAGAATTGAGCCAATCGGAAAGGGCACTACTAGTGTCCCAACTTACCGCTGAATTTGAAGATCAAATAATCCAAGTCATGAAGGAAGCTAAAATCGAGAGCAAAACCTTGGATCAAATTTTGAAGCCTTTTAATGTACCATATGGACTACTTAAAGAACAAACACGACAATATATAAGGACAACGACAAATAAAGAGCCAGATAACAACCTCCAGTTTGGCAAGAATACTTTCCATTATACTCAAGAGGAGTTCGAGAAGGCTGATCCCATATGGAGGCGGAAAATTTTGGAAAAGAATCCAACATTGAGGGTACAATGGGAAGCATCACCATATGTGCTCCAAGTAAATCCAGCATTTTGTCCAATACCCCGCAGACGCTCCTGGATGCAATTTTGGGAAGGACAGTGACAGGGAAGCATCAATAAGCAATGGCTGAATTACCCATTGTTACCTAGTATGCCACATAACTACCTACCAACGGAAGAATATATGGTAAAAACAATGGAATTTTGGATTGCAAGATATGCAACTGTCCCAGACTTAGCAGTTAAAATGACAAATAAGATTTTTAGCATGCTATTAACTGTAATTCAAGTCTTTCAGCATGCAAAATACACTTTTTTAAATTTCATCGGCATTACCCAAGGCTCTGAAGTGCTCATTTTTTATCTCTCTACTATTCCGAGCTATTCAAGACTTATGTTTTTGCCGTCAACATACATGCAGACTTTCAAAGAAGCATTTTTCACCTGCTTCTTCGAAACAGATTCAGAAATTTTTGTCAAAATGACTTCGAACCTGAATGCACGTCTGGTAGCCTATGAAACGAGTTTTTTTGCAGATCACCGACAAGCACCAGACGATGGAGTAAAGTCAAGCCAGTGGAAAGAGTTTATGCTATGTCACGCTAATTTGCTGAATCAAAGAGAGCAAGTAGCCATACAAACGTACTCACGTCGCCACAAAAAGCCTGTCGGGGATGACAGAGTTCAGGAGGAGGGACGTGTGGAAGGGGAATCAAGCAAGAAGAAAAGAAGAAGAAGATCAAAGTCAAAAACTGCTCAATAAAGAAAGAAGATCATGAAGCAAAAGAACCACCCTCTGCCCCAAAGCCCCGCAGGGGCACGCATTAGGCAACAACGCGAAATATCCAGGTCTTGAGGAATGTAATTGAAGATCAATCAAAACCAGGACATTTCATGGGAAGGACGAACCGGGCCAAGAACTATACATGAAGAAGTGCAAGACAATATTTGGCAGGTAATAATTCTTCCGTTGGTAGCGTGCGTGGCAGCCCGACTGAATACAGCAACCCAGATATGTGATATAAGGAATACCAAGGGGCAAACAAAAGCAAAGGACATATCTCGGACAAAATAACAAATTCACTGACAATCCTTATCGCTTCTTCGACCACTGGGTGCGTGTATTCAGAACTCGTAAACAAGCTGAAGACAAGAAGTAAAGCGTGTCAAGGGACGACAGACACAAAGAGGGGGAGAGTGTTGCAGAGCAAAGAAGCACAAGAGAAGAGCCCCAAAATTTTCAAATTAATGGGCATGATTTTTCTTCTTCAAAATCTTAGAGAATTCCCTCAAGCCATGTAAATGCACTAGAGGAGTCCTCTAGTTGCATAATCCCAACTTGTTGCAAAATATCCCTTGTAGATTAGTAGGAATTTCACTCTTTTGTAATAAAGTGCCGGTCTCTTGTGTGAAAGGACCAAATTTAGGGCACATGTATATAAGTCACTTTGTGACTCTTTGTAGAGACTTTTTGCCATTGTGAAGAAGGAGAGCTCTTGAATTTTGAATTTGCCTCTCTTTCCTGTAGATTTCCATCTTCTCTTTGATATTCTATGTGTGTGTAATGCTTGGAATGTGTGTGTAAGACTGTTGTCTACCCCTCCCCACTATTGTTGAGCTACTGTAGTGTGTGTGAGCTTGTAGAAGTTGTGGAGTGAGAGTGGGTGTTTCCCACCACTCACTATTTTAGTCATAACTTGAAGCACGGTTGTCAGAATCAAGTGAAACCACTTCCAATTGATGCGTCTCATCGAGAGCTTCGAAGCGAGTGCCCTATGGACTATATTCGGAGTTTAGAGCTGGGAGAAATCCTCGATTTACTAAAAATTATTGTAAGTGGTATCGGAGCAGACACTTCTAGTATTTCAATGAGTTAGATAGGTGATTTAGTCTTTTCTCACACATATCAGATGAACCACTTCATTTTCCATCATGTGTGCATGTGTCCTCATACACTTAGTTAGGTCGTTTGATCGGATTGACAAATAAGCGTGTGTCAGTTTCCCACTATATGCACTTGTGTGGCAATTGGGCTTTAGTCTCATTGACACAAGTCCTTGAGTCTTCTCGACTCAGGTACACAAGAAATATCTGCTTTACTCATGATGAATCCTTGATCTTGAAAGTATGTAGTCAACCTATGGTTCCATGCCCTAGGTGCCTGCTTCAATCCATAAAGAGCTTTGTTCAATTTACACACATATGTTACCTTGCTTGGGTCCTCATAGCCAGGAAATTGAGACATGCACACCTCCTCTGAAATCCAACCATTTAGAAATGCATTTTTTATATCCATTTGATACATGTTCCAATTCTTTAATGCAGCCACACTTACCAATACCCTGATGGTTGGTATTTTGGCCATAGGTGAAAAGGTTTCTTCATAATCAACTCCTTGGGTTTGTGCAAAACCCTTAGCCACAAGTCTAGCTTTGTATCTGCTTATTGATCCATCAGAATTCCTCTTGATCTTATAGATCCATCTAGAACCAATTACCTTCATAGACTCTTTCTTTGGCACTAGCTCCCAATTATCATTCTCCTTGAGTTCTTCAATTTCCTCATCCATATCTTCCTTCTATTCTGCCTTGGTCTTTGCCTCTTCATATGATGATGGCTCTTCAAATGACAAGTTTTTTGCAAGATAAACAGAGTGCTTAGTAACTAAAGAAGTGGCATACCCATATCTGATTGGCTTCTTGCTCTCCCTTTGTGATCTTCTGATTGCTTGGTTGGATTTCCATGACTTTGCTTCATCTTGACTTTGCCTTTTGATGGAGAGTGTTAATCTCCAAAAGAACAAGTTGAGCTTGAATTTAGACCACCTCTATATCAAGAACAACTTCAGACTCCACCAAATTTAGAGAACATTCATCAACTTATCAGAAAATTGATTATTCTGAAGAATTCAACTTCTCAGAAAAGTCTGCTGCAGATTAATCCTTGATTGACTAATCATTTGTGTAAATTTTTTTATAAAACTTTGTAAGTTGCTTCGCCTTAAGGTTGCGCACCTTCTCCAACTTAAATCTCCGCAAATGATTCAGTATACTCTGAGAAATCACACAAACAATTTACCTATGTGTAAATCACCTTCTCTGCAGTAGCGACTTTGACACCTGCAACTTCTTAGCTATAGTTCTCCCAATGTCGAACCCATTTGGTCAAATGCTTTTAGATGTAGATAGCTTATCTCTCAACTTAGATTTTGAGCTATCACATGTGTAAAACTTTACACTGTGCACTGAGCACTGTCCATTTCATTGAACTCAAAATTTGCGCCTGTTTCAGGAGACTGTGAACATTCTTTACATATGAATGTTCCTACACACAATTCTCTTAACCTGATCACAATTAGATTCTCAAACTCTAGCCATAGATTGATTAACTATGGACTTAGATATCTCCAAAAGGAATTCACAAAAGATTTAGTACACGAGGAGAACACACAGAAACTTCGGGCGCAAAAATTCTTCTATTTCTCAGAAACTTACAACTGAGTTATGAGAGAGACTTCTTCTCATTTCCATGAACTCTAATGAGTCTTACAACTTACAAATGCACTTCTCATACTCTTCTATTGTCTCCTCTTGTCTCTCTTCTTGCCCCGATATTTTTCCAAAGTATTTATAGGCAAATATGTACAGATTTATGTCAAATCATAAGTATAAGTAACCTATGTCTCAACTAATGTACATATGTGTACATGTCTTTCACTCTGTGAATGTATCCATCTTCTATGCTTCAAGAATTGTTCTTATCTCCATTCTTTGTCTTTCAAATCTTCAATTGGTGATTGGTCTGCACCAATAGCTCCCCCTCAATCATCAATTGAGGTTTCTCTTATCTTCTTTATGCCTGCCATGTCTTTAAACTTCTGTAACTTTGGTCCATCCAAACTCTTTGTAAGCATATCAGCTATCTGATCTTTTGTTGAAGTATGTATGACTTCAATTTCCTTATCCATCACCTTCTCTCTTAGAAAGTGATACTGTATCTCAATGTGTTTGGTCCTGGCATGAAAAACAGGATTAGCAGCTAGATATAATGAACTCATGTTATCACCATAAATGATAGGTATGCTCTGTATAGTGTCAAAACTCTTCATGAGAGTCTTAAGCCAAATCACTTCTTTTGCAGCTTCAACCATGCCTTTGTACTCTACTTCTGTAGATGACAAAGCAACTGTATGTTGCTTCTTTGAGCACCAGGAGATTAACTTATCTCCCACATAACACATGTATCCATAGGTTGACCTTCTATCATCTGGATTACCTGCCGAATCTGCATCACTATAAATTTTGATATTTGTATCTGATGTAAAACCATAATACAAACCTTCCTTGAGTGTACCCTTAATGTACCTCAACACTCTTTGACCTGCAATCCAATGCTCTTTCCTAGGACAATGCATAAATTGAGACAACACCCCAACTGCATATGATAAATCAGGTCTAGTTAATGTAGCATAGATAAGACTACCAACCAAACTTTGATATTGCTTCATGTCCTTGAACTCTTCACCTCCAAATCTGCTTAATTTGTGATTCACCTCCATTGGAGTAGGTGCTACCCTGCAATCATTCATTTTAAACTTGATTAACAAGTTTCTCAAATACCTTTCTTGAGTCACATACACTCCATGTTGAGTGTATGAAATCTCCATGCCCAAGAAGTATGACAAGTCTCCCAAATCACTGATTTTGAACTCTTTCTCCATTTGCTTCTTTAAGCTTTGAATGCCTTTCTCATCTGTACCTGTAAGAATGATATCATCAACATATATGCACATGTAGATAAACCCATCATCACTTGCTTTAACAAGCAAGCTACTATCTGCTTTTGATACTTGAAATCCAAGTTCCTTTAAGAACTTTACAAGCCTATAGTTCCATGCCCTTGGGGCCTGCTTCAAGCCATATAAAGCTCTCTTGAGCTTACACACATGATCTGGATATCTTCCATCTCTGAATCCTTGAGGTTGCTCCATGAAAACATCATCTGAAATATAGCCATCCAAAAAAGCATTCTTCACATCTAATTGACATAATTTCCAACCTTTGCATGCAGCAATTGCTATAAGTGTCCTGATGGTTGTCATCTTTGCCACAGGACTATAAGTCTCATCATAATCAATACCATATGTCTGAGCAAACCCTTTCACAACAAGTCTAGCTTTGTACCTAGACACACTTCCATCTGCAAATCTTTTTGTCTTATAAACCCACTTGCATCCAATGATCTTCTGACTATTTGGCTTTGGAACCAAATCCCATGTTTGATTCTCCATCAATGCATCATATTCTTCCTGCATAGCTTTTTCCCAAATCTCTTTACCTTTTGCCTCTTCATATGTAGAAGGGTCTTCATCTGCTTTAATCATGTAAGCATAATCCTTAGTAGTCAAGAATGAAGTATCATAGCTATACCTTGTAGGTTGCCATTTGTTCCTTGTAGACCTCCTAAGTTCTCCACTTCTTGAGGTTTCTGGTTCTTCACATTCAGGATCAAATCTTGGTGTTTCTTCCACTTCAACCTGCACTTCATTATTCTCTTGCTCATCAAATATCTGAACCTTTGATTTACCTTTCCTTTGGCTCACAATTTCTTCATCATCTGTATTAATATTGATAGTACCTGCATACCAAGTACCTTGCTCATCAACTGTAACATCTTTTGATACAAGAAAATGTTTTGTGGATGGATTCCACAACCTGTATCCCATTTGCTTATCATCATAACCAATAAACACATATTTTTCAGCTTTAGGTTCCAATTTGTGCCTTAATTGTGATGGTACATATGCATAGGCCAAACATCCAAATACTTTGCAATGGTCTAGTGTAGGTCTCTTACCCCACCATGCCTCATATGGTGTCATACCCTGCAAGGCTTTACAAGGTAGCCTATTGACCAAATAAGTAGCTGTATTTACAGCCTCATCCCACAAATAAATTGGGCAATTTTTCTCCTTCATCATGGACCTTGCAAACTCAACAAGAGTCCTATTCCTCCTTTCTGCTACACCATTTTGTTGAGGAGAGTACCTGCAAGTAACCTCTCTTTTTATACCTGCATTCCACAAGTAATCACTGAACTCATTAGAGAAATACTCTCCCCCTCCATCTGACCTTAGTCTCTTCAATTTATGTCTTGTAATTCTCTCTGCATACATATGATAATGTTTGAAAGTATTGAATACTTCTGACTTATCTTTGATCACATAGATAGTGATGCATCTGGTAGCATCATCAACATAAATCACATAATACCTTGAACCATTGATACTGAAGTCCTTTGATGGTCCCCACACATCTGTGTGTACCAACTCAAGTTTCTCTGAATACATAAACCCATGCTTAGAATAGGTTTGCTTATGAGCCTTACCTAATTGACATGCCTCACATCTGTATGTCATATGTTGACCTGCAACATTAGGCAATCCAAGCACTGAACCATTATTAATCATGTCTTTAATACCTCTTTCATTGAAATATCCAAGTCTCTTGTGCCAAAGATCTAACTCAGAGATCTTATGTCCTCCATAGGTGAACAAGGCATGACCAACATTACCTTGAATCTTCAATGTGAACAATCTTCCTTCTTTCTTCCCTGAAAAAATTTGTTTATACCCATTGCTAGGGTCTTCCACAAACACTCCTTCATTAGTGAACCTTACTTCATAACCTTTTTTCACAATTTGTCCTACACTTATCAAATTCTTAGGAATTGTAGGAACATACAAGACCTTACTCAATAAGGTGCTACCATCCTTGGCTTTCACTGATCCAATTGACTTCACATTGTGCTTTGTGTTGTCACCTATTTGAACAACATGATTAGATACCTTATTCTCCAAATCAGTCATCAAGGCTATATTACCACTCAGGTGATTGCTACACCATGAGTCAATGTAGAAGACTCTTTGATCTTCATTCTGCCTTTCACAAGTTGCATTCATTATCAATGTTGAATCTTCCTTCTGATCTGAAGCATAATTGTAGTAGGTATTGTTATATTGTTGACTTTGGAAACCTCTACCTGCATTTCTTCCAAAGTAACCCCTACTACCTCTACCTCTGAAATTACCTCTTTGATTTCTGCCACCTCTTCCTCTTGAATTATAGTTTTGATTATATCCACCATTACTCTGATTATTATGCCAACAATCATTAGCTAAATGATTTGTCTTACCACAAATCCAGCATGCTTTGGCTCCATCTTTGTTATTCGTGCCTCTTCCTCTACCTTTGCCACCTCCTCTACCTCTTAGGAAGTTGGCTTGACTAGTTGTGCCTTCTTCTTCATTTGCTTGTTGCTTTCCTTTGTTAGTTTTCTTCTTGTCTTTAGAATACATTGCATGACCTGCACTCTTGTCAACATCTCCTTTGATATCATTCTCAAAAGTTAGCATATGTCCTAACAATTGATTCAAATCAGGATTGAAATGATCCAATGAAAGTTCTGTGGACAAAATAAAAGGTTTCCACTTCTCATCACCTCTTAGTCCTGTGAGAATTTGCCTTACCAATTTATCTTCTTCAATGTCTTCATCCACTGCTCCTAATGCATCTGCAATGTCCTTCATCTTTGTCACATAATCAGATATTGATTGTGAAGCCTTCTTCTTGAAAGTAGTAAACTCTGTCCATAAAGATGCCTTTCTTGACTTTGTAGTGTTTTGGAAATGCTCCTCCAAAGCATTCCATATCTCACTTGCACTTTCAAGACCTCTAATGTGAGGTAGCAAGTAGTCATTGACTGCCATATAGATTATGCTCCTAGCTTGAGCATCTCTTTTCATCCAATTCTTCAAATCTGATAATTCTTCCCTAGTTGGAACACTAGGATCTCTGAATTGTGGCTTTTCTTCTTCTCCTATAATGTAAGCTATCAAATCTTTGCTCATTAGATGAGCTTCCATCCTCATTGACCATGCAGGATAGTTTTCTCTATCCAATTTCTCTATCTGAAGGAATCTCCCATCTTCCTTCACCTATATTAACAGATCTTTAAACTTTATGAGGAATAAATGTACCTTGACTTCGAATATTACTTCTTCTGATCCTTTTGACAACTTCAATGTGTCTTCCTTCAAGCTTTCTTCAATCTTTGTCCTTTTGATCCTTCAAGATGTAAAGTTTGAATTTTTACAGTAGTCGGAGTCTCCCTTTCCTTGATTCTGATGCTTCCTGCTCTGATACCACTGATGGAGAGTGTTAATCTCCAAAAGAACAAGTTGACCTTGAATTTAGACCACCTCTATATCAAGAACAACTTCAGACTCCACCAAATTTAGAGAACATTCATCAACTTATCAAAAAATTGATTATTCTGAAGAATTCAACTTCTCAGAAAAGTCTGCTGCAGATTAATCCTTGATTGACTAATCATTTGTGTAAAGTTTTTTATAAAACTTTGTAAGTTGCTTCGCCTTAAGGTTGCGCACCTTCTCCAACTTAAATCTCTGCAAATGATTCAGTATACTCTGAGAAATCACACAAACAATTTACCTATGTGTAAATCACCTTCTCTGCAGTAGCGACTTTGACACCTGCAACTTCTTAGCTATAGTTCTCCCAATGTCGAACCCGTTTGGTCAAATGCTTTTAGATGTAGATAGCTTATCTCTCAACTTAGATTTTGAGCTATCACATGTGTAAAACTTTACACTGTGCACTGAGCACTGTCCATTTCATTGAACTCAAAATTTGCGCATGTTTCAGGAGACTGTGAACATTCTTTACATATGAATGTTCCTACACACAATTCTCTTAACTTGATCACAATTAGATTCTCAAACTCTATCCATAGATTGATTAACTATGGACTTAGATATCTCCAAAAGGAATTCACAAAAGATTTACTACACGAGGAGAACACACAGAAACTTCGGGCGCAAAAATTCTTCTATTTCTCAGAAACTTACAACTGAGTTATGAGAGGGACTTCTTCTCATTTCCATGAACTCTAATGAGTCTTACAACTTACAAATGCACTATTCTCATACTCTTCTATTGTCTCCTCTTGTCTCTCTTCTTGCCCCGACATTTTTCCAAAGTATTTATAGGCAAATATGTACAGATTTATGTCAAATCATAAGTATAAGTAACCTATGTCTCAACTAATGTACATATGTGTACATGTCTTTCACTCTGTGAATGTATCCATCTTCTATGCTTCAAGAATTGTTCTTATCTCCATTCTTTGTCTTTCAAATCTTCAATTGGTGATTGGTCTGCACCAACACCTTTGGATTTCCATGCCTTGAATTCTTCTAGGTTGATGATGTCCTCATCATCTGAATTGATGTCTTCAATCAGGTTTGGTTCTTCCTTAGTGAGGCTTGGAAATTCCTCTTCCAAGTCATAAGGTAGCTTTACTCTCCTGCATTCACTTTCAAACCAAGAGTCATTGTCATCAAAGACAACATCTCTACAGACCATAAATCCTTTATTGGAAGGATTGTAGAACCTGTATCCTTTCTGATTCAAGTCATACCCTATGAAGATGCACTTCTCTGCCTTAGGGTCTAGCTTACCTCTTATTTGAGAAGGAATATGCACATAAGCTATACATGCAAAGATCTTGCAATGATCAAGTGAAGGTCTTCTACCATGGCATGCTTCATATGGGGTCATCCCATCAAGAGATTTGGATGGAAACCTGTTTACAAGATAAGTGGCAGTAGATACACTTTCTACCCACAAGTAATTAGGTAATTTTTTCTCATTTAACATTGACCTAGCTGTTTCAACAATTAGTCTATTTCTCCTCTCTACCATCCCATTTTGCTCAGGGGTATACCTTTTTGTAGTTTCTCTTGATTCCTCTATCCTGCAAGAATGCATCAAACTCATTTGAGAAGTACTCACCTCCTCCATCTGACCTTAGTTTCTTTAGACTTCTTCCTGTTTGGTTCTCAACAAGTGCAAGATACTTTTTAAAGCAATTGAATACTTCATCTTTGTGCTTCATAGAATATAAGATAGTCCACCTACTGAAATCATCAATGAAAGATACATATTACCTTGATCTAGAAATTGAGGGACCCTTACTTGGTTCCCATACATCTATATGGACAAGTTCTAGGTAGTCCTCATGCATGTAACCTTTCCTTGAGAAGGATAACTATGAGATTTTCCAAACTGACCAGCACCGCATTTATAGATCATGTGTCGCTTGGATACATTAGGTATCCCAAGCACACATTGATCTCTACATATTTGTTTTAAGGTTCTTTCACCAATATGCCCTAATCTCTTATGAAAATTTCAAGCTCTGATAGTGTTTGGTCTTTATAACTATAAAGTGCAATATTCCTTGTATCCTCAAGTTCAAAAGTGAATAATCTACCTGTCTTTTCTCCTTTGGAAATTCTCTTGAATCCTTGTTGGGGATCCTCCACAAATGCTCCATATTTGTTGAACCTAACCTGCAAACCCTTTTCCACAATCTGTCCAACACTCATCACATTCTTGGTAATTGTAGGTACATATAGAACCCTACTCAACGTATTCTTATTTCCATCAGAGGTTTTAACATTTCCTACCTTGATCGCAAAGTGCTTGGTGTCATTACCTGTTTGTACCTGATGCTTACCCTTTGGTTCCTGAAGGTCAGAGAGAAGAGCTACATTGCCTGCCACATGGTTTGAGCATCTTGAGTCAATCTCAAAGAGATGGTCATCATTTATACCTAGTTTTGAAGTCATATTCATAATCAAAAGAGAATCTTCTTGCTCCTCTGTATAGTTGTTGTAATCTTTCCTTGATTTGTAGCCTCCTTGGTAGTTGTTATTGTAGTTGTTGTTGTAGTTGTTATTGTAGCCTTGATGGCAATTGAATCTTCCTCTTGACTGTGTATATCCACCTCTCTGAAATCCTCTACCTCTCTGATGCTTGAAGTTCCTGTAACACTCATCTATAGTATGATTTGACAATCCACAAATATTACATGGTGAGGAGTTATAAGGTCTCCCCATACCTTGCATACCTCCTTTGCCCCTTCCTCTTTAGTTTCTACCTCTCCCTGCATAATTGGCTTGGGAGGTAGCCCCTTCATCTTCAATCTTCTTGCTTTTTCCTTTCTCTTTAGACTTACTTTTATCTTTGTATAGGGCAAAAGAGCTATTACCTCTTGATGAATCTCCATTCTTGTTGAGCTTGGCTTCATGGGTGAAGAGTTGCCCCATGAGAGTGGTAAGGTCTCGAATCTACATGTCCATGTACAAGTCCATGGCAGTTGTGAAGCTCCCCCATTTGTCATCTGCTTTAATACCATTGATTACTTGTGTTACAATTTGCTCTTCTTCAATTTCTTCTTCTATGCTTGCCAATTGATCAACTACATCCTTGACTTTGGTCACATACTCTGAGATGCCTTGCTTGGGTTGATTTCTTTGAGTGGTAAACTCAATCCACAATTGATTCTTCCTACCCCTTGTGTTGGAAGAGAAATAGGAAGACAATGTTTCCCAAGTCTCTTGGGATGTCTTACAGTTCCTAATATGTGGAAGAAGAAAATTAGAGAATGGGTTAAGTAAGTATGAACTTGCTAATGCATCCTTGGCACACCATGAATTGAGTCTTTCGTGCTCCTCTCTTGTAGGTTGTCCTTTGCTTCTAAAAATGGGCATCTCCTCATCTCCTGAGATGTATCCATAGAGACTCCTTCCTTGCAATTATGTCTTCATCCTCAAGGACCATGCTTGGTAGTTGTTCCTGTGCAATTTATCAATGAAAGAAGGAAAACCATCTCCCATTTTACCTAACCTTTTCTCTGATACCAGTGTTGGGAAAGATGGATGGACAGTCCAAGAAATGAGTAGGTACTGCTAATCCTTGCTTTGTACCATCCCTCTTATGCTTGAGTTGAGTTGTAGGCCCTCTTAGCTTTCGAGTGACACTTAATAAGTGCCTATGTACTTTGGAAATGATGTGAGAAATGATTGATTCAAAATAGACTACTTCCAAGTTCAAGAATCAATGAAAACCTTCTATTTTGGATCACACACCTGCTGCTTGTAAAGCTAAGTCCTTCCACTATAGTAGGAATTAGAAAACTTCCTTTTGGAGGTATTGAATTAGATTAATGAGCTAATGATTCCAAGTTTAATCACTTGAAATGATGCACTATACATTAGAGCAATCAAGTTAGCAATCAAATCATTACCCCCAATTTTTTAGGAACTTGATAGACTTTGACCAGTGACCACCTCAACGCTTTGTTCTCCAAATTTACCAAATAGAATGTCTTCAAAATTTTTCAGTATGTGGAGGACTTAGCGTTAATTCCGAAAAGCTATAGAACATTGAAAATGGTGGAGGAATGACAAAGATATGAGCAATACAAAATAATTGTTGTAAGTGACAATGATAAAGAGACTATCAGATAGAATGAATGATCTATTGTATTATGAAACAATGTTGTACATAATCATTGGCTTGATAGAAAATACTCAATGATACTAAGAGGTGTTGGCTATGAAGTAAGCCACACTCTTCTGCAATGAGATCATCAGGGACTCGGATATGGATTGATCTATCCCACAAGTTTTTTAATCATCTTTTATAGGTGATTCATTTGAATTTTGAATTCAAATTCCTCATTGGCTTTCTCTAGAAAAAGGTGATCCTCTAATTTAGGAGGTGTTCTCTCCAAATAAAGTCATAGCTTTTCAATCTAACAAACTCCACAAGTTTAGAGGTAGCTACAAAATTTCCTCTAAGTCAAATAGACTTTTACAATTGGTAAAAGGTAAAGAATCCATAGAAATGGTTCTCATGGGTCTTCAAACATTTTGCACATAAGGTCTTTATGTCTAGCCAAGTGTGTAGGTTTGGTATTTGCACCAACAAAGGCACACTTCCACCTTATCATCATCATCTATGTTCACACCACTAGATGCAAGTGACTCACATATGCTTTTGATTTTTAGGGTGTAGTCACTTATCGAGATGCCCTTCTTCTCCAATGTATGCAGCTCATTCTTGAATTTCAATTTTCGTGCCTTTGTATTGGTCTCATACAATGTGACCAAACTATTCCAAGCCTCTTTCAGAGTATTGGCATCATGTATGTGTCCAATCATGCTATCCTGTATGCTAATAGTAAGCAAATACATTACCTTTTGTGCTACTTGATTCCATTCTTCATACCCTCTTAACTGGTCTGCAGTCTGATTCCTCTCTAGTAACTCCGGAGCATTTTTGTTCTCTCCTTCGATGTACTTCCAGTAGCCTTTTCCCATCAAGAAATTCATCATCCTGAATCTCCAAGCATGGAAGTTGTTCTTGTCTAGCTTATCTCTCATAAGCTGACTCATTCCATCTATGTTTTCCATTTCTACAGTTATCACAACATTGCAAATACTACAAGTAGCACTTTTGCTTGAACACTGTCGCACTATGACGTGACAGTTCGATCTTAGAAAAACACAATTTTCGTGTATCAACAATACACGAAATTGCTTGAAATTCTAGATCTGGAATATGTGAGTGTTGCTGAACAAAACACAAGTTACAGTTTTTGAAACTAACCTAGTTTTTCTGTGGGCCCCAACTTATAGGCTCAAAATGGAGGTTGAGATGGCTCTGAAACTTCTAACAAAAAAAGAGACCCTAAAGGAATAACTCTTGAAAATATTTTGAGGTCTTCTACCTTCACGCCAATTTGTCTAACAATCTAAGGTCGCTTGTGAATCGCACTTTCTTCATGCCTTCTAGCATACTCTTCACTGTCGGCCTTCTACAGGAGCTCTCTACACCCACACCAGCTCTAATACCATGTCACGAGGAAGGAGATAAGGAAGAGAGATCACACACACACTCTCACAATCAAAGAGAATCACACACTCAGATTGAGGCAAGGAAGAATGATCTTCATCTTCTTCTTCTTCTTCTATTACATAAAAAGGAATGTACAAGAATGAACTAAAAACAAGAATACAACTATTGCAATATATAAAGAACAATACATAAGGAAAAACCTAATGTCCACAAATGAGTGAGCTAGCAAGAAACAAATGTGCCATCACTCTCGGTAGATAAATCTAATAAAGCTCAATGAAGTTGCAAGAGAACAAGGATTACGACCACCACATGCTAGAGAGATGACTCTCTTCCCAACCAAATGCCTCTATATATAGCTCTCTCCAGGGGATTGCCTTCTTGGGCAGGTGGATACTAACCATCCATGTGTCAGCCATGTAACTACATGTGCGCCAAGTGTCCCAGTTAACTCGAGTTAACTCAAGTGGATGCTTCTAGAAGGCTCTAGATCTCTTTGGGCAAAATACTCTCCCCATGTATCCCATGGGGATTGAACCCAAGACCTCTTCCTTCACATCCTTGAGACTTAACCACTAAGCTAAGTGGATCACTTGTTCACAAGAGCACAAGACCTCCTAGTAAGTCTATACTCGAGATCTTTGGGTCATACACACGGATGACCAAACGGTGTCCAATTTTAGATCTGTCTGAACCGGCCAGACCCTTGGATCGTAGACTTACTTTATTACAGAAGTGTCCCTGACATATACGAGCATGACCACTATACATGTCAGAGAAATGAAAAAGTGATATGTGTCATCTTGGATCATCACATGTTGAGCTTGATATCTCAACAGTCTTGACTAGAGTGACTTAGAGTGGGTTCCCCAAGACAACAAAAGTATATAAATAATTCTTGAATAGAGAAACAAAGGAAGCCTTTTGGAGATTAAAGCCAGATCAACTTAGCAAAATAGGCAGATTCACCATCTATGAGTTCAAAGATCCTATGATACGAGGCAAAGTTGACTATCTAGATAATACATCGGAGAGAATGTTCTTGGTAACATAAAATGGTAGGCATGCATACACTTGGAAGGGTGAACTAATTTTTCCTCCACCAAAGTCTAATGTTTCCCATGGGCTCCAAGGAGCAAGATCATCCTAGACTCATGAAACCGAGAGGGAAAGTGCTAAAGAGAGATCCCAGGTAAGTTTTTCACACACTATGGGCAACAATAGATTAGGACTTGAAATGAAAGACATGAAAGAGAGAGACATAGAGCACACAAGCATCAAAGAGAGGAACACAATTTTCCATTGCTTAGACCCTAAGAGTACCCAAGAACCCTTAGACCCTTTCAAGTGGTCAATGAAAAATTACTTTGATGACTCAAGAGATCCTTATGATCATGTGGTCGAATTCAAACAAGTGATAAGAGCTAAACAGGTTGAGGACTTATTCACCCAATTTCAGACATTTAGTTTGACCCTCAAGGGTACTACCTTAGCTTGGTTTTATCCCCTAAACAATCGCAACTACAAAATATAGGTCCACTGCTAAAAGCATTCATCATTGTATTTTCTAAGAGTGGCATTAGGCATAACACATCATCCTTGATCCATAGCTTCAAGCAGACACCCCAAGGAATAGTACGACTAGGCGGATGTAGATTTGAACAATACGTGGAAAGATGTCCTAAACATGGATACCTACACAAACAAAACAAGTTTCCCTATTTTTAGATGGACTTCTAAGCAAGAAACTTAGATCATATGTATATCTCAAGGAGCCCATCACACTAGATCAATGCTTGAGAATGTGTGTTGACATAGAAGACAACTTGGGTGAGGAGTTAGAATTTTCCAAACTCTATAAGGATTCTGACAGTTCTACTAGTCATACTTCCAGATCCTCCACTGCAATAGATGAGCTAGTTGAGAAGTTTGCCAAGAAGTTAGGAGCTCAAAATAGACAAACCCTAAGGGTCATCTCATTGAAATGATGTTCCACTTACGGAGGGGACCACATGGCTAATGTATGCCCAATGCAAAACTAGAATATGAGAGAACTGAATGCTCCATATTGCACTATCGAGAGAAAATACACAAATCATACAACGCAAGATTGTTTGTACAATAGGCAGGCTGTTAGAAAAACTTATCATCAATCTTATCAATAGGGTAGGTATGAGAACCAATACCAAAAGCCACATTATAGTCCACAACAGCAATATCAACCTCAATACCAACAACAATTTCAAGCACCATATAGGCTAGCATCAGTCCCTAGAAACCAATTGTCACCTCCTGCCAATGTGATTCCAATTAAGTATGCAATGGTAGAGGAGAACCCTGGTGCCGATGACCCCTTTGTTCTAAGAAAATGATCCTCATGCTCAGATTTCTTACTACACCAGTCAAGATAGTTCACAAGCTTATTACATAGAGTCATCCGAGCATAGTGAGAATTATCCATATCAAGATGAGGCACTACCCATGCAACCAAATTGGGAGCCAGAATACTCCAATGTCATGTGTACTAATCCAAACTCTAGGTCCCAACCTAGACAGATAAGAAACCCAACTCCTAGAGGACCATGCTATATATGCAAGGGATATCACTTCATTTGTGATTGCCCTAAACCTACATGGATGCCACCCTAATCAATGACAATTTAAGGTTTTTGTCTAGATTGTGGGAAGGAACACCTCTTACGGGATTGTCCCAAGAACCCAAACAATGTGCCAAAGATCACTCTTATTAACGGGTTAGTAGTAGAATCTAATGGAAGTGTGACTTCCACTACCCGAGTGCAAGTAGTCACTAGAGCTCAGGCATTACAACAAAAACAAGGCTTAGGTCAAGAAAAGATTTTAGAGGTTAGAGAGACTGAGAGTCTAGCTAAGAAAAGGATAAGAACTTGGAAGGATATTTGTGAACAAATGAAAAGACAATGGACAAAGAAGATGGGCAAACTTGAAGAATGCTTAAGAGAGATCAAAGCTAAAATTACAAAAATCACATCTCAGACAGACTCTCATGCATCACCACCACCACCATCACTATCTAATCAACCTCATGTAACCCATTGCCACCTAGAGGAGGATCAGTCTTGGCAGATCCAACTCTCGAAGGCTCGGACATGATGTTCAAGGCTTACTAGGCTCAACTTCAAGAAGGGCCAACATCTATAAACCTAGACAAGAGTTATCCTAGAGCAGATTTAGAGATTGAAGGGGAAAAATGTGCATGAAAATGGTAGAGCTATCTGAGGCTATCCTCAAGATGAGTCAGTTGTTCAATCAGACAAATTCTATCCAGTTGGGTTTACATTTCCAAGGCTTTCTAGAAAGATTATGGAGTTGGTGAACAAGCCACAGGTTTCTTTACCTCCACAGACTCAACTAGTTGTTGAAAGAGAAAGCTCACCATCAACAGAAGTTTATGTTCCTGATTCCATAGATGAGGGAACACGTCTTTTGTTGCAACATCAAGCTTACACTATGCTTGAGGTGGATTTGATCTACATCAAAAACTATGGCTTGGATTACCTCAAAGAAATATCCATTGGAGAGTTCTTTTTCTTATTCTCACTTATTGTATTTTTTTAAAATGATTTTTCATGGATCTTTTACCATTGTAAAACCCTTGATCTTTACACATGTAAAAGTAGAAAGATAGAGCCCGAATTCCACAAATTTGTGGTAGTTGAGTTGCAATCAATCAGTCACCTAAAAGTAGATCAAACTAGATCTTCACTTTTCCTAGATTATAGGAAAGTGAATTGATTCCCTTCAACAACCATTTCCACCTTCATTTGAATTCAAAATCCACTTGTAGAACTCTTGAAGCACTTCTAGAGTCTATATAAAGACTTGAAAACACTTTTACAATACATGGAAGCAATATACATACACTTTTGACCATCATTGTCTTGCTCCTTCAATTTTCTGCATCATCTTCTTTGTCAACAATAATCTTGCAGAGGCTACTTCTTTCTCTATAGAGCTTGAAATTGGAGGAAACATGGATCATTAAGAAAGTATTAGTGTCTACTTTATGCTAGTAAATTTTCATAGCATTTGGTCTAGTAGATTGGGAGAAATCTCCGTTTTTCTGTCTCGGGGTCAATCTCTACGTATTCCTGAAAAATAGGAGGTACCACCGTTGAGTGTCTTGTTCATTCCAATAGCATATTTTGCTTATTCCTTATACTCTTGTGCATTATATACGCTCAACCCTATATGTATCACTCCCATAAAAGGAGTTTTTCTAATTGTAATCACGTTGGTCGCTATGAGCATTTGAAGTTCATTGTCTCTTCCATAAATAGTAAAATTTTTGAGCTGAATTGAGACAACACTCCAACTGCATATGACAAATCATGCCTAGTTAATGTAGCATAGATTAAACTACCAACCAAACTTTGATATAGTTTCATGTCCTTGAATTCTTCTCCTCCATATCTGCTCCATTTGTGATTCACCTCCATTGGAGTAGGTGCTACACTGCAATCTTCCATTTTAAACTTCATTAGCAAGTTCTTCAAATACCTTTCTTGAGTCACATATACTCCATGTTGAGTATATGAAATCTCCATGCCCAAGAAATATGACAAGTCTCCCAAGTCAGTGATCTTCAATTCTCTCCATTTGCTTCTTAAGACCTTGTATGCCCTTCTCATCTCTACCTATAAGAATTATGTCATCAAAATATATGCACATATAAATGATCCATAAAAACATCATCTGAAATGTAACCATTTAGAATTTAAGCATTCTTCACATCTAATTGACATATCTTCCAACCTTTACATGCAAGAATAGCTACAAGAGTCCTTATAGTTGTCATCTTTGCCACAAGACTATAAGTCTCATCATAATCTATACCATATGTTTGAGCATACCCTTTCACAACAAGTCTAGCTTTATATCTAGACACACTTCCATTTGCAAACCTCTTTGTCTTGTAGACCCATTTGCATCCAATGATCTTCTGACTATTTGGTTTAGGAACCAAATCCCATGTCTAATCTTCCATCAATGCATCATACTCTTCCTACATAGCTTTCTCCCAATTTTCCTTACCTTTTGCCTCTTCATATGTAGAAGGGTCTTCCTCTGTTTTCACCATATAAGCATAATCTTTAGTGGTACAAAATGAAGTATCATAGCTATGCCTTGTAGGTTGCCATTTGTGCCTTGAAGATCTTCAGAGTTCTCCACTTCTTGAAGTTTTTGCTTCATCACATTTTGGATCAAACCTTGGCATTTCTTCAACTTCAACTGATGCTTCATTGTTCTCTTCTTGATCAAATATCTGAACCTTTGATTTACCTTTCTTCTGGTTCAATGTTTCTTCATCACCTACATTAATGTTAATTGTACCTGCATACCAAGTACCTTGCTCATCAAATATAACATCCTTTGACACAAGGAATTGCTTTGTGGATGGACTCCACAACCTATAACCCATTTGCTTATCATCATAACCAATGAACACATACTTTTTAGCTTTAGGTTCCAATTTATGCCTTTACTGAGATGGCACATATGCATAAGCCAAACATCCAAATGCTTTGCAATGATCTAAGGTAGGTCTCTTACCCAACCATGTTGTAACTTCCCTTTTTATATGTGCATTCCACAAGTAATCATTAAAATCATTAGAGAAATACTCTCCCCTCAATATGATCTTATTCTCTTCAATTTTTGCCTTGTGATTCTCTCTGCATACACATGATAATGTTCAAATGTATTGAACACCTCTGTTTCATCTTTGATCACATATATAGTAATCCACCTGGTAGCATCATCAACATAAATCACATAATATCTTGAACCATTAATGCTAAAATCCTTTGATGTTCCCCACACATCTGTATGTACCAATTCAAGCTTCTCTGAACACATGAAACCATGCTTATTATATGATTGCTTATGAGCCTTACCTAATTGACATGCTTCACATCTGTGTGTCATGCATTGACCTGCAACATTAGGTAATCCAAGCACTGAACCATTATTGATCATATCCTTAATACCTCTTTCATTGAAATGTCCAAGCCTTTTATGCCAAAGATATAACTCAGAGATCTTATGTCCTCTGTAAAATGACAAGGCATGACCAACATTGCCTTGAATCTTCAATGTGAATCGCCTTCCTTCTTTCTTTCCTGAAACAATTTGTTTATACCCATTGCTAGGGTCTTCCACAAAAACTCCATCATTAGTGAACCTTACTTCATAACCTTTCTCTACAATTTGCCCTACACTTATCAAATTCTTTGGGATTGTAGGAACATACAAAACCTTACTCATAAGAGTGCTTCCATTCTTGGCCTTTACTGATCCAATGGACTTCATATTATGCTTTTTGTAACATATCACCTATTTGACCTATATGATTAGTTACTTTATTCTCCAAATCAGTCATCAAAGCTATGTTGCCACTCATGTGATTTCTACACCCCGACCCAATGTAGAAGACTTGTTTGGATCTTCACTTTGTCTTTCACAACTTGCATTCATAATTAAGGTTGAATCCTCCTTCTAATCTGAAGCATAGTTGTAGTAGGTATTATTGTAGGATTGACTTTGGAATCCTCTACCTGCATTTCTTCCAAAGTAACCTGTACTACCTCTACCTCTGAAAGTACCTCTTTGATTTCTATTACGTCTTCCTCTTGAGTTAAAGTTCTGATTATATCCTCCACCATTCTGATTATTATGCCAACATTCATGAGCTAATTGATTAGTCTTACCACAAATCCAGCAAGTTTTGACATCATCTTTATTGCTTCTGCCTCTTCCTCTTCCTTTGCCACTACCTCTTCCTCTTCCTCTTAGGAAGTTAGCTTGGCTAGTTGTATCTTCATCTTCATTCAATTGTTGATTGCCTTTGTTAATCTTTTTCTTGTCCTTTGAATGCATTGCTTGACCTATACTTTTATCAACATCACCTTTGACATCCTACTCAAAGGTTAGCATATGCCCTAGCAATTGATTCAAATCAGGAGTGAAATGATCTAGTGACAGTTCAGTGGATAGAATGAAAGGCTTCCACTTCTCATCTCCTCTCAAACCTGTGAGAATTTGTCTTACCAATTTATCCTCTTCAATATTTTCTTCAACTGCTCCTAATGCATTTGCAATGTCCTTCATCCTTCCTACATAGTCAGAAATGGATTTAGAAGCTTTCTTTTTTAATGTGGTGAATTCTACCCATAAAGATGCCTTCCTTGACTTTGTAGTACTTTGGAAATGATCCTCCAAAGCATTCCATATGTCACTTGCACTTTCAAGTCCGCTAATATGAGGTAGCAAGTAATCGTTAACTCCCCTGTAGATAATGCTCCTAGCTTGAGCATCCTTCTTCATCCATGTCTTCAAATCTCAGAGCTCTTCCTTAGTTGGAACACTAGGATCCCTAAATTTTGGTTTCTCGTCTTCACATGTGATGTATCCTATCCAATCTTTGCTCATGAGATGAGCTTCTATCCTCATAGACCAAGCAAGATAGTTTTCCCTATCCAATTTTTGTATCTGAAGAGAATTTCCAATCCTTTCTTTGCCTGTGCAATAAATTCTTCAAGCTTTCCTTTTGATCTTCTTGGTAGGTTCAGGCCTCCTTCTGTAGCTTTCACTTTAAGCGTTCACCTTTTGAACCTTCAAAGGTTGATTTCTGTATAATTGCAATAGTGGGGGTCCTCCTTTCTTCAATTCTTATAACTCCTGCTCTGATACTACTAATGCAGAGTGTTAATCTCCAAAATAACAATTTATCCTTTATGTTAGAGCACCTCTATATCAAATACAACTCAAAACCTTAACCAATTTTGGAAGAACAATGCCAAATTATCAAGACTATGAACAAAGTCATTACACAAAAAAGTTTGCTACACTTAATTCATTCATTGACAGACCAAATATGTAAAGTTTCTAATGCAAATTTGTACAAGGTTTCATCTAAAGATAGCACACCTTTTCCAAGTTAAAAATTTTTAGAAGATTTATTAGATCTTGAGATATGATCCAAACAATTTACCTATGTTTGAAATTGTTCTTCTGTATAGTCGACTTTGGCACCTGCAACTTCTAATGCATGGTTCTCCCAAAGTAGACCATCTTTATTCAAATGCTTTTAGCCACAAGTAGCTTACCTTTTCTATTAAATAATGAGTGCTTACATGCTCAAAACTTTACACTATGGAGGGAGATCTGATGAAAACATTGACCACCGAGATTGTGCCTGTTTCTATCTTCACTTCTTCACTTTACACATATAGATGTTCCTACTTGAAATTCTCTCAGCTTGATTACAGTTAAACTCTCAAAAATTCTAGAGAGGCCATTCAACTATAGAATTAGTCTTTTACAAAAGCATTTATCAAGAGGATAAATAGAGAAGGAGCACTAAGCCAAAGAAAATATTACATCTGAGTGATACATCAGGTTCTTCTCACTTTTTAAAGTCTCTTATGACTTCTAAAACTTGTCACTCATCATCCCTCTCTTGTTTCCTGACACTATACTTGTATATATAAGCATATATGTACAAACTTGTCACCATTACAAAGGTAAAGGTGAACTATTTTTAAGCTTAATGTGCATTACTATACAAGTCCTCATCTGTTGACCATGCATTTATCTTCAAGACTCATATGTTAATCTTTGCTTCATTCTTTGACTTCAAATCTTTGTCCAAATCATCAATAATTGGTTTTCTTACACCAACATGGATCAGCCAGAACAATGCTTGAAGATAAGAAGTTGCCACTTTATCTATGGGTAGAAGCTATTTCAATTGTTGTGTACCTTGTCAATAGACTACCATCGGAATCACTTCAAGGTATGACTCCTTATGAAGCATGGCATGGAAGAAAACCTAGTCATGGACATTGCAAGGGTTTTGGTTGTTTATCTTATGTTCATGTACCATCACAAATAAGAGGTAAGCTAGATGAAAGGGCAACAAAGGTAGTGTTTACTGGATATGATTCAACTCAAATGGGTTACAAGTTCTATGATCCTTCAACCAAGCAATTCACTACAAGTAGAGATGTTGTGTTTGAAGAACACAGGTCTTGGTATGATGAAGACAAACAAAAGGTAACTCTACCATATGATCTTGATTCTAATTCTCATCAATTAGGAAGCAAGCATGATACACAGGTCCAGGATCCAAGAAGTGATATAGATGATGACCAAGATAAAAGAGAAAAGGATTACAAGCTATGGAAGTCAAGAGGCAAAGCAAAGATGAAAAAGGTTGGAGAATGCTCCAAACAAGCACTTAGAAGATCAGCAAGAGAGAATAAACAACCAGAAAGGTATGGATATGATTCCACATTTGTTACGAAGCATTCAATCTACTTGGCAAAAGATTCAATTTCAGAAGAACCATCAACATATGAAGAGGCAAAGGGAAACCCTAATTGCAAAAAGGCCATGAAAGAAGAAATAGATGCATTGAAGGAGATGGATACTTGGGATTTGGTTCCAATGTCACCAAATCAAAAGGTAATTGGTTGTAGATGGGTATATAAAGTTAAAAGATATTCAGATGGATGAGTTTGTAGGTACAAGGCAAGATTAGGTACCAAAGGATGGTCACAAACACATGGTATAGACTATGACGAAACATTCTCACGAGTTGCAAAGATGACTACAATCAGAACATTGATAAGTGTAGATGCTGCAAGGAATTGGAGACTTCTCCAACTTGATGTGAAAAATGCATTCGTAAATGGTTAGATAAGTGAAGAGGTATACATGTCACAACCACCAAGTTTTGAAAACCCTAATCCTCCATCTTATGTTTGAAGACTTAAGAAAGCATTGTATGGATTGAAACAAGCTATCAAAAGGGATCACAACAAACCTCACATATTTGGAGATAATGTAAGTTCCATGCATCTAGTAGCAAAACCTATTTTCCATGCGAGAACCAAACACATAGAGGTTCATTACCACTTCATGATGGAGAAGCTCATGGCAAAGGAGATTGACATTTATTTTGTTCCTACTAAAAAGCAAGTAGCAAATATGATGAGGAAGGCACTTGATGGAATAAAGCTTTGTAGATTCAAATCTATGGTAGGTATTCAGCCTATGAGAGAATGAACACTCAAGCACACTTTAGCTTGAGGGGGAGCTCTTGGAACATCAAGCTTACACTATGCTTGAGGTGGATTTGATCTACATAAAAAACTATGGCTTGGATTATGTCAAAGGAATATCCATTGCAGAGTTCTTTTTCTTATGGTCACTTATTGTATTTTTTTTTAAGATTGTTCATGGATCTTTTACCATTGTAAAAGCCTTGAGCTTCACGCATGTAAAAGTAGAAAGATAGAGCCCAAATTCCATGAATTTGTGGTAGTTGAGTTGCAATCAATCACATAAATTAGATCAAACTAGATTTTCACTTTTCCTAGATTGTAGGAAAGTGAATTGATTCCCTCCAGCAACCATTCCCACCTTCATTTGAATTCAAAATCCACTTTTGGAACTCGTGGAGCACTTCTAGATTCTATCTAATGACTTGAAAACACTTGTACAATACATGGAAGCAATATACATACACTTGTGACAATCATTGTCTTGCTCCTTCAATTTTCTGCATCATCTTCTTCGCCAATAGTAATCTTGTAGAGGCTACTGATCTCTTTGCAGAACTCTAAATTGGATGAGAGATGGCTCATTGAAAAGCGATTAGTCTCTAATGTATGATTAAAATCTTTCATATCATTTGGTTTAGTAGATTGGGAGAAATCTCAATTTTTCTATCTCGGGGTCAATCTCTATGTATTCCTAAAAAATAGGAGGTACCACTATTGAGTGTCTGATTCATTCCAATAGCATATTTTGCTTATTCCTTATACTCTTGTGCATTATATACAATCAACCCTATGTGTATCAGGCCCATAAAAGGATTTTTTCTAATTGTAATCACGCTGGTCGCTATGAGCATTTGAAGTTCATTGTCTCTTCCATAAACAAGAAGCAAAATGGGCCAAGGAGAGGAATGATCCTCCTTTTATTCCTTGAATTGATGATTGTCATTATCAATTTCCCCAAGACATTCCATCTATATATGGAGACCAATCATAGCAACAAGAAGATGAAAGATTAGATTTTGAATCTAATGCTTTAAAAGATTTGACACAATTCACAGGCCCATGGGAATTTGAATCTCTTCATATTAGAGCTCCCACAATACTAATAAGGAATGAAGACTAAGTGGTTCCAAGAAACACTGAAGTCATGAAGGATACTAAGGTGCA
Organism: Ceratopteris richardii; assembly: GCA_020310875.1. Classification (NCBI taxonomy): domain Eukaryota; kingdom Viridiplantae; phylum Streptophyta; class Polypodiopsida; order Polypodiales; family Pteridaceae; genus Ceratopteris; species Ceratopteris richardii. The sequence goes on along the minus strand of CM035433.1, from coordinate 45,036,177 downwards.
ATGTCATGTCAACGTAGAAGAACTGCTCAAAGTAAAACCTGAGTTGTGGAAACATGTGGCGAATAAGGTTCCAGAACCTGATTCCAATGTGTCAAAAGCAAGCTCTAACCAAAATGTCCTAGAGATAAATCTAGAAGAAATTGGAGACTAAGTGAAGGTGAAGAAGGTAATACTTATCTTCCAATCACCTACCAAGGTTAGACAACCAAATCTCTCTTAGACTCGAGTGTTGGTGTTGTGATTGTGACCATCTCATTGTGGAAGCAATGGAGCACACCCACATTAAGAATAACTAGAATGAAGGTTCAAATGGCTAACGACCATGTTGAAAGACCCCTAGGATTGATAGAAAGGATAAATCTAACCACTTGTGGTGTAGATTTTGACCACCCCTTTGCTATATGTGACTTTGGCAAAAATAATGTCTCTGAAATTATCCTAGGAAGACCCTTCCTATGGCAACTGCAAGTGGTACAAGATTGGGGAACCAACTCCTTGTACATACAACACTTAGGGTTCACAACAGACATAGATTTGAAGGATTATAGCTTCATAGATGTACCACCCCTACAGTGGAATCCTATCCACAAGGTGCAAGAGGATTCAATCTTTGTGCATTATGTAACTTCTTCTAATCCATCCTGGATCCATGAAGATACTCATTTGTGGATGTGCAAGGTCACAGAGGAAGAGGAAAGACTCCTAAAAGAAAGAGAAGAAGGAAATTCTCAAGGATTCAGACTAATTTGAGACCCAGCCTACACATCGATGATCTTCCAAGATGAGGAATTTGTGAAGAAATGGATTTGTAGTTGACGAAGATGAAGTGGTGCTAATGCATTGTCCTAGGAAAGAACATTGGGTTGCAAGACAAACGGTGCTAAGATACATTAAGGGTACACTCAAATAAGGTTTTTATTATGGATTCACATCAGATACAAACATTAAGATATATAGTGATACAAATTGGGCATGTAATCTTGATGATAGGAGATCAACCTATGGGTATCTATGTTTTGTGGGAGATAAGTTAATCTCTTGGTGTTCTAAGAAGCAACATACAATTTCTTTGTCATCCACAGAAGCAGAGTATAAAGGTATGGTTGAAGCTGCAAAGGAGGTTATATGGTTGAAGACTCTCATGAAGAGTTTTGACATCATTCAGAATACACCCACTATTCATGGAGATAATATGAGTTCATTGTATCTTGCTGCTAACCCTGTATTTCATGCAAGGACTAAACATTATTGAGATTCAATATCATTTCTTGAGAGAGAAGGTGATTGATAAAGGGATTGAAGTCATACATACTTCTACAAAAGATTAGATTGCAAATATGTTAACCAAAAGCCTGGATGGACCTAAGTTACAGAGGTTCAAAGACATGGTAGGTATAAAGAAGATGGAGAAAATCACAATTGATGATTGAGGGGGAGCTATTGGTGCAAGACAACCATGAATTGATGAATTGGACAAAGATTTGAAGTCAAATAATGAATCAAAGATTAACATATGAGGCTTGAAGATAAGTGCATGGTCAAAAGATGAAGACTTGTATATACATGTACATTAAGCTTAAAATTAGTTCACCTATACCTTTGTAATGGTGACAAGTTTGTACATATATGCTGATATATACAATTATTGTTGAGACACAAGAGAGATATGATGACTGACAAGTTTTAGAAGTCAATAGAGACTTTAGAAAGTGAGAAGAACATGATGTATCACTGAGATGTAATGTTTTCTTGAATAGAAGAAAGTTGTGCCTGGATCTTTTGCTTAGTGCTCCTTCTATTATTATCGTCTTGATGAATGCTTTTGTACAAGTCTAATTCTATAGTTGAGTGACCTTTTTACAAGTTTTGAGAGTTTAATTGTAATCATGTTGAGAGAATTTTAAGTAGGAACATCTATATGTGTAAAGTGAAGAAGTGAAGATAGAAACAGGTGCTATCTCGGTGGTCAATGTTTTGATCAGATCTCCCTCCACAATGTACAGTTTTGAGCAAGTAAGCACTCATTCTTTAAGTTGAAAGGTAAGCTACTTGTGTCTAAAATCATTTGAATAAATGGGGTCTAATTTGGGAGGATAATGCATTAGAAGTTGTAGGTGTCAAAGTCGACTATATAGAAGAACAGTTTCAGACATAGGTAGATGCTTAGATCATATCTCAATATCTTTTGAATCTTTTGAGAAGTTTAAACTTGGACAAGGTGCAAAACCTTTTGACAACACCTTGTACAAAGTTTCATTAGAAACTTTACACATTTGGTCAGCCATCAATGAATTAAGTGCAACAGATTTTCCTTTGTAATGAATTCCTTCACAGTTAGCTAAAGTCTTGATAATTTGGCATTGGTCTTCCAAAATTGGTTAAGATTTTGAATCTTTATTGATATAGAGATGCTCTAACATCAAGGATAACTTGTTATTTTGGAGATTAACGCTGTCCATCAATCCAACCAATGTCTTGTTTCTTCTCTCAACAATTCCATTTAGTTGAGGAGAGTACTTGGTAGTCACTTCCCTTTGATACCTTTTTCCTACAAGAACTCATGAAACTCTTTGGAGAAGTATTCTCCCCCTCCATCAGATTTGAGCTTCTTGAGTGATCTGCTTGTATGATTCTCCACATGTGCTAGATACTTTTTGAAGCAATCAAACACTTCATTCTTACTCTTGATAAAGTATGGAATGGTCCATCTACTATGTTCGTCAATAAGTGAGACATAATACCTTGATCCTCCCAATGAATGTTCTTGACTTGGTCCCCATACATCTATATGTAATAAATCCAATATGTTGTTGTGGATGTAGCCTTTGTGATTCAATGGTTGTCTTTGTGCCTCCCCAATCTGACATGCATCACACCTGTTGATGATGTGTTGCTTTGATATGTTCGGCAGTCCTAGAACACTTTAACCCCTACATATATCCTTCAAGGTTCTTTCATTGACATGAGCAAGTCTCTTATGCCACACTTCAAGCTCACTTAGGGTTTGATACCCAAAAGTGAATAGAGCTATGTTCCTTGTTTCTATAACTTCAAAAGTAAAGATCCTACCATGCTTCTCATCTATAGCTATCTTCTTAAAGCCTTGACATGGATCTTCCACAAAAGCTCCATGCTGGGTGAACCTAACTTGCAAGCCCTTTTTGACTATTTGGCCTACACTTATTAGGATTTCAGTGATAGTAGTTAAATAGAGAACCTTACTCAAAATGTTTGTCCTGCCATTGGAAGCTTTGACATTACCAATCTTCTCCACATTGTGCTTTGTGTCATCCCCTGTTTCTACTTCATGTCTACGCTTTGGACATTCCAAATCAGATAGAAGAGAAATGTTTCTTGCAACATGATTTGAACATCCTCAATCTATGTAGAAAAATTGATCATCTTCTTTAAATTCTTTGTGGCTTAGAGAACATTTTGACCTTTGGATTTGTCTTGCTTTGTTCCTTTCTTCTTCCTTTTCCACTTGCTCTTGCTTGCGAAGTTGGCTTAGGAAGTCTCCTCTTCATCTTCTTCCTTCTTCTTGCCTTTCAGCTTGATATCCTTCTTATCTGCATATAGAGCACTAGTTGAATTACCATGATAGGAGTTACCTTCCTTTATGCTATTTTTGGCCTCTTGATTGAAGAGTTAACCAAGAAAGATGTTGAAGTCTGGAGTTTCCACATCCATGATGAGATCATAAGCCTTAGTGAAAGATTGCCATTACTTATCACTTCAAATCCCATTGAGAATTTGCCTCATCATAGCATCTTCTTCAATAAACTCTCCAATGGATGCTAAGTGATCCGCAACCTCCTTGAACTTGGTAAAAAACTCAAGGATAGTTTGTTTAGGTGTCTTCTTCATTTGGTTGAACTTGTTCCAAAGATGATTCTTTCTTGCTTTGGTACTAGCAGAAAAGAAAGTCTTGAGGGCATCCCAAGTCTCTTGAGATGTCTTGCATCCTCTAATATGTGGAGGATAGACTTTAGTATGTACAAACTTGATTGATCATCCGTTGCGGACCAAAGTGTGAGCTGATCTGTCTCCTCTTGTGTAGGTCCTCCTTTGGATCTTGGAATAGGCATAGCTTCATCACCTGCTACAATTCCATAAAGATTTCTACCTTGCAAATAGGCCTCCATTCTAATTTTCCAAGCCACGTAGTTGTGTCGATCAAGCTTCTTGATTATTGAGGGAAAGTTGTCACCCATCTTGATCTAGCTCTGATACCATTGAAAGAACTTGGAGAAGCTTGTAAGAGGTAGAAAAGTGTGTTATGAAGCAACGAAGATTGATTTAGCCAACTGACACAAGACCAGCCCTTGAGCTTATGGAAACTCAAATGGACCTTATACACATGCAAAAAGTGCAATAAGGTGCACTATGTAGCTTGGAGCATGAAGGAGAAAGAGTCGATACAAAATCGATAGGTTCACGCATCGACTAGTCTCATCATAATCTATACCATATGTTTGAGCATACCCTTTCACAACAAGTCTAGCTTTATATCTGGACACACTTCCATCTGCATACCTCTTTGTCTTGTAGATCCATTTGCATCCAATAATTTTTTGACTATTTGGTTTAGGAACCAAATCCCGAGTCTCATTTTCTATCAATGCATCATACTCATTTTGCATAGCTTTCTCCCAAATTTCCTTACCTTTTGCCTCTTCATATGTAGAAGTATCTTCCTCTGCTTTCACCATATAAGCATAATCTTTAGTGGTCAAAAAAGAAGTATCATAGCTATACCTTGTAGGTTGCCATTTGTGCCTTGATGATCTTTTGGGTTCTCCACTTTTTGAAGTTTTTGGTTCATGACATTTTGGATCAAACCTTGGCATTTCTTAAACTTCAACTAGTGCTTCATTGTTCTCTTCCTCATCAAATATTTGAACCCTTGATTTACCTTTCTTCTGGTTCAATGTTTCTTCATCACCTGCATGAATATTAATTGTACCTGCATAACAATTACCTTGCTCATCAAATGTAACATCCTTTGACACAAGGAATTGCTTTGTGGATGGACTCCACAACCTATAACCCATCTGCTTATCATCATAACCAATAAACACATACTTTTCAGCTTTAGGTTCCAATTTATGCCTCAACTGAGATGGCAGCTATTCATAATTCAAACATCCAAACACTTTGCAATGATCTAAGGTAGGTCTCTTACCCCACCATGCTTCACATGGTGTCATACCCTGCAAAGCTTTACATGGTAGCATATTAACCAAGTATATGGCTGTATTTAGAGCCTCAGCCCACAGATAATTAGGACAATTTTTCTCTTTCATCATTGACCTTACAAACTCAACAAAAATTCTATTCCTCCTTTCTACTACATCATTTTGTTGAGGAGAGTACCTGCAAGTAACTTCCCTTTTTATACCTGCATTCCACAAGTAATCACTGAACTCATTAGAGAAATACTCTCCCCCTCCATCTGACCTTAGTCTCTTCAATTTTTATCTTGAAACTCTTTTTGCATACACATGATAATGTTTAAATGTATTGAACACCTCTGATTTATCTTTGATCACATATATGGTGATCCACCTGGTAGCATCATCATTATACATCACATAATATCTTGAACCATTAATGCTAAAGTCCTTTGATGGTCCCCACACATTTGTATGTACCAACTCAAGCTTCTTTGAATACATGAAACCATGCTTATTATATGATTGCTTATGAGCCTCACCTAATTGACATGCTTCACATCTCTATGTCATATGTTGACCTGCAACATTAGGTAATCCAAGCATTGATCCATTGTTAATGATATCCTTAATACCTCTCATTGAAATGTCCAAGCCTTTTATGCCAAAGATCTAACTCAGAAATCTTATGCCCTCCATAAGTAAACAAGGCATGACCAACATTACCTTGAATCTTCAATGTGAATAGCCTTCCTTCTTTCTTCCCTGAAACAATTTGTTTATACCCATTGCTAGGATCTTCCACAAAAACTCCATCATTAGTGAACCTTACTTCATAAACTTTCTCTACAATTTGCCCTACACTTATAAGATTCTTTGGAATTGTAGGAACATACAAGACCTTACTCAAAAGAGTGTTCCCATCCTTGGCCTTTACTAATCCAATAAACTTCACATTGTGCTTTGTATTATCACCCGTTTGAACTACATGAGTACTCACCTTATTCTCCAAATCAGTCATCAAAGCTATGTTTCCACTGAGGTGATTGCTACACCCTGAGTCTATGTAGAAGACTCTTTGATCTTCACTTTGTCTTTCACAAGTTGCATTCATAATTAAGATCAAATCTTCCTTTTGATCTAAAGCATAATTGTAGTAGGTATTGTTGTAGGATTGACTTTGAAAGCCTCTACTTGCATTTCTTCCAAAGGAACCTCTACTAAATCTACCTTTGAAATTACCTCTCTGATTTCTATTACCTCTTCCTCTTGAATTAAAGTTCTAATTATATCCTCCACCATTCTGATTATTATACCAACATTCATAAGCCAAGTGATTAGTCTTTCCACAAATCCAGCAAGCTTTGACACCATCTTTATTGCTTCTGTCTCTTCCTCTTCCTTTGTCACCACCTCTTTCTCTTAGGAAGTTAGCTTGACTAGTAGTACCTTCATCTTCATTCAATTGTTGCTTGCCTTTGTTAATCTTTTTCTTGTCCTCTGAATACATTGCTTGAACTGTACTTTTATCAACATAACCTTTGACAACCTGCTCAAAAGTTATCATATGTCCTAGCAATTGATTTGAATCAGGAGTGAAATGATCTAATGACAACATAGTGGATAGAATGAATGGCTTCCACTTATCATCTCCTCTCTGTTGATATATTTAGGTAGTGATGTGTGTGAACACTCTAGGACTGCCGAGGCACTTTTTTCCCTCTTTAGGAGGTTTTTCCCCTCGGTTTGTATATACGCCTATTGCCCTAATGGCCTACTTATCTTTGTACATTCTCTAGTAATACATTCAGTATTGTGTGTTGTGCTCCAAGCTTCTTCTTCTTCCTTGTGTTGTTCACGTGCTTCTGTAGACGTCTAACTCCAACAATTGGTATCAGAGCAGGTTGTCGCTTCATCTAGGGCACCATCAACACTCCTCCAGTTGTAGTCTCAGAATCGCACGAATTTTGGTCAGCATAGTAATCGAGATGAAAATTGCTTCGCTCTGTGGTGCCGAAATCGCAATCTAAGCTCGTTTTGGCCTCTAAATGCACTATCGCATTGCTTGTACAGGCTATTTCATCTTTTTGTGCCAAAGATATATACCAGTTTTTGCTCGCCAGTATAAGCGTCTCAAAGTCTGCTACAGGTCTAGCAGAATTCATCTGGGCAAATCTGTTCAACTTTTTGAGATACAGTCAATTTTTTGCATCAAGGTATTTTAGACACCGGCCATGGCTGAGAGCACTGATGTATGTCGTATGTTGGCTGTTAACGATAAGTTGGATGGTACCAACTACCCGTTGTGGGCTTATATGATGCGACATGTTTTGGTTGCAAAAGGACTATGGAACATTGTGCAAGGTGTCAAAAAATGTCCTATCACACCAGCAACTGTTACAACTGCAAGTACTGAAGCTGATGCAGAAGGTGTCGAAGATGATGATATTCTGCATATTCCTGTTCGTGGTGCGGTTTTTGCTGCACCTACTATAGAGTAGATTCGTTGGGATGGCAGAGATGCCCAGGCACATGCATTGATAGCTTTGTCTGTCAAACGTTCCATTATTCCTCACATTCCCTCTTGTAGAACAGCTAAGGATGCTTGGGATACACTTACCACATTGTACCAAGCTAGGAATGAGGCTCATGTTGCTTACCTCCAAAAACAGTTGGAGAGTGAGTACATGAATGAAGGTGATTCTATGGACAGTTTCCTAACGAAGATCAAAGACTTGAAGGAACAGTTGATTTCTGTTGATGAGGTTATACCAAATAGCTCACTTGTGCAGACCGTTCTGAATGGTCTTCCTTATTCATATCAGAGTTTTTCCTCTACTCTTCAGTTGGTGATGAAAGGCAATCCAAATGCCTTATCATTTGAGGAGTTAGTCTCTATTCTATTGCAGGAAGAGCAGTCCAAGCAGAACATGTCCATTATGCGAGTTGCAGATCAAGCTTTCTTGGCTAGTCAGAAGGGCAAAGGAAAATGGAGTTCTTCAATCAGTAAGCAGAAATATGATAATTCTGCATATTCGAAGAAGGAAGATAAAGATGAGAAGAAATCAGAAAAGAAGAAATTGTTTTGTAAGTACTGTAAAGGAATGATCATATCATAAAGAACTGTCCAAAACTCGCTGCTAAAGAGGCAAAGAAGAAAGAGGCTGGAATGGTTGTTGCAGAGGCCTCTACACCAAAAATAGAGTCTGCTAATCTTGTGCAAGAAGAAGAATGGGCGTTTACTACTGTCTGCAGTTTTGACCCATCTTCTCATGAGCAGTGCATGTCTGCCGTAGACTCAGATGTTTGGTATTTTGATAGTGGGGCAACCAAACATATTACCTCGCAGCGTAGTTTCTTCTCTTCACTCGAGCCTGCCCCTACAGGGAATACTGTTACATGTGCCAACAACTCCTCTTATCCTGTTATGGGAGTTGGTAAGATCATTTTGACTACTGCTGATGGTAGTTCTTTCACTTTGTTAGATGCTTTATTTGTGCTAGGGATCAAGAAGAACCTGTTGTCAGTTTCTACATTAGCCAAGATTGGCTTGGTTGTGAAATTTTGATGGCAGGTGTACAGTTCATGATCTGTCAAATGGTGATGTGATTATTGCTTCTGGCATTTTATGTTGTGGGCCATATAAGCTCAAAGACTATGGAAGATCTGTAAATGATTTGGCATGTCCAGTAAATGATTCTCAGGCTATGTCAGATGCAAAGCTTTGGCATGCATGCTTTGGTCATCTAAATTTTGCTAGTTTGCTACGTCTGCAGAAATCTGAAATGGTGTGCTCTTTGCCCAAACTTGAGGCACCTGAAAAACATGTTTGTGAAGGTTGTATTTTGGGCAAAATGCAGCATTCATCCTTTCCAAAAGATGGTTTAGTTCGGGCTACTCAGAAATTGCAGCTTGTATATAGTGATGTCTGTGGTCTCATGCAGACACCTTCTTTTGGGAATTATCTTTACTTCATGACTTTCATCGATGATTTTTCCAAGCATGCATGGGTATATCCATTGAAGGAAAAGTCCGAAGTGTTCATGTGCTTCAAACATTTTTTGGTTTTGGCTGAAAATCTGTCATCATGTAAAATGGGCACCCTCCGTTCTGATCCAAAGGGGGAGTATATGTCTTCTTATTTTAATACATTTCTGGCTGAACGTGGGATAAAACACCAGTGTATAGTGCCATAAACACCTCAACAGAATGGAGTTGCTAAACGAAAGAATAGGTCACTCATGGAGATGGCGAGGTGTATGGTCAAGAGTCAGGCTTTACCACATAGTTTTTGGCTTGAGGCTGTCATGTGTGCAACATATGTACTAAACAGGTGTCCCACTAAAGCACTGCAGTCTATCACTCCATATGAGGCGTGGCATGACCGCAAGCCATCTGTTGCTCATCTGCATGTTTTTGGTTGTTTGGCATATGCATTAGTGCTTGAACAACATCGTAGAAAATTGGATGATAAAGTAGTAAAATGTATTTTTGTTGGGTACAGTTCTGAAAGTAAAGGCTATCGTATGTATCATCCATAGACTAAACGCATTCTAGTTAGCCGTGATGTTGTTTTTGTGGAAGATGCTATTCAACCATTGCTTTCATGTACTAAGGAGACATCTCTTAGCTCCAAAGACATGTATGATACTTTGCTACCTCTTTTTACAGGTGGACAGTCTAGTGTTGGTCCTAATGAGGCAACTTCTTAGCCTTTGCAGGTTTCATGTGATGATGCAGATAATTCCACTTCTGATGCAGATGTACATGATGCACTTATTGATGAGAGATTTGATATTGAGAAGGCAAGAACTATGCCAAAATGGCTAGTGCAGACCTTGTGTGACAGCAAATTAGATGTAGCTCTATCATATCGTACTCAATCAAGCTCTCATAGTGCCTCTTTTGCATCAGATTGCTATGCTATGGCTGCATCTAGTCTCTTTGATGAGAATGAGCCTGTTTTGTTTGATGAAGCACAAAATTCAAAAACTTGGATGGCTGCTATGCAATCTGAATATGATGCAATAATGAAGAATGGTACTTGGTCTTTATGTGACTTGCCTCTTGGCAAGAAGGCCATTCGCACTAAGTGGGTATACAAGCTGAAGCGTAAACCTGATGGCACAGTTGACAGGTATAAGGCTAGGCTTGTTGCAAAGGGTTATGCGCAGGAAAGAGGCATTGATTTTGATGAGACCTTTGCACCTACATGCCATATGACTATTGCTCGGAGCATTTGTGCACTTGCAACCCATCATGGTTGGAATGTACATTAGTTGGACATTAAAACTGCATTTCTGAATGGTGACTTGCATGAAGAAGTGTATGTTTTTTAGCCCTGTGGCTTTGTGCAGAAAGGGCATGAAAACCAGGTGTGCAGGTTAAAGGAGGCAGTATATGGTTTAAATCAAGCACCACGTGCTTGGTATGAGAAGATGCATGCCTATCTGATTGCACATGGTTTTGAGAACAGTCCAACTAAAAGCACCTTATATGTTAAGCGTGCTAATGATGTTCTTCTAATCATTGTTGTCTATGTTGACGACATGTTGCTCAGTGGTCCTATTGAGAAGCATATTGCTGATTTTAAGGCTGATTAACATGCCTCATTTGAGATGCCTGATTTGGGGCATTTGCATCACTATTTGGGCATTCAATTTATGCAAGTTCATGGTGGAATGGCTTTGGGTCAAACAAAATATATTGACACATTATTGCAGTGTTTTGGCCTTGAAGACTGTAAGCCTATTGCCACTCCTATAGAGACAGGTTTATGATTGAGTCTTCATGATGCTGAAGATGCATTTGATGTTGTCCTCTATCAACAGGCTATTGGATGCCTGATTTACTTGTGCATTACTAGGCTAGATATTCAGTTTGTTGTCTTATAGATGAGCAAGTTTATGCATTGTCCAAGTGTCAAGCATTGGCAGGCGGTTAAGCGCATCTTTCACTACTTGAGTGGTACTCAACTACTTGGGTTGTTTTATCTCAAGGGGAGATTACTACCGCCAGATTTGCATGCTTTTCTGACTCAGACTGGGCTGGTTGCTATGACACTCGTGTGTCCACTAGTGGCTTTTGCTTCATGCTTGGTAGCTCATGTATATCTTGGTTGAGCAAGAAGCAGCCTAGTGTGGCCAGTTCCAGTTGTGAGGCTGAGTATAGGGAAGCTTTCACAGCTACTGTTGAGTGTGTGTGGCTCAGACACCTTATGGCTGATTTGGGTGTTGGTCAGTCTTCTGCCACCACCATCTTCACTGACAGTCACAACACATTGGCAGTTGCGAGGAACCATGTGTTCCATGCTCGCACTAAGCACATTGAGGTGCATTATCATTATGTCAAGGAGAGGTTCTCTGCTGGGGAGATTAGCTTGGCATATGTGCCCATGTAGGAGAACATTACAAACCTTTTCACGAAGGCTCTGCCCAGGGAGAAGTTTGAAGCTTTCTGCAAAGTTGGGCTTACTTACTTTTGTGGAGTGATTTCCACATAACTTGGCACTTCCTTATACATGAGTGCCATCTACTTGTTCACCACATCACTCCCAAGGCAATTTGTTGATATATTTAAGTAGTGATGTGTGTGAACACTCTAGGACCACTGAGGCACTTTTTTCCCTCTTTAGGAGGTTTTTTTCCCCTGGTTTGTATATACGCCTATTGCCCTAATGGGCTACTTATCTTTGTACATTCTCTAGTAATACATTCAGTATTGTGTGTTGTGCTCCAAGCTTCTTCTTCTTCTTGTGTTGTTCGCGTGCTTCCGTAGACGTCTAACTCCAACACTCTCAAACCTGTGAGAATTTTTCTTATCAATTTTTCCTCTTCAATATCTTCATCAACTGCTCCTAATGCATCTGCAATGTCCTTCACCCTTGCTACATAATCAAAAATGGATTGAGAAGCCTTCTTCTTGAATGTGGTGAACTCTGCCCATAAAGATGCCTTCCTTGACTTTGTAGTGTTTTGGAAATGCTCCTCCTAAGCATTCCATAGATCACTTGCACTTTTAAGTCCTCTAATATGAGGTAGAACGTAATCATTGACTCCCATGTAGATAATGCTCCTTGCTTGAGTATCCTTCTTCATCCAAGTCTTCAAATCTGAGATCTCTTCCCTAGTTGGAACACTAGGATCTCTAATTTTGGTTTCTCTTCTTTACCTGTGATATATCCTATTAGATCTTTGCTCATAAGATGAGCTTCCATCCTCATTGACCAAGCAGGATAGTTTTCTCTATTCAATTTCTCTATCTAAAGAGAATCTCCCATCGTTTCTTCACTAATGCAATAAATTCTTCAAGCTTTGTGAGTAATGAATGTGCCTTTACTTTGAATGTAGTTCCTTTTGATCTTCTTGATATCTTCATGCCTCCTTCTCTAGCTTTTACTTCAACGTTTCACCTTTTGAGTCTTCAAAGATTAATTTCTGTATATCTACAACAGTTGGGGTCCTCCTTTCTTCAATTCTGATAACTCCTACTCTGATACCATTGATGGAGAGTGTTAATCTCCAAAAGAACAAGTTATCCTTGATGTTAGAGCACCTCTATATCGAGAACAACTCAAAATCTCTACCAATCTTGGAAGACCAATGCCAAATTATCAAACTTTTGACTAACTGTGAAGAAACTAATTATTCAGAAAAGTCCATTGCACTTAATTCATCCATTGACTAATCAAATGTGTAAATTTTTTTATGAAACTTTATACAAGCTGTCTCCTAATTCTTTTGCACTTTCTCAAAGTTTAACCTCTCCAAACAATTCAGTACATCTTGAGATTTGCTTCAAACAATGTACCTATGTCTGAAACTATTCTTCTGTGTAGTCGACTTTGACACCTGCAACTTCTAATACATGGTTCTCCCAAATTATACCCCATTTATTCAAATGCTTTAAGATACAAGTAGCTTACCTTTCAACTTAAAGAATGAGTTTTTACTTGCTCAAAATATTACACCATGGAGGGAGATCTGATCAAAACATTGATCACCAGGATTGTGCTTGTTTCTACCTTCACTTCATCATTTACACATGTAAATGTTCCTACTTAAACTTCTCTCCTCCTGATTATGATTAAACTTGCAAACTTGTACAAAGTTCACTCAACTATATAATTAGACTTGTACAAAAGACAAGAAAATAAACAGACAAGGATCATCGAGCAAAAGATCGAGGTGCAACTTTCTTCTATTCAGAGAAATCTTACATTTGATTGAGAAATCAAGTTTTCAAACCTTCTAAAGTCACTAATGACTTCTAAAACTTGTCACTTATCATCCCTCATGCTTGTAATACATCTATATCAAGTATATATAGATGTTTACATCACGATTCATCATAGATGCAAAGTTTTAATGAACTAATTACAAGATTAGTATACATGTATATACAAGTCTTAATCTTTTGATCATGCACTAAACTTCAAGCCTCATATGTTGACCCTTGCTTCATTCTTTGACTTCAAATCTTTGTCCAAATCATCAATTGATGATTGTCTTGCACCAACAAAGTATAATATCATCTACATACACACACAAATAGATGACTTTAGAATTAGTCCTTTTTATGAATAGTGATGGATCTGCCTTGCTAGGTTGAAATCCTTTGTCCTCCAAGAATGACACAAGCCTATGATTCCAAGCCCTTGGGGCTTGTTTGAGTCCATATAAAGCTTTATTAAGTTTACAAATATAATGAGGATGTATGTGATTCTCAAAACCAGGTGTTTGTGCCATATATGCATCTTCTGTTATTCATCCATTAAGAAATGCATTTTTTACATCCAATTGAAGTATCTTCCAATTCTTGGAAGAGGCAATACTAAGAAAAACCCTAATTATGGGCATCTTTGCCACAGGAGAGAATGTCTCTTCATAATCAATTCCGTGAGTTTGTGCAAAACCTTTTGCCACAAGCCTTGCCTTATACTTGTTAATGGAGCCATCTAAGTTCTTCTTCAATTTGTAAATCCACCTTGAGCCTATCACTTCCATTGATGGATACTTGGGAACCAACTCCCAAGTGTTATTCTCCTCAAGAGCTTTAATTTCTTCTTCCATTGGATGCCTCCATTATGATTTCTTCTTTGCTTACTTAAATGTTGAAGGTTCCTCTTTATTTATGTCTTGTGCTAGATAGATTGAATGTTTAGTGACTAGAGAAGTATCAAACCCATACCTTTCTGGTTTTCTTTCCTCCCTCATGGATGTTCTTAGGCCATGATGTGATGATTTTGCCTCTTATTCAAGTTCTTGCACTTTTGCTTCACCTTTAGACTTCCACATTTTGCAATTTTCATAGTGATTTGCTTCATCATCGTTTGAGGTATCCTACTCTTCAACTTTAGAAGAATTATCCTTAACAAGTTTTGGAAAATCTTCTTGAAGATCATAAGGTAGGTTTCCCTTTCTACATGAATCTTCATACCAAGAATTATTCTCATCAAATACTACATCTCTACTCACCAAGAATCCTTTGGTTGTTGGGTTGTATAGTCTGTAGCCCTTTTGATTGTTGTCATATCCAATGAATACACACCTTTCTGCTTTGGGATCCATCTTGCCTCTAGCCTGTGAAGGAACATGAGCAAAAGCAACACATCCAAAATCTTACAATGATCCATGCTTGGTCTTCTTCCATTCCAAGCCTCATTTGGTGTCATGCCATCAAGTGATTTTGAAGGTAACCTGTTAATCAAATAAGTGGTTGTGGATACAACCTCTACACACAAGTAATTAGGTAAGTGCTTCTCATTTAGCATAGACCTTGCAGCTTCAACAATTATCCTATTCCTTCTTTCTGCCACTCCATTTTGCTTAGGAGTGTACCTTGTAGTGATCTCTCTTTTGATTCCCCTCTCTTGAATAAAGGAGTCAAATTTATGGGAGAAGCCGTCTCCCCCTCCATCTGACCTTAGACTTTTTAGTGTTTTACCTGTTTGATTCTCCACAAGAGCCAAATATCTTTTGAAGCATGAAAAGACTTGATCTTTGTGTTTTATTAAATCTAATATAGTCCATCTACTACAATCATCAATGAGGGAGACATAATACCTTGATCCAGATATTGAAGCATCCTTGCTAGGTTCCCATACATCTGTATGAACCAAATCCAAGAGATCTCCATGCATATAGTATTTCTTCATGGATGGTAACCTGTGAGACTTTCCAAATTGACATGCACTACACTTATAAATCATGTGTTGTTTTGACAAGTTAGGGAGTCCAAGTACACTTTGGTCCTTGCAAATTTTCTTTAATGATCTTTCACCAATATGTGCTAGCCTTTTGTGCCATACTTCCAATTTCGTGAGTGTCTGACTACCATAATTAAAGAGAGCAATGTTTCTAGTGTCTTGTAATTCAAATGTGAACAATCAACATGTCTTTTCACCGTTTGCAATTCTCTTGAATCCTTGACTTGGATCTTCAACAAATGCTCCTGGTTTTGTGAACCTGAGTTGCAACCCTTTCTCTACTATCTGCTCAACACTTATCAAATTCTTTGTAATGGTAGGGACATAGAGTACCTTACTGAGTAGGTTGATGTTTCCATCACGTGCTTTGACATTTCCTATTTTCTCCAGAAGGTGTCTTGTATCATCTCCTGTTTATACCTCATGCGTGTTCCTTGGATCTTCTAAATCTGATAGGAGGGCCATATTTCCTGCCACATGATTGGAACAACCTGAATCTATGTAGAAAGCATTCTCATCAGATTTACCTTGTGGCATGGCCATATTCATGATTAGCAATGAGTCCTCTTGATTTGAGTCTTCTCTTTATTTATTGAAGTCTCTTCTTCCCCTATTGCCTCCTTGATAGTTTGAATGGTTGTTATTGTTGTGGTTGCCATGGTAATTGTTGAACCTTCCTCTTGAGTAGCCATAGCTTCCTCTATTGTAGCCTCTACCTCTTTGATTCCTAGAATTCCTAAAGCAATTTTCAGTTGTATGATTAGTTAATCCACAAATAGAGCATGGATTAGAGTCTTGGGATCTCCCCCTGCCTTGTCTTCCTCCTCTGCCTCTACCTCTACCATGTCTTCCTCTACCTGCATAATTAGCTTGATGTGTACCTGCTTCATCATCCACTTTCTTTCCTCTTTCATTGTTTTCTTTGGACTTGCCTTTATCAGTATATAAAGCTCAAGATCGATTACCTTTGGAGATTTCTCCAATCTTGATAAGCTTGGGATCTTGAGTAAGTATTTGTCCTATGAGTGTGTTGAAATCTGGTACATGCATATCCATGTATAGATCCATAGCTATGGTAAATGCTTCCCACTTGTCATCTACCTTCAAGCCATTGATGAACTGTCGTACAATTTGTTCTTCATCTATTACCTCTCCAATGCTTCCCAACTGATCTCCTATGTCCTTGAGCTTTGTGACAAAATCAGTCACATTTTGTTTGGGAGCTTTCTTGAGAGTTGTGAAGTCTAGCCATGGTTGATGCTTCCTGGCCTTTGTACTTCAAGAGAAGAAGGCCTCAAGTGCATTCCACACTTCTTGAGATGTTTTATAACTTCTAATGTGAGGCAACAAAAAATATGAGATAGAGTTGAGGAGATAAGATCTTGCAAGTGCATCCTTGGACCACCATGTGCTCAATTGTTCTTGCTCTTCTTGTGTTGGTTGACCTTTGTTCCTGAAACTTGGCATAACTTCATACCCAGCTTTATAACCATCTAAGTTCCTTCCTTGAAGATAAGCTTCCATCCTTAATGACTAGGCTGAGTAGTTACCTCTATCCAATTTGTCAATTGATGAAGGAAATCCATCTGCCATGTTGTCCAACCTTGCTCTAATACCAGTGTGAAGGGATGGATTTGTAGTCGATGAAGATGAAATAGTGCTGCAAAAACTTTGCACCACACCAGCCAAATGAACTTCAAAGATGTGTGGTGGGCCCCTTTAACTTGCCAAAAGATTTATTAGACACCATATGTACCTTGGAAGATCACTCTCAAAAATTTGAATCAAAACAGATAAGTTGGAGTAGATTCAAGAGCCAAAAACTTGTTATTTATTTTCATACACCTGTCCAATGTTTTGAACAATTTTCTGGCCACAGCAGCAATTGACTTAATTCCTTTTGGGAAACTCTTAGTAGCTTAATAAGCTACAATCAAGAGTGATCTCATAAAAAATGATGGACTACACAAGGAGAAAAGAACTTAGCAAGTCATAGGACCATCCTGATTGTCATGGGTTGTAGCAGTACTCAGACCCGTGAGGGAAAAATGGCAATATCTCATGATTCAAGGAACCAATGCTTATGAAATTTTGTATGCACATACTAGACAGTATGCTGATTCTAACAACCTTTCAATCATGGAAATAAGCTAATACACCCTGTGTATCTTGGTTGTACATACGTCCTACCAATATCTGATATTTTTTATGATTTTATAACTTCATCTTTGTTCATTTTCACATTCTTATTTGCAGGTCCGAAGGTTAGAACATGTACCAACTTATTCGCCCATTTAGGAACAACTTCTAAATTGAACAGATAAGCATCGGGTAGTTCATCTAACACTCCTTGCAATGGCTCTCCTAAAGTGATGCGAGAAAGGTGATCGGTCCTAAGGTGGGTCCTCCCTTTCCTAACAACCACTTCAAATTCATATTCCATTAGTAATGTTGGAGAAACAATCACTAATTGGACATATATTTGAGGGTCAAAGCTTTAGAAGAAAACCACATGCCTATGTGAAGGGACAAATTCACAAATGTATTATACTTGTAAAGTTAGTTCACTTTAGTTCTAGAAGTTTTTTAAAAGTCATGGGAATGAGAAAATCTATATAAGTTAGTTAGTATTAACTGACGCGCTGAGAAGAAGAAGGAAGACAATGAGAAAGTGAGAAGAACTCATTTTTGTATGACTTAGTATAGTCGGGCTTCTCTGAGCGAGAAAGCACTTGTAAGCTTCTGAGTTTTCATAGTTATGACAAGAACTAGTTAAAGTTCTGTGTATAAGTCTTCTTCCTCCATCTCCAGTGTTTGTCTTCTGTGTAATGATTTGAAAGGTTGACGTTTTCCAAGCAAGTCGATGCGTGGCATCGAATGTATGTTGAAAGGTTGAGTTTTATGCGAGAAGTCAATGTCTGGCATCGAATCTCACTTGATAAGTCCTTATCTTCATATCTGATTTTTATCTACTGCCAAATCTTTTTGAAAAGATGAAGTTTGTGGAGCAACTCGATGCCTGGCATCGAGTTTGAGCATAAAGTCGATGCCTGGCATCGACTTCTAGCATACAAGTGGTCTTCTTCATGTGTGTGTAAAAGAGAGTATTTCTGGTGCAGAAAAAGGGCCTAAAAAAGCTCAAAGTCGATGCCCGGCATCGAATTGACTGAAATTCGATGCCAGGCATCGAATTTTTTATTTTTGGACACCAGGATTACTAAAACAAGAAAAAATTCCAGTTTTGGAAGGTCATACAGGGTCATCTTGTGAAGGCCATAACTTGAGTTCTAGAGATCCGTTTGATGCATATGATAGCTTGTTAGAAAGCTCTACTTTTCTAGTTTTAGCCTATAAAGTTTCATGGAGAAATAATACTTGAGCTAGGAGAAATTAGCAAAATACGGAAGGTATGTCATTTCGGTGACTAGGAATTTCTGTAGAAGCAAAGTTCTCACTTTAGGCTATCATTTCTCAAAGTTTGGAGTGGCAATGAGTTAATGGTGACCATAGAGGTGTTCTAGTGTCACATTAATTCATTTCTTGTGGTGTTTCATACATCAACAAGTGGTATCAGAGCAGAAAGGTCTTGAAGATCAGAAGACGACAAAGGTACGAGAAGTTTTGTAAAGTTTTCCAATAAAGTTTGAAAGGTGAAGCATTTGAAGACACAAGGCATCAAAAGGCTACTTCAAAAGTATCCTCATAAAAAAAAGAACTTCAAAAGGTATTATCCTTTTTCCTTTAAGCTCACAGGTTGCAGCAGAAGGAAAGAACTATGGCAGATCATATCTCCATTGACAAACTGGACAGAGATAATTACCCCGCATGGGTAATGAGAATGGAAGCCTTACTTATGAGTAAGGATCTCATGGTATATGTAACAGGTGAAGAAGAGAAGCCAGTATTTGAAGATGAAAGCCAACCAAAGAAAGAGGAACTTGATGCTTTAAAACATTGGCAGAAGAAGGATGCAAGTGCAAAATCATACATCTACAATACAATCTCTGATCATTTGCTACCACACATCAGAGGATTGGAATCATCTGAAGATATATGGAATGCATTGGAGTATCATTTCCAAAGTACTACTAAAGCACGGAAAGCAAGTCTATGGTCAGAGTTTACAACATTCAAGAAGAAGCCAAGTCAAACCATTAGTGATTATGTCACTAAGATGAAGGATCTAGCAGATAGTCTTGGATCCATAGATGAAGATGTTGAAGATCACAGATTGATTGCTCAATTACTTGCAGGTTTGAGAGGGGATGAAAGGTGGAAACCTTTTGTCTTATCAACAGAACTTTCATTAAATCATTATGTTCCAGATTTGAACCAGTTGCTTGGTTTGATGCTCACATATGAGCAAGACTTGAAGGGAGATGGAGATAAAGGACAAAGTTCTGCAATGTACATGAAGAACAAGAAGAAAGGAGATAAAGGTAAAGCAAAGGATGAAGAAGAGTCAACTTCTCAAGTTTATTATGCAAGAGGTAAAGGCACTGGCAGAGGAAGAGCAAGAGGTTTTGGAAGAGGAAGAGGTAATCAAAATAACAACAAGAAGGCTTGTTGGATCTGTGGATTGAGTAATCATTTGGCTCATGACTGTTGGCACAACCAACAAGGATCAAACCAGAATCAAAACAACAATAGCAGAGGCCGAGGTGGAAGATATCAAAGTAATTTTCAAAGAGGTAGACAAAGTCAAAGAGGAGGCTATGGTAGAGGTGGAGGAAGAAGTTGGGGACAGAATCAATCCTACAACACCACCTACTACAACTATGCAAATGACACACAGAATGAAAGTCATACATCATTGATGATGAATTCAATCAGCACATCAGATAAAGAAGATCTAAAGGTATTTTACATTGACTCTGGATGTTCTAATCATTTGTCAGGAAACATAGAATTGATGTCAGAATTGGAAAAAGGCATTTCTAGTCATATAGTTCAAACAGGTGATAATACAAGACATAGTGTACATTCAATTGGAAAAGTGAAATGCAAGAGTGCAGCAGATTTGCTAACCAATGTTTTGTATGTTCCTACAATACCTAAAAACTTGATTAGTGTGGGACAGATAGTTGAAAAAGGTTTTCAAGTCAGGTTTACAAATGAAGGAGTATTTGTTGAAGATCCAGAGAATGGATATAATCAAATTGTCTCTGGTAAGAAAGAAGGTAGACTCTTTACTTTAAGAGTGCAAGGAAACATTGGTCAAGCTTTGCTCACACATGGTGAAGCAGTGATTACAGAACTTGATCTCTGGCATAAGAGATTAGGTCATTTCAATGAAAGAGGAATTAAAGCTATGGTTGCTAATCAGTCTGTACTAGGATTACCAAATGTGCAAAGTCAACATATGGTTTATAAATGTGAAGCATGTCAAATGGGTAAAGCACACAGGTTACCATTTCAAAAGAAAGGATTCAAACATGATGGACTACTAGAGCTCATTCATACAGATGTATGGGGACCAACAAAAGAAGGATCTATCAATGGCTCAAGGTATTATGTTCTTTTCATTGATGATGCTACAAGATGGATAACATTATATGTTTTGAAGGAAAGATCAGAAGTGTTTGGAGCCTTCAAGCATTTTCATGCATATGCAGAGAGAGTAACAGGTCAAAAGCTTAAAAGACTGAGGTCTGATGGAGGGGGAGAATACTTCTCCCAAGAGTTCAATGATTATCTTTGGAATGCAGGTATTAAGAGAGAAATAACTTGCAGGTATACACCACAACAAAATGGTGTAGCAGAAAGAAGGAACAGGACTTTGGTTGAGTTTGCTAGAGCTATGTTGAAGGAGAAGAATTGTCCAAATTATCTTTGGGCTGAAGCTGTAAATACAGCTACATATCTTGTGAATAGATTACCATGTGCAGCTCTCAATGGTATGACTCCATATGAAGCTTGGTGGGGTAAGAAACCAACACTAGATCATTGTAGAGTGTTTGGATCAATTGCATATGCTTATGTGCCATCACAGCTTAGGCATAAACTTGAACCAAAGGCAAAAAAATATGTGTTCATTGGTTATGATGAAAAGCAGATGGGTTACAGGTTGTGGAATCCTCTAACCAAACAATTTCTTGTTTCTAGAGATGTTACATTTGATGAAGAGAAAAGTTGGTATGCAGATCAAAGTCATACAGCTGAAGAATTTGAAGAAGAGGTAAGAAGATGTGAGAAAGGAAAATCAATTGTGCAGGTAAATAGAGATGAAGACTATATGCAAGCAAGTACATCCACAAGTGGATTAACAAGAAGAAATGAAGAAGCTCCTATATTTGATGAAGAAGTGTATCCAGACACATATGAAGAATGTGAACCAAGAAGGTCAAGCAGGACAAGGAGACAACCAGAAAGGTATTCTTATTAGCTAAAGGTAAGAAGCAATGGGAAGAAGCAATGAAGGAAGAGTTCAATGCACTGGAGGAGAACAAGACATGGGAACTTGTTCCTAAACCAAATGGTAAGAAAGTAATTGGAAATAAATGGGTTTATAAAGTGAAGAAGCTTGTAGATGGAAGTATAGCCAGATACAAAGCTAGATTGGTGGTGAAAGGCTATGCCTAGACCTATGGCATAGATTATGATGAGACATTCAGTCCCGTAGCTAAGATGTCAACTATAAGGACAATCATTGCTATTGCAGCTTCAAAAGGATGGACTCTAAGTCAATTGGATATAAAAAATGCATTCTTGAATGGATACATATCAGATGAGGTATACATGGAACAACCTCAAGGGTTTATAGATTCCAGGTATCCAAATTTTGTTTGCAGGTTGAGAAGAGCATTGTATGGATTGAAGCAAGCTCCAAGAGCTTGGAACT
Organism: Ceratopteris richardii; assembly: GCA_020310875.1. NCBI lineage: Eukaryota > Viridiplantae > Streptophyta > Polypodiopsida > Polypodiales > Pteridaceae > Ceratopteris > Ceratopteris richardii. The sequence goes on along the minus strand of CM035433.1, from coordinate 45,013,955 downwards.
ATAGACTGGTGAAGTATCTCAATGATCTTGGATATCAAAGTTCAAAAGCAGACCCAAGTCTACTTATCAGAAGAACAGAGGAAGGTACAATCTACATTTGTATTTATGTAGATGACATTATAATCACAGGTACTTCAGATGAAGGAATCAAGGAGGTAAAGAGATTGCTTGAAAAAGAATTCAAGATCAGTGACCTAGGAAAGTTATCATACTTTCTTGGAATGGAAGTTACTTATACAGATCATGGCATATATGTGTCACAAGAAAGGTATCTTCTGAACTTGTTGAAGAAGTTTGATATGGAAAATTGCAGAGAAGCTTCAACTCCACTTGAAGTTAATCACAAGCTCAGTAAATGTGATGGTGCAGAATACAAAGATATGAGGAAGTATCAATCTCTTGTGGGTAGTTTGATTTATGCTACACTAACAAGACCTGATCGTAGTTATGCAATGGGAGTTTTGTCACAATTCATGCATTGTCCAAAGGACCCACATTGGATTGCAGGTCAAAGAGTTCTCAGATATATCAAAGGAACTATAAAAGAAGGATTATATTATCCTTTTACATCAGATTTGAAGTTGAGAGCCTACAGTGACTCAGACTGGGCAGGTAACCAAGATGACAGAAGATCAACTCATGGTTACATGATATACATTAGTGATAAGCTTGTAAGTTGGTGTTCAAAGAAACAACATACAGTAGCATTATCATCAACTGAAGTAGAGTACAAAGGACTTGTGGAAGCAGCTAAGGAAGTCATATGGATGAAGACATTGTTCAAAAGCTTGGGCATTGATCAAGATACACCTACAATATATGGAGATAATATGAGTTCACTTTATCTTGCAGCAAATCCAGTTTTTCATGCAAGGACAAAGCACATAGAGATACAATATCATTTTCTTAGAGAAAAGGTAATGGAGAAGGAGATTGAAGTGGAGTACATTTCTACTAAAGATCAGTTAGCAGACATAATGACAAAGAGCTTGGATGGTGTGAAGACCAGTAGATTCAAAAGCATGGCAGGAGTAAAAGAAAAGAAGATGATATGAAGAAACAGAGAATGTCAATTAGTGATTGAGGGGGAGCTGTTGGAGAAACAATCACTAATTGGACATATATTTAAGGGTCAAAGCTTTAGAAGAAAACCACATGCCTATGTGAAGGGACAAATTCACAAATGTATTATACTTGTAAAGTTACTTCACTTTAGTTCTAGAAGTTTTTTAAAAGTCATGGGAATGAGAAAATCTATATAAGTTAGTTAGTATTAACTGACGCGGTGAGAAGAAGAAGGAAGAGAATGAGAAAGTGAGAAGAACTCATTTTTGTATGACTTAGTATAGTCAGGCTTCTCTGAGCGAGAAAGCACTTGTAAGCTTCTGAGTTTTCATAGTTATGACAAGAACTAGTTAAAGTTCTGTGTATAAGTCTTCTTCCTCCATCTCCAGTGTTTGTCTTCAGTGTAATGATTTGAAAGGTTGACGTTTTCCAAGCAAGTCGATGCGTGGCATCGAATGTATGTTGAAAGGTTGAGTTTTATGCAAGAAGTCGATGCCTGGCATCGAATCTCACTTGATAAGTCCTTATCTTCATATCTGATTTTTATCTACTACCAAATCTTTTTGAAAAGATGAAGTTTGTGGAGCAACTCGATGCCTGGCATCGAGTTTGAGCATAAAGTCGATGCCTGGCATCGACTTCTAGCATACAAGTGGTCTTCTTCATGTGTGTGTAAAAGAGAGTATTTCTGGTGCAGAAAAAGGGCCTAAAAAAGCTCAAAGTCGATGCCCGGCATCGACCTTGACTGAAATTCGATGCCAGGCATCGAATTTTTTATTTTTGGACACCAGGATTACTAAAACAAGAAAAAATTCCAGTTTTGGAAGGTCATACAGGGTCATCTTGTGAAGGCCATAACTTGAGTTCTAGAGATCCGTTTGATGCATATGATAGCTTGTTGGAAAGCTCTACTCTTCTAGTTTTAGCCTATAAAGTTTCATGGAGAAATAATACTTGAGCTAGGAGAAATTAGCAAAATACGGAAGGTATGTCATTTCGGTGACTAGGAATTTCTGTAGAAGCAAAGTTCTCACTTTAGGCTATCATTTCTCAAAGTTTGGAGTGGCAATGAGTTAATGGTGACCATAGAGCTGTTCTAGTGTCACATTAATTCATTTCTTGTGGTGTTTCATACATCAACAAGTAAGATGAACCATCTTACTAAGCACCTTGTATTGGACGGTTTATTAATGAGATATAATAAAGCTTGCTGATTAGTGAAAAACTTGAACTTATTGGCCAATAGATAGTGTCTAAACTTCTTCGCGGCATATACCATGCCTAAGCCTTCTCTTTTGGTTGTTGTATAGTTTTGTTTTGCTGCATTTAGCTATTTGTTAACATATGCTATAGGCAAATCTAGATTTCCTTCACTTGTGGGTTGTGCTAGCGTGCATCCTATTACATAATTGGATGCATCTACATGGACATGGAATGGTTTATTCCAATTCAGAGTGGTCAGTATTGGTGTTGTGCACAAACATCTCTATAGTTCATTGAAGGAATTTTCACATTTGTTGTTCCACTCAAAATTTGTCAACAAAGCATAAAGAGGTTCAGCTATGACTGCATACATGTGGATAAACCTACCGTAATATCCACAATGGCCCATAAAGGCTTGTACCTCTTTAATGTTCCTTGGCCTCTACAACTCCACTATGGCTCTTACTTTGTCCTCATCTATTGATATTCCATTCTTAGAAACAATATGACCTAAGATCTTACCTGATGTACCATGAACACACACTTTACTGGGTTCACACACACATGATATTCTTTAAACTTGTTGAAGATTTGTCTAAGCTCAGGGATGTGGTATCTTTGTTCTTGGAAATGGGCACATGAATCGTCCACATATACTTCCATCAAGGAAGCTATAAACTTCCTTGCCTGCAAAATGCTCCAATAGATGTTCGATGATTGGAAAATCCATCAAGGAAGCTATAAACTTCCTTACCTGCAACATGCTCCAATAGATGTTCGATGATTGGAAGTGGATAGCTATCTCTAATCATAACGACATTAACTTTTTTAAGGTTGATACACACCTATAACTTTCCATTATTCTTGGGCACTACTATGATGGGGGACGTCCATTTAGTATGCTCAATCTCGTAGATAAATCCAGCTTCAATATGTCAATTTCTTCTTTTATTTTGGTTGTGTAAGTGTCATTATATGTGGAGGGCTTCTATTTGGTGGGCTTGGCATCAGTTGTCATGGGGATCGTATGAGAGCATATTTCCATATCTACTCCTTATAGGTCTCTATAGCTCCCTGCAAAGACATCCCTATATTCCCCTAATAAAGCTACAAGCTCTTCTTCTTCTTCTTCACTTAGGTCTTCTCCTATGTACTTACATTGCTCTTCATTCTCTTCAATGGTTTTTGGTTCTTTCTTTATTATCATATGCTTCTCCTATGATGGTGTCTCTCTTATGCATTTGTACCAAAATTTTTCGATCTTAAACTTCAAATTTCTTGAAATTTTCTGGTATTTCGAACAATGATTCCTCCTCTGCTTGTTTCACTACTTTTCTTTTCTTTTTCTTTTGAATACCTTCACTTCCATCCTTTGAATTTATTGTTTTAAGTTTCTTCCTCTTTTTGGTTAAATACTCCTACATCTTCTAGATAGTGCCCCTCTGACTCAAAGTAACTATCCATCACAATGGACTCTAGATCATTGTCATTCTCTTCTTCTTCCATGACCTCATCAGAGTCACACTCGTATAGCAAAGGTTCACTCACGAACAAAGAGATATCATAATCCTCCTCATCAAAATGAGGTGTCCACTATTCTTCATTAACAGGGATGTCCATGGTGGCTAACTTAAAGATTTCTGCCCAACCATGAGGCTCAAATTCTATTGGAGCAAGTCTATGACAAGCCTAAGTATTGGCTTGAGTCTCACAAGGTCATAGGAGAAGCTTTAAAGTGAAGACAATGTATGGAAATTGAAGAGTTCACTTGTGAACTATCCCTTGTAACTTTTTGAAGACTTTACTTGATGTAAAAGTAAAGGAATCGAAGTGGTTGAGTCCAATTGATGAAAAAGTAAAGAAAAGACACGAATTTTGATTAGGTGAGTAGGAGAATCAATCACCAAAAGATTGGAGAGTGATTTTAGGCAAGATTCAAATTCAAATCTTGGCTCCAAAGATGACTATAGAATACATGGCTCTTTAGTCAGGCTTAGAAGATCTCCATGAGTTGAGCTTTATGCCATATCAAGGTGTGGTTTCAAGGCACACATATGCATCAGTAAGGCCATCGTATTATGTAATCAGTATACTTTCATTTTCATGATCATTTGAGTTCATATTTTCATGCTCTTGTGAAGTGTACTATTCACTACCATATCCCTCAGTTTTCTCAGTCAGATTGCATAGATGATTTCTCTAATCTTGGTGGATCATTTTCAGTGATTCAACTTGGTAAAGTTAGCTCTCTAGGTCTACTATACACTCACAAATTTTCATTGCAATTGGATGTTTCAATTGTCAGCTATGTTCATTTGAAGTCAAAGGTATCATTTCATTTTCTACTTCTCTGTCAGCACTCTCTCAGAACAGTCATTTTCTCATATCTGTTTCTCAGTGTGTACTTCATAAACATAGAAGTTGGTTGCAACAAGCCCATGAAGGATTGCTCGGAAATCACTATTCTAAACAATGAACACTTTAGAATCTAAAATGTTTACGAGTGTATTGGACTAGTATGGATAGAGAAATGCATGAATGGATTAAGAATTGTCCAATATATGAGCAAAAACCCCTAATGGAGTATGCCACCCTTTATCATGTGTCCTTAATTTTGGAATGGAGTGCTCCATTGGTAGAATTCATGAGATCGGGGACATTACCCAGTGAGGCTAGTCTAGCAAAAAAAATGAAGCATGGAACAAGAGGCTCAAGATTACGCCTTAGTAGGAGATAACCTATACCGAAGAGGAAAAGATGGTTACTTAAGATTGTGTGTTCACGAATCAAACTATTTAACAATCTTTGAAACTACACACAGTAGTTTTGCATGTGAACACTTTGGCCCAGACTGAGTAATTGTTGGTGCATATCAAGCCTTCACACATTGGCTTGGACTCATGGAAGATTAGCATGGACAAAGATTTATCTAGGCTTCACTTGAACCAAGGTTCATATGAACATATGCTTATAAGTTCTTATCTCTTTACCCCTTGTAAAAGTCTTTATGACTTGGCATCTCATGTAATCACTTACCTACCAGATTAAGTCGTGGAAAAGAGAATAGTTTAGTGGAGAGAATATCTCCCTACTTTTAGAGGAGAAATTCTAGGGAGCCTAAGTTTGAATTTGAAATTCAAATCACCATCAACTTCTATAAAAACTACATTTGAAAATTCGCGGAAAGCTCTGCCAATTTCAGCTCACTCCCCGAGGCATATTGTCATTGTAACTGAATGTGTGTTAGTGCTACACCATAGCCTACACCACCACACCTCAATTAGCTATGCTTGTCATGCTATTGAGCTTGTACAATCTTATCAATCAATAGATATATACACATTCATCATTTCTGGTTCTCTGTGTTATCTTCTCCAAGTCTGTCAACTTCATCAGGGCATATCTCTGGATCTACTGAACCAAATCAAGAGATCTATAGCTCATTGGAACCAGCTCAAGGTCTTCTACAAGCATAAAAAATCTCAGAAGATTTCATTCAGCCATTTGGGAGAAATCCAATTCGAAGTGCACACTGGTCTGTGTCTGCAGAGTTCCTAAAAAGTCGGGGGTAATTAGAATTTTGCTAAACTTATTTCTCAGTGCATAGTTTATCAATTGAAGTGATTCCACTTGTGATTGGTAGCTTACTAAGGTACTTTAATACTCCCAAAAGGAATTGTTCCAATTTTAAGTGTGCTGGTCACACTGAGTGAAAGTCTGAGCAGGTATCACTACAAGAATAGAAAGTTTTTCTTGATTCTTGAAGTACCAAGTTATCTGTTTTGGTTTGATCATTACCCAAACCATTTTCAAAGTACATATATGGTTTCTTTGTGTCATTTGGAAGCTAAGCAAGTGTACTAAGCATATCTGAAGAGAAAAGAGGGCAGGTGTGAAGCAGGTTTTGCAGCACCAACTGATTTCCTGAGTGCATCCAACCATCACTCCCAACAATGGTATCAGAGCAAAGAAGGTAATTATGGGTGATGGTTTCCCTTCATTTATTGACAAATTGGACAGAAATAATTACCAGGCTTGGTCATTAAGAATGAAGACCTATCTACAAGGGAGAAGTCTATTTGGATACATATCAAGAGATGAGGAGTTGCCCTCATTCAAGACTAGAGGACTACCTACAAAGGATGAACATGAAAGGCTCAACCAATGGTGTGCAAAGGATGCTTTGGCAAGGTCTTATCTCTTAAACTCTATGTCTGATTTTCTTCTACCTCATGTAAGGAATTGTAAGACTTCCCAAGAGACTTGGGAAACCTTGTCAAACTACTTTTCTTCCAACACAAGGGCTAGGAAGAATCAATTGTGGATTGAGTTCACAACCCTTAGGAAGCAGCCCAAGCAATCAGTCTCAGAGTATGTGACAAAGATCAAAGATGTGGCAGACCAATTAGCAAGCATTGGAGAGGAAATTGAAGAGGAGCAAATAGTCAGGCAAGTGACAAATGGACTTAAGGCAGATGATAAGTGGGAAAGTTTCACCACTGCAATGGACCTCTATATGGACATGCATACCCCTGATCTCACAACACTCATGGGCCAACTATTTACACATGAAGCAAAGTTTACAAAGGCTGGAGATCAATCAAAAGGTAATAACCCCTCTGCTCTCTATACTGATAAGAAGGTTAAAGATAAAGGCAAGAAGAAACAGGATGAAGAAGGCTCTACCTCTCAAGCTAATTATGCAGGGAGAGGTAGGTCATCTAGAGGAAGAGGCAGAGGAGGTAAGTCAGGTAGGGGGAGACCCTACAACTCATCACCATGCAACATTTGTGGATTGTCCAATCATACCACAGATGAATGCTACAAGAACTACAAGAATCAGAGAGGAAGAGGCTACTCAAGAGGTGGATACTCTCAAGGGAGAGGCAGATTCAACCAACATCAAAGATACAATGGATACAACAACCAATACAACAACAACTACAACAACAACCACAATGGAAACTACCAAGGTGGATTCAGAAAAAGAAGAGACTACAACAACTACACAGAGGAGCAAGATGACTCCCTATTGATCATGAATATGACCTCCAAGATAGGTACAAATGATGATCATTTATTTTACATTGACTCAGGATGTTCTAACCATGTAGCTGGCAATGTGGCACTACTTTCTGATTTAGAAGAACCCAAGGGCAAACATCAGGTACAAACAGGTGATGACACTAAACACTCTGTTATCAAAATTGGAAATGTGAAGACATGTGATGGTAATCAGAACCTATTAAGCAGGGTACTCTATGTACCAACAATAACTAAGAATTTAATGAGTGTTGGTCAGATTGTGGAGAAAGGTTTGCAGGTCAGATTCACACAACATGGAGCATATGTGGAGGATCCAAAACATGGATTCAGAAGGATAGCCAAAGGGGAGAAATCAGGTAGATTGTTTACATTTGAGCTAGAAGACACCAAGAATATTGCTTTGTATAATTATAAGGATCAGACACTTTCAGAGTTAGAGATATGGCACAAGAGATTAGGGCACATAGGAGAAAGAACTCTAAAACAAATGTGCAGGGATCAATGTGTGCTTGGGATACCTAATGTGTCCAAGCAACACATGATTTACAAATGTGGATCATGTCAATTTGGTAAGTCTCACAGATTACCCTACTCAAGGAAAGGTTTCATGCATGAAGACTACCTAGATTTGGTACACACAGATGTTTGGGGACCTAGCAAGGACCCTTCCATTTCTGGTTCAAGGTATTATGTGTCCTTCATTGATGACTATAGCAGGTGGACCATTCTATACTTTATGAAGCATAAGGATGAAGTGTTTAATTGTTTCAAGAGGTATCTTGCACTTGTTGAAAATCAAACAGGTAGAAGCTTGAAGAGGCTAAGGTCAGATGGTGGAGGAGAGTACTTCTCCAATGAGTTTGAAGATTTCTTGCAGGAAAGAGGCATCAAAAGGGAGATCACTACAAGGTACTCACCTGAACAAAATGGGGTAGCAGAAAGAAGGAATAGACTTATAGTAGAAACAGCTAGGTCTATGCTTAATGAGAAAAAGTTGCCAAATTACCTATGGGCAGAGAGTGTATCCACTGCCACTTATCTCATCAATAGGTTGCCATCCAAATCACTTGATGGCATGACACCATATGAAGCTTGGCATGGTAAGAGACCCTCTCTGGATCATTGCAAAATCTTTGGTTGTGTAGCATATGTGCATATTCCTTCACAGGTAAGGGGAAAGCTAGACCCCAAGGCTGAAAAATGTATCTTTATTGGCTATGATTTGAACCAAAAAGGATACAGATTCTACAACCCCACAAACAAAGGGTTCAAGGTAAGCAGAGATGTCATATTTGATGAGAATGACTCTTGGTATGAGAATGAATGCAGGAAAGTGAGTCTACCCTATGACATGGAAGAAGATTTTCCAAAGCTCACCAAGGAAGAACCAACTCAGCAAGAAGATTCAAGCTCAGATGATGATACAATAAACCTTGAAGAGTTCAAGGCTTGGAAGTCCAAAGGGAAGATGAAGATGAAGCAATTAGAAGATAAACCAGAAACCTCAACTCAAGCAATGAGGAGATCTCAAAGAGAAAAGAAGAAGCCTATCAGATTTGGGTATGACACATCACTTGTAACTAAACATTCTGTATATCTTGCAAAAGACTTGTTGAATGAAGAACCAGGTACCTATGAAGAAGCAATTACCAAACCAGAATGGAGAGAAGCCATGGATGAAGAGATAGAAGCGCTCAAGGAAAGTGATACTTGGGACTTGGTACCCAAGAAGGAATCTATGAAGGTGATAGGATCCAGATGGATCTACAAACTAAAGAAGAATTCAGATGGAACAATAAACAGGTATAAAGCTAGGTTGGTAGCCAAGGGTTTTGCACAAACCCAAGGCATTGATTTTGAAGAGACATTCTCTCCTGTGGCTAAGATGCCAACTATCAGAGTTTTAGTGAGTGTAGCTGCATCCAAAAATTGGAACATGTACCAATTGGATGTGAAGAATGCATTCTTGAATGGATGGATATCTGAAGAAGTCTACATGTCACAACCACCTGGCTATGAAGATCAAAAAAAGGTACATTATGTTTGTAAAAAATTGAAGAAGGCTCTGTATGGTTTAAAGCAGGCACCTAGAGCATGGAATTACAGATTGACCACCTACCTCCTAGACCAAGGATTTGTGATGAGCAAAGCAGAAACTTCTCTATTCATAAAGAGAAGTAGTACAGAGGTAATCTACTTATGTGTTTATGTTGATGACATCATCATTACAGGTAATGATGTCAATGGGATTAGACACATCAAAGGACAGATGATGAAAGAATTCAAGATTAGTGATCTTGGATTATTGAAGTACTTCTTAGGTCTTGAGTTAGTCTACACCAACTCAAGTATATATATCACACAAAAGAAGTATGTGCAGGATATGGTCAAGAAGTTTGGTTTGCAGGATGCTAAGGTATCTACTACTCCAATGGAGGTCAATCTGAAGCTAAGTGCTCATGAAGGAGAAGAAATCCAAGACATTACAGGACACCAAAGTATGGTAGGTAGTTTGAACTATGCTACCTTGACAAGAATTGACATAGCATATGGAGTAAGTGTGCTTAGTCAATTCATGCACAAACCAAGGGTACCTCACCTAGAGGCAGCAAAGAAGATCTTGAAGTATTTGAAGGGAACACAAAGTCATGGTTTGTACTTTCCTTATACATCAGATATTGACATAAAAGTCTACTCAGATGCAGATTGGGCAGGATGCAAGGATGATAGGAGGAGCACCTCAGGTTACATTTGTTTTGCAGGAGATAAGCCTATTTCTTGGTCAGCCAAGAAGCAACCTACAGTGGCATTGTCATCCACTGAAGCAGAGTATAGAGGGCTTGCCAATGCAACTCAAGACGCTATCTGGTTGAAGCTTCTTTATACAGAGTTAGGTCTATATACAAGACCACCAATCATATTTGGAGACAACACTAGCTCTCTTCACCTTGCAGCAAATCCAATTTATCATGCCAGAACCAAACACATAGAGGTTCATTACCACTATGTGAGAGAGAAGCTGCTAAGAAAAGATATACAATTGACTTATGTGTCTACTAATATGCAATGTGCAGATTTACTTACAAAGGCATTGGATGGAAACAAGTTATGCAGATACAAATCTATGATTGGATTGCAGGATGTAATTGAAGATTGAAAGAAGAAGACTTGAGCCAAAGTGTTTGGCTTGAGGGGGAGCTGTTGGTGCATATCAAGCCTTCACACATTGGCTTGGACTCATGGAAGATTAGCATGGACAAAGATTTATCTAGGCTTCACTTGAACCAAGGTTCATATGAACATATGCTTATAAGTTCTTATCTCTTTACCCCTTGTAAAAGTCTTTATGACTTGGCATCTCATGTAATCACTTACCTACCAGATTAAGTCGTGGAAAAGAGAATAGTTTAGTGGAGAGAATATCTCCCTACTTTTAGAGGAGAAATTCTAGGGAGCCTAAGTTTGAATTTGAAATTCAAATCACCATCAACTTCTATAAAAACTACATTTGAAAAGTCGCGGAAAGCTCTGCCAATTTCAGCTCACTCCCCGAGGCATATTGTCATTGTAACTGAGTGTGTGTTAGTGCTACACCATAGCCTACACCACCACACCTCAATTAGCTATGCTTGTCATGCTATTGAGCTTGTACAATCTTATCAATCAATAGATATATACACATTCATCATTTCTGGTTCTCTGTGTTATCTTCTCCAAGTCTGTCAACTTCATCAGGGCATATCTCTGGATCTACTGAACCAAATCAAGAGATCTATAGCTCATTGGAACCAGCTCAAGGTCTTCTACAAGAATACAAAATCTCAGAAGATTTCATTCAGCCATTTGGGAGAAATCCAATTCGAAGTGCACACTGGTCTGTGTCTGCAGAGTTCCTAAAAAGTCGGGGGTAATTAGAATTTTGCTAAACTTATTTCTCAGTGCATAGTTTATCAATTGAAGTGATTCCACTTGTGATTGGTAGCTTACTAAGGTACTTTAATACTCCCAAAAGGAATTGTTCCAATTTTAAGTGTGTTGGTCACACTGAGTGAAAGTCTGAGCAGGTATCACTACAGGAATAGAAAGTTTTTCTTGATTCTTGAAGTACCAAGTTATCTGTTTTGGTTTGATCATTACCCAAACCATTTTCAAAGTACATATATGGTTTCTTTGTGTCATTTGGAAGCTAAGCAAGTGTACTAAGCATATCTGAAGAGAAAAGAGGGCAGGTGTGAAGCAGGTTTTGCAGCACCAACTGATTTCCTGAGTGCATCCAACCATCACTCCAACAGTAATTAACACCATTCTATTCTTAGGACTTTGGTGGCCCACTCTTCATATGGATGCACATACCTATGTGAAAAGATGTGACACATGTCAACGTGCACAATATCTGATCATAAAAGACGAGGTATGCCTTTGAGACAAATGATGGGAGGACATGCATTCTCAACGTGGGGTATAGACTTTGTAGGCCCTATTAACCCCCCATCTAGAAACTCCCATGCAGATTACATTATTGTAGCCACAAATTACCTTAGAAAGTGGGTATAAGTAAAAGCCACAACAAAGAATGATGCTCAACGGATGGCTAAGTTTTTATTCGAGAACGTGTTCACCACATATGGGTTACCAGTAGAGTTAGTAAGTGATAGAGGTACACACTTCTTGAACAAAGTTATTGAAAACCTTCTCCAAGAATTCTTGTGATACATAAGAAGTCTTCCCCCTATCATCTACAAGCTAATGAACAAGCCAAGAGCACAAATAAGATCATATGTAATGTATTGACAAAACTGGTAAATAATAAACACTTTGATTGGGATAAATGACTTCATCATGATGTTTGGGCTTACTGGGTTGCCTACAAAAAAATACTCAATGCCACCCCCTTTCAGATGGTCTTTGGACAAAATGTTGTGTTACCATTAGATTTCTTGATCCTGAATCTAAAAATAGCACAAGAGCACGAGTGGAGTGGACACAAGTTATCCTTCAAGATATTCGATCTAGAACGATTAGGTGACACCACGCTACAAGCAAGAGCAGGCATCTATGCTGCAAAGAAAAGACAAAAGGCATACTTTGATGCACACATCAAGGATAGAGGATTGAAAGAGGGAGAACTAGTGTTGGTTTATAGACTAAAGCAGCATGCATGTAAACTAGGAAGACAAGGATATGGACCCATGGTCATTAATAGAATTTCCACCAGTGGTACAGTTCAATTGGCCACTCTAGAAGGTGGCATCTTGCCAAGCTATATTAGTAGATGTCGAGTCAAGCTATATCAAGAACCTCTTATAGAGGGTATGCTAATGAGACTCAATACTGCTAAGAAGCAAAAAGCAGAAGAATTAAGGGTTGACGAAGAAGCATGCGTAGAGGCTAGAGAGCGCATTCGGAAAAATAGATTAAGACACCAAGGCCTAGAGGTCAATCCCAATGCCACAAGATATCACATGGCCATGTGCCAAACATCAAGTGCAATCGCTCCTCGAATAATCGAACGACATCCCTTTATGACCATAGAGGTAGGACAAGGAAAGAGTGTAAGGACTGTGAGAGCCTTGATTGAATCAGGTGCAACAACTAGTGCAGTTAAACTCTCATACTACCAAGATCTACAAGTGAAAATCAATTCCATATTCTTTGCCTCTTTAGCAGCCAGTTTTGGATAGTTCTTCATGATAGGATCATTTCCTTTATAGTACTTACAAAACAATTTCTACTTCTCTGATTTCTTTTCATCTTTGTCTTCCCTCTTTGATTGTGCAGAATTAGTACATTTTTGCTTACTAGTTGAAGAGCTCCATTTTCCTTTGCACTTCTGACTAGCCAGGAAAGCTTGATCTACCACTCACATAATGGACCTGCTCTGCGTGGACTGATCTTCTTGCAACAGAACAGAGACTAACTCCTCCAATGACAAGGCACTTGGATTTCCTTTCATCATCAACCAAACAGTAGAAGCAAAACTCTGATATGAATCAGGAAGACCAAAGTGAGCTATATGGTCTAACCTCATCAGCAGAAATCAATTATTTCTTCAAGTCTTTGATCTTTGTTAGAAAAGTGTCCATAGAATCACCTTCATTCATGTGCTCACTCTCCAACTTTTTCCGGAGGTAAGCAACACTAGCCTCATTCCTAGCTTGGTACAATGTGGTAACTATATCCCAAGCATCCTTAGCTATTTTGCAAGAGTGAATGTGAGGAATAATGGCACGTTTGACAGACAAAGCTATCAATGCATGTGCATAGGCATCTCTGCCATCCCAACAAATTTTCTCTATAGTAGGTGCAGCAGCAACCATAGTACGAACATGAATATGTAGAATATCATCATCTTTGATACCTTCTATATCAGCTTCAGTACCTGCACTTGTAACAGTTGTAGGTGTGATAGGATGTTTTTCAACACCCTCCACAATGTTCCAAAGTCCTTTTGCAACCAATACATGTCGCATCATATAAGCCCACAACGGGTAGTTGGTACTATCCAACTTATCCTCAATAGCCAACATACAAAATACATCACTGCTTTCAGCCATGGCCGGTGACTAAAATACCTTGATGTAGAAAATTGAATGTATCTCAAAGAGTTGAACAGAACTGCCCGGACGAATTATGCTAAACCTGTAGCAGACTTTCAGATGCTTATACTGGTGAACCAAAACTGGGATATACGTTTGGCACAAAAAGATGACATAGCCTACACAAGGGTTGCGATAATGCGTTCAGAGGCCGATAATGTGTGTGTGAGGTTGTAGGAGTTGTGGTGTGAGTGTGGGTACTTCCCACCATTCACTATTTTGGTCAGAACTTTAAGCAGGGTTGTCAAAATCGAGTGAAACCACTTCCAATAGATGCGTCTCATTGAGAGCTTCAAAAGGAGTACCCTATTGACTATATTCGAAGCTTGGAGCTGAGAGAAATGCTCGATTTACTGAAAACTTCTGTAAGAGGTATCGCGGCAGACACTTTCAGTCTTTCAGTGAGTTTTAGAGGTGGATTAGTCTTTTCTCATGCATATCAGCTGAACCACTTCATTTTCCATCATGTGTGCACATGTCTTCATACACTTGGTTAGGTCATTTGATCGGATTGACATATAAGCGTGTGTCAATTTCCCACTATACGCACTTGTGTTGCAAATGAGGTTTAGTCTCTTTGGCACAAGTCCTTGAGTCTTCTTGACTTAGGTACACACGTTTTTGGCACCGTTGCCGAGGACATTTATCAATTTGTACTATGTTTTGCCAATTCCTAGGTTTAAATAAGGTTGTGACATGAAGGAATTTGTCGTGTCAGATTTATGGACTTGGTAATTAGCCATAGGGATAGGCTCTTCTCCTTGGAGATACCGTTCATCCCTTTGCCTAATCCATTCTTTCCTTTTCTTGATGTGTTCTAGCGCTTCTTGTTGGGCCTCCTCTCTAATCTGTTCCTCCTCTTTCTTCCTATTTTGAGCACCTACTAAACGTGTTAACATTTGATCTGTCAATGGCTCCATGAACCGTTTCACTCTGCATCCACTTATATAGTTAGGAAGAACGTCTCCATCTAAAGTGGCCAGATTAACTGCTCCACTAGTAGAGATCCTATTGATGATCAGAGGTCCATATACGCATTTTTGTAACTTCTTGGCATGTTGTTTTAAGGTGGAAACCAGGACTAAGTCTCCTTCTTTAAGTCCCTTGTCTTTTATATGTGCATCATAATATGCCTTTTGTCTTCTCTTGGCTGCATAGATTCTTGCTACCGCATGTAACCTAGTTTCATGTAACTTCTCGATTTTGGTCTAGTTGTTGGGACAATTCATGTCCGTTCCACTCATACTGTTGGGCTACTCTCAATGTCGGGATTAAAAAATCAATTGGAAAAATTGCATTCTGCCCGGAATGGGGTAGTTCCAATGGCAGTCTTGTATGCTACTCGGAAGGCCCAAATTGCATGATGTAATTGTTTGTCCCAATCAGACAAATACCTTGTCAATACTGTGCATAATACCTTGTTGGAACTTTTCGCTTGACCATTGGCTTGGGGATGGTATGGGGCTGATTTCTTGTGGATCACTAAAAATTCATTCATTAGGGATTCTAATACTTCGTTAAGGAAGTGCATTTCTCGATCACTCACAATCTCAATTGGTAATCCGAAACGAGTGAATATATGTTCAAAAAGGAACTTAGCAGTGGTTTGAGCATCGTTCTTTCTAGTAGCCTTCGCTTCTACCCATTTTGTCAAGTAATCAGTGGCTACTATAATGTACTCAGCATGCGATCCTGTGGCCGGTGGATTAATGGGTCCTATGAAGTCAATACCCCATTTAGAGAATGCTCTCGCACACACCATAGGTCTCAATGGCATGTCATCTCTCCGAATTGGGTATTTAGTCCTTTGGCATGTTTCACAACTTCGCACATATGTTTCAGCGTCCATATGTAAAGTTGGCCACCACAAGCCTATGAAGAGAATCATTTTTGTTGTTCTATCAGCTGAAAAATGACCTCCTGTTGCACCGGCGTGTGCCATCTCTAATATGGGTACATACTCTCCTTCATGAACACATAATCATAATTGGTTGTCTTTTCCTCTTCTAAACAAGTTTCTTCCTATGAGAACATAATCCTTGCTCATCTCCTCAAGGGATCGTTTTCTAGTCAAGCTAACTCCTTCCTCATGTTCTCCTGTCTTGAGGAATTTCACTAATGTTTTACTCCAATTGGGTGCTATTGTTGAAAAAGGTATGGACGTATGATCCTCTGGGATTGTCTCCTGGCATTTTGCACAATTACTTACGTAGTCATGGACATCCTTGGGCATGTCCGGCCAGTATACTCCTAATCTCTTTAATTCTCTGATGGTTCCATGAGTCGCTTGGTGTGTTCTCCATTTGTTCACATGTGCTTGTTCAATTAGCTTTGTTTGTTCGTCCTCCTCGACACATCTTAGCAAAACTCCATTGGGTTCCTTATAGTACACACTTCCCGCAATAATATGCAAGTTTCTTGATTAGAGAATTTCCTCTCTGCTATCCTTATTGATTGAATGTTGTGGGCCATGGGTGAGTATAGGAATTAATTTCTCTGCCCACTTTGGACAAACTTCCAGATTAAACAAATAAGTGTCTGGTAGATCATCGGGCACTCCACTTGGTGGTTCTCCGTGTGTTAATCTTGAAAGGTGATTTGCTCTTACATGGGTATTCCCCCTTTTTTACTATCACTTCAAAGTCAAACTCCATTAATAGTAGAAACCATCTTACCAGTGTTCCCGTGTTACAGGGCTTATTGACTAGGTACAATAAGGCCTGATGGTCTATGAAGAACTTGAATTTGTTGGCTAAGAGATAGTGTCTAAATTTCTTCACTGCATAGACCATTCCTAATCCTTCTCGCTCGGTAGTGGTATAATTATGTTCAGCTTGATTCAGTTGTCTGCTTGCATAGGCAATCGGATGATCTAATTTTCCTTCATCGGCTAGTTGGGCTAAGATACATCCTATTGCGTAATTAGAAGCATCAATATGAATATGAAAAGGCTTGTTCGAATGTGGCGTTTTCAGAATTGGAGTCGTGCTAATCCTCTTCTTTAACTCATTGAATGCTCTCTCACATTCCTCTGTCCAAGTGAATTGAGTTAATAGCCCATACAGAGGTTTGGCTATTATGGCATACATGTGGATAAAGCGACGGTAATATCCACAATGTCCCATAAATGCTTGCACCTCTTTTGCATTCTTTGGTCTAGGAAGTTCTAATATGACCTTAATCTTGTCCTCATCAGTGGATATTCCATTCCTAGAGACTATGTGTCCTAGGATCTTTCCTTGTCTTACCATGAAGACACACTTCTCCAGGTTTAAATAGACTCTGTACTCTCTACATTTATTAAATATCTTCCTCAACTCAGGAATATGATTGTGTCTTTGATTGGAGTATGTACATAGGTCATCTACATATACTTCCATGCTCTTTTTCAGGAATTCCTTGAAAACATGACACGTCAATCGTTGGAAAGTAGTTGGTGCATTCATGAGTCCAAAAGGCATCACTCGGAAAGCATAGACTCCCCATTCGGTCGCGAATGCGGTCTTATGTTGATCCTCAGTAGAAATAGCTACTTGATTGTATCCTGAGAATCCGTCTAAGAAGCTATAGACTTCTTTTCCTGAGACCCTTTCCAATAGATGGTCACTGATGGGTAGTGGGTAACTGTCACGTATGGTGTCTACATTCACTTTCTTCAGGTTAATTCACACTCTCAATTTTCCATTTTTCTTAGGCACAACTACTAATGGCGATACCCACTCGGTGTGTTCTATCTCATATATGAATCCTGCCGCTAGTAACTTGTCTATTTCTTCCTTAATTTTAGCAGCATAGATCTCATTGTATGTATAAGGGCGTTGTTTTGATGGTTTTGCATCTGCTATCATTGGGATCCTATGAGAACAAATCGAGGGTTCCACGCCTTTGAGATCCTTATATGTCCATGCGAACACGTCTCGATATTCTCGGATCAGTTGTATGAGTTCTTCTTCCTCTTCGACTGATACATCTTTACCTATGTATGTGCATCGTTCTTCTCCATCTTCCACTGTTACTATAATTTTCTTTGTTGTTCTTTGTTGTCGTATGCTTCTCCGTCTCGGGCCTCTCGTTTAGGCATTTGAATGGCTACCTTTCGCTCTTCTACTTCGTATCTTTTAAAATGTTCAGGAACTTCGAACAGGTCAGGGTCTGGTCCAATTTTACTCATTTTGGCTTCTTGTTTTTGTACTCTGGGAGCGGCTTCTATTGCTAAGATCTTTGTTGGTTCCTGTCTCTCTTTGGTTCGAATGGTGTCTAGATAGCTCTCTTCTGAATCAAATTCAGGCTCCATTTCGATACTCTCATATTCCTCCTTCCACTCTTTTTCCAAGACTTCTCCCCCTTCTACTCCTTGAAGGACAACCATATAAAGATTCACATCATAACCTTCCTCGTCTATGCACTCGTTCATTGTTAGTACTTCTTCATTTACACACACGTCTAACGTTGCTAGGATTTCCATCCATCCATGTGGTTCAAAGGTTTCATCAGGAAAGATTTGAGGCATGTACCTTGGGTCCTCTACAAGTCAGTAGTTAGGATGTCCTGTTGGCCACGCCTGTCTTTTACTGTCCTCTTTCTTGGCTTCTTTGCACATCCATAATTGGGTGTCCTTGTGCATCCATGATTGGTCACTTATGCCAGCACTATGAATAGATAGATCGTCTTCCACCTCGTGTATGGGATTCCATTGTAGTGGAGGGACATCCCGATATGCAACTGTATGCAAGTTAATCTGGGTTGTATTTCTTTGATGTTCTAGGTACAATGAATCTCTTCCCCAGTCTTGTACTACTCGCATTTGTCTCATGAAGGTTCGTCCTAATATCATCTCATAATTATTAGCCTTTTTGAACTTACAAATTGCTAGTGTGTGTTCAAATTCAACTCCACAGGTAGTCAATTTGATTCTTTCCAGTATTCCTAAGGGTTTTTCCATATGACCGTCTGCTAATTGGAGTTTCATGCAGGTGGGTCGTAAGGCAAGCTTTCCCCATTTTTCCCAAATTTCCTTGGTGGCGATTCCTACCCTCGCTCCCATGTCTAGTATAGTCTTGGTCATGTAGCCATTGTAAGTGACAGGAAGACAAGTATTACCTTCGTCTCCTTCACTGAATTCTCCCACTTTATCAATTGGGATTTGTATTTTAGGAGTGTCTTCTTTTCCCTTTCCTTCCTTACCTTCCTTCTCTTGCCCTAATCCCAATTGACTCACTAATTGCCTCCGTAATTGTGGTTTCACCTGAAGTAATTCTTCCACAGTTAATTTGCATTGTACTTTTGTCTTCTTAAGTTCCGTAAAAATGTGTGAACTCTTCTCTGAGTTTCCTATTCCTTTTCCATGTGTTGTGGGTGCTCGTATTATCATAGACTCCTTTTCGTATTCTCCCATGTAATTTGGCAATGTTGAAATGCTCTCGGTTTCTTCTCTATTTCTGTCGAGTCTCGACACTTCCTCATATACTTCTTCCAAGTTGAGGTTTGGTTGATAAACTTCTACCTCTATTTCCTCAAAGGGAGGCTTAGTCACTCCATTCCTCTTCCATTGTTCTTCTCGGATTCTATTCCATAACTCCTTCGGCCATTCAGCCTCTAGGTCAGGTATGGTTGACATCGGTTCGTTCGGAGTTTTTATTCGCTCTTGCTTGTCATCCTTCTCTTTAGGTTCTTTATATGTGGCTCTGACATGCTCTTTATATTGATTATCCATTATTCTCGTCTCTGGGAGGGCTGGAATAGTCTTTTCTAGGGTTGTTTGTGCAAGCTCTTTCAGCTTTGACATATTGCTAGCCTTTCTTTTTCTAATTTCCCTTGTGGATAAAGTTTTTCATGTTGCTCTACACTCGGTCCCATCTTAATTCTAGCTTGGTAAGCTTTTAGCCACATGTCTAGGTCGTCGGGTTTTGGGTCAGCTAAAATGGATCCTGGTTTCTCTGCTTCTTGGATAAGCGGTGGAATGGGTACTTCTTTTTGAATTTCCTGTTTTTTTTGTTCTTTCATACTTCTGGTTTGTTTCTTATTATCTTGACTTTTTTTTCATCCATTTATCTTTGAGTTTTTCTCTTCTTTCCTTCCATTTCTGTGCTTTAATGTTCTGGGTACTCTCACGTGGATCCTCAGAATCTTCCACCATTCGGTTTTTGAGACTTTCCTTCCTAGTGTCTTCTTGTTCCCGATCTGGTTGGTTTTCTTTTCGTTCTTTCATTCGAGCTCGCATAATAGCCTTTAAAGGCACGGTGTATCCCTTATCACTTTGCGGTGCTTCTATCACTTTGATTACATTAACAGGTGTTGTATCCTGGGTTTTATTAGGATTTTTTGGACAATCTCTAAAAAGATGTTCCTTTCCACAATCATTGCAGTACCCCTCCCAAGTCCTAGGGGATGGTGGATTATAAGGCCGAGGACATTCTCTAATAAAATGGTCTCCTCCACATCTATAACAGGGTCCTCTCGGCACAGGTGGTCTAATGGGTGGTCTCATGGGTGGTTGTGCTTTAGGCGCAGTATACATCAAAGTCGCTACCTCCATTCCATAAGCCTGATCATAACCATCATATCCAGAGTAAGCCAAATCATATGCTGATTCATACTCTAACATGTTGGCTTCATAGGGATAATAATCTCCTGAGGTTAGCTCATATCCAGGGTTTGCTGATTCTACATTGATCGTCGTCGATTCTTTCCAAGTTTTCTTCTGGCTGAGCATACTTCACAGGTACCACTTGTTGAGGTTGTGACAGTTGTGGCACTGACACTGGTTGGGGTGGTGGATATGGTGCTTGTTCATAAGGTCTCGGTGCTCCTGCTGGTGTTGGATAGAGATTCTATCTGGGCATCTCTCTGCTTGGTTCTCTAGGTGGATACCTGTATGGTTGATACTGTGGTGGTTGTAAGGGCGCGACTGCCTATTGAATGGACATTTTTCTGTAGTGTGGTTGGTGTATTTTTGTTCTATGTGGCAGTACAGGGCAGTTCCTTGTTGGTGCTGTTTGTTGTAGGGATATGTATGTTGTGCATCAGCCCCTCCTCATGCACACATGTGTGTGGGGTGATCTCCTCCACATAGACTACATCTCCGTAACATGGGCATTCTTAAGGCTGGGTGTTGGTAAGTTCTCTGTCCTTGGACTCCTAGCTTCTTTGCCAATAGCTCTGCTAGTTCTTCCACATTATTGGAGTTGGATGTAATGGTACTCCGAGAGTCTTCTGATTTAGTGGGACTGGGAGTGCCCTTGAGATCCTCCGAGAGGTTGTCTTCTAGGTCAATGCATTCTTGAAGACATTCACTAAGGGTTTGTAATCTCTTCACGTAAACTAAAGTTCTTAAGGTTCCATTCGTGAGTCCATCCAAAAACAATGAAATCATTTTTTGCTGAGTGGGTCTCTCGGTAGCTGGACATCTATTCACATACTGATTGAATCTCCGGGCAGCTCTTTCACTGTTTCATTAGGGTTTTATTCAAAACTATGGATTAAAGATGCAGAATTGTGTTTAATCCCCTCGAAGTCACTAGAGGTATCTGAATAGACAGAGTGGTGACTCACCTGAGCGGCACTCCCTACAGAGGATATGACACTTCTTCGGCTACTTAGCACTCTCCCTGACCTCAAGTTCATTCACCCTCCTGAGGCTCTCTAGGTCTCTAAAACTCTCCTTGAGTGGCTATAGCTCAGTGATGAGTAGCACATCCTTTAATGTCAATCCGGGAAGACGTGAGGATGGTATGAAGACCTCGAGCAAGTGGCGGCACAAGTGCGTGAGTGAGAAGCACACTAGCATGCACACACATACACACACACGCGCACACACGGCAAGACAAAGAGGGAGAATCAATGGAGTTCTTAGATTACTTTCAAAAGCTCTTACAAGTTTGTTTCAATTACAATCTAACCCCAAAAATGAGCTCTCTAGCTCTTTTTATAGTTTTTGACTAGCTTTGGCCCTGTTCAGACCTAGTGTCCGGCCTAGTTAAAAATTAGGTTCCAGGGCTTATTTGAGGGCTCAAACGAGATCTAAAAAATATGAAAATTGGTACGATGGTACTTCTAATACTCCTCAAGCTCGAGGACTCCTCGGCTTGAACAAAGTGGAGTTACTAAAAATAGATAATGGTATTTACAATGGTTCTTAGTGATGAAAATCACTATTTTTGTAGGGGATTCTTCTGAAAATTTGACATACACTTCTTGGAGCTCCCTACTTGCTCCCTTTCCTTGTGTGTCCACCTTTTGATGTGCTTCCATGCTTTGTCCTTGACTTTGTGTGTCCACCTTTTGATGTGCTTCCATGCTTTGTCCTTGACTTTGAGCTTCAACACTCCCCCCCCTCTCGAGTATGTCGTCCCTGACAGACCCTTGTTGGAAGGGCTGTTCTATGTAGTGCTTCGAGAGGTGGTGTCCATCCGTTGTACGAGCTGGTTCCTTGGATTCCAGCAAGAATGTGTCATTGTGAGCTTTCAAAACTGCAAGTTGCTCAAAAGAGGTTGTCAAGAGTGATTTGGAGCAACTACTGGCTTCAATTTGCTTCCCAGATATGGATGTTGTTCCCATGACGTCCGCTAGCTCTTCCAAAGATGATGTTGAGAGCAGTCATGCCAACTACTCATAACCCATAATGAATGATGGGTAAGTGTGTTCGTGCCTGGGTTGAAAAAAGTATGTGCCTTGTGCAAGGCCTGGTAATGTAGCCCTACGCATGCTTACTTGGAAAATGCATTGGAAGAAGTATGGTGCAAAAATTGTGGGTCTTGAG
The DNA here is from genome assembly GCA_020310875.1 of Ceratopteris richardii. Classification (NCBI taxonomy): domain Eukaryota; kingdom Viridiplantae; phylum Streptophyta; class Polypodiopsida; order Polypodiales; family Pteridaceae; genus Ceratopteris; species Ceratopteris richardii. The sequence continues at coordinate 44,991,287 of CM035433.1, read as the reverse complement.
CTAAGTGCTCAAGGGTATGCTGACGAAGAGGTTTCCTAAACTATCATGGTTATGGTGTTTCCAGAGTAAAGATACTTACCATGGAGAAGGTTGATGGATGTTTGTCTCTTCGTGTTGTTCACTCGGCCTTTGGGATGGAACATTGTTGATGAATGTCCATGTTGATTGTCCACTGATGAGATCTTTTGAGTGGTGGATCCTCTCTCCTCTTCTCAAAGCAACATTTGTCAAATAGTGAGAATTGAATTGCTTGATATTCCTTGGCAAGCAACATCGGGTAACTACACCAAGCTGAGTTTCACATATTCTCTTTAGCTCACCATATGCAGGAGTCTTCTCCTCCAGAACTACCTTTTGCAGATATCTCCTTGGATGCTCTGGTACATGAAGTAGTTAAGCATCACTCAAGTTGCGGACCTTCAAGCTCTTCATTCCTACCATGGTAAGAGAAAATCATAGTTGTAGATGCCATGTTCATGCCAAATGCTTGTCATTTACCAAATATGGCAGCAATAATCTCACTGCTGGCCGAGACACACTTCTATCCAAATTGATAAATGCCTAGGAATCAACAGTTCCACCTTCAACTAAGCATGACTCATTCATGTTTCATAAGCTAAACCTGGGAACAAGCTCTCTCCCGCTTTTCTTTCTCCCCCTCTTTTTTTTTTTTTTTTTTTTTGAGGAAAAGGATATCACAAAACAAGAACACAAAAGTTAGTATCAATAGAAATATTTGACATATGTCACTGTGCTCTTGTGCGTGGGATTCTCAAGTGTGTCTATGCACGGCCGTGTAATGTGGCCCTATATTAATGCATACTTTGGAAATGCATGACCTGAATGGTGCAAAAGACATGGTTGTGCAAGGAACACATGGTTGTTGCTCGTTCGAGGCTTTCGATGTCATTTGTGGAGGTTGATGCCGACCTTGGTGGAGGTATCCATTGAGTCTTGAACTGATGTGATCCTCCTTATTGGAGTCCATTTTAGAACATCATTTGGCACTGTAGAGGTCACTTCAGGCGTCTTTCTCTTTGGATGCTTTCTGAACTGTGGTATCCAGTGTGGTTGACGCTTTGGTTCGGTGGAGACTACTTGCACCTTTGGCTTCCAAACCCATATCCTTTTTGCATGTCTTCCTACTAATGTTGAAGAGCTGATTTGATCTTCCTTTGGTCTTTGTACGTGGTTCTTACCCTTTTCTCTTTTTGGCTTCTTTGTTGAAACCTTTTGCATGTGGGAGAACAAAGGTTGTTGTGGATGTAGGAGCTTCTTAGGTACCCACATCTGTAATTGCCCTTGTTGAGCTGCAGCTAACTTCTTAGGCACCCAAACTTGTTGGATACCTTGTGATTGAGCTTGTCTGAGCTGCTTCCTTCGTCTTCTGGCCTGGTTGGCTTGCATGGATGGAATTTGTGGGGGCAAGGTTGGTGGTTGCTCTCCTTTGCGTACCCATATCTGCTTCATCGGTTGAGTTGTTCTGCTTCGCGCGTTCTTTTGGTCTCTCGTCCGGAGAGTCTTTAGTGATTGATCTGCCCTTAGTTGCTGCCTCCTTCTGGCCTTTGGAAAAGAAGGGAGTTCCGTTGCATCCCTGACTCCTTTTTTGCGCATAGCATTCCTCTGCAACACATAGTTTTGGACAAGAACAGCATGGTCAACTTCATGTGCACCCCTGGAGGGACCAGGAGTCTGTGCCTTTCCTAATTCCTTGAGTGCTCCATTATCTAACTCTACTGTGATTCGACTATGATTGACCCATACCTGAAGAAGTCCACTTCTTAGGTTTAAGTTGACTGCTTGGTCATAGATCCAGTCTTGACCCAAGACAAGAGGTTCAGTGAGATCCTCATCTTGACACACTAGTACTTTAACTGTCATTGCCTCATCATGAATGTAGAGGGGAAGTTCCACCTCGCCCATGCAAGGGGTTTCCACACCTCCCAATCCTATGAGATATGCTTCCACAGGATTGACAGTTAACTGCAACTCTTGACAGTAAGACACTCTAACAGCACTAGTGGCTGCACCTGAGTCAATCAAGGCTCTTACGGTCCTTGCACTCTTTCCTTGTCCTATATCTAGGGTTATGAAAGGACGTCGATCAATTATCCTATGCGAGCTTGTTCCTGCGACTTCACACATTGCCATATGATATCCTTGATCTGCATAGTCATTTGTTCTAGGCTGATCTCTACCTTGCCTTCGTAATTTCATCCTTCTGATGCGTTCTAAAGCTTCTGCTTGAGCTTCTTCTCTAATTCGCTTTTCTTCCTCTTTGCGTTTCTTAGCAGTGTTGAGTCGGCTGAGCATTTCCTCCGTGAGAGGTTCCTGATACAACTTGACTCTGCAACCGCTAATATAGTTTGGGAGAACATCACCCTCTAATGTGGCCAGTTGTACTGCTCCACTCGTGGAGATCCTATTGATGATCATAGGTCCGTAGCCTCTCTTTTCTAGCTTCCTTGCGTGTTGTTTTAGTGTATAGACTAAAACTAGATCTCCTGCTTTCAAGCCCTTATCCTTCACATGGGCATCAAAGTATGCCTTCTACCTCTTCTTAGCTGCATAGATTCCTGCAGCTGCTCTCAGTCTTGTTTCTCCTAATCGTTCAAGGTCAAAGATCCTAGAGGAGAGCTCATGACCTGTCCATTCGTGCTCTTGTGCTACTCTCAATGTAGGAATCAAGAAGTCCAAGGGTAGCACAGCGTTTTGGCCAAACACCATCTGAAAGGGGGTGGCTTGGAGTACCGTTTTGTAGGCAACTCGGTATGCCCAAACAGCATGGTGTAGCTGTTTGTCCCAATCAGAGCGTTTCGTGTTCACTAATTTAGTCAGTACATTGCATAAGATCTTATTAGTGCTCTCAGCTTGTCCATTAGCTTGAGGGTGGTAGGGGGCAGACTTCTTGTGTATTACCAAGAATTCTTGGAGTAGATTTTCAATCACTTCGTTCAGGAAATGAGTGCCTCTATCACTTACAAGCTCTATAGGTAGCCCATATCTTGTGAACACATTCTCAAACAAGAATTTAGCAGTTGTCTGAGCGTCATTCTTTGTCGTAGCTTTCACCTCTACCCACTTAGTTAGATAGTCTGTTGCAACAATGATGTATTCCGCATGAGAACCCTTGGCTGGGGGATTAATAGAACCTACGAAGTCTATTCCCCACTTAGAGAATGCACGTCCACACATCATAGGTTTCAGTGGCATCTCATCTTTGCGTATAGGATACTGAGTCCTATGACAGACATCACACCGTTTCACATAGGTATGTGCATCCATGTGAAGGGTAGGCCACCAGAAGCCCGCAAATAGTATTGCCTTGATCACCCGGTCCGGTTCAAAGTGTCCTCCTGCTACACCTTGGTGAGCAGTTTCCAAGATCTTAAGATATTCACTTTCATGGACACACAGTCTCAGGTAACCATCTTTACCACGCTTATATAGATTATCACCAATGAGGGAGTAATCCTGGGCTTCTTGTTCTAAACTCCTTTTCCTAGCCAGAGTCATGTCTGGAGGGAATGTGTTTGTCCTCAAGAAGGATACTAGTGGTTCACTCCAATCTGGCACAATGGATACTTGATAAAGAGTGGCGTGTTCCACAGGTGGTTTAGTGCAATAGATTGGGCATTCCTTGCACAACTTTTGGACATCCGCTTCCATAGTCGGCCAATGCACTCCGAGTCTCTTTAGGGTCTGTAAAGTTCGTTGCTTTGAGTAGTGTTGCTCCAACGCACCTACATGTGCTAATTGCAACCATTTAGCGTACCCATCCTCTTCTACGCAACAAGCCAAGATCCCTTGATCTGTGTGCTTGTACATGCTTCCTGCCATGATGTGGTACTTTTGGGCTTTTACAACCTCTCTATTCCGTGTGTTTACCACTGGATGGTTAGGCCCGTATGTCAATACTGGTACCAATGGCTTAGCCCACTGCGGTACAACTTCCAAATTAAACAAGTAAGCATCAGGAAGGTCATCCGACACTCCTTGTGGGGCTTCTCCAGATGTGAGCCTAGAGAGATGATCTGCTCTCAAATGAGTCCTCCCTTTCCTTACCACAACCTCAAAGTCATATTCCATTAGCAAGAGAAACCATCTCACTAATCTTCCTGTATTGCATGGCTTGTTTACGAGGTATAGCAATGCTTGATGATCAGTAAAAAATTTAAACTTATTTGCAAGCAAATAGTGTCTAAATTTCTTAACTGCATATACCATGCCTAAGCCTTCTCTCTTCGTAGTGGTGTAATTTCGTTCAGCTGCATTCAACTGTCTACTGGCATAGGCAATTGGAAGATCCATATTACCTTCACCAGTAGGTTGTGCAAGCACACATCCAATAGCATAATTGGATGCATCCACATGAACATGGAAAGGCTTATTCCAATCTGGTGTGGTTAAGATTGGTGCTGAACATAATCTTCGTTTAAGCTCTTGGAAGGAATTCTCACATTCATCCGTCCACTCAAAGTTAGTCAGAAGTCCGTACATGGGCTTTGCAATGACAGCATACATGTGTATAAATCGTCGGTAATAACCACAATGCCCCATGAAAGCTTGTACTTCCTTGACATTCTTTGGCCTAGGTAGCTCTGCTATAGCTCTCACTTTCTCTTCGTCAGTAGATATGCCATTCTTTGACACTATGTGTCCTAGAATCTTGCCTTGCCTGACCATGAAAACACATTTTTCTGGGTTCAGGCAGACTTGATATTCTCTACATTTGTCAAAGATTTGTCTGAGTTCAGGGATATGGGTTTGTCTAATGTTGGAATGAGCACAAAGATCATCAACATAGACTTCTAAGTTTTTCCTCAAGAACTCTTTAAATACATGGCACATCAGCCTTTGGAAGGTAGCTGGTGCATTGGTAAGCCCAAATGGCATTACTCTAAAGGCAAAAATGCCCCATTCTGTGGCAAAGGCTGTCTTATGCTGATCCTCTGGAGCTATGGCTACTTGATTGTAACCCGAAAATCCATCAAGGAAGCTGTACACTTCCTTGCCTGCCACTCTTGCTAAGAGATGTTCTGTGATGGGAAGCGGATAGTTATCTCGAATCGTGGCTGCATTAACCTTTTTCAAGTTAATGCATACGCGCAGCTTTCCATTTTTCTTGGGCACCACTACGATGGGGGATACCCATTCAGTGTGCTCAATTTCGTAGATAAATCCAGCTTCAACCAGTCTATCTATCTCTTCTTTGATCTTAGCAGCGTAATTATCGTTATATGTATAGGGCTTTTGCTTAGAGGGTTTGGCATCTGGGGTCATGGGGATGGTGTGTGAGCATATGTCGGGGTCAACACCTTTCAAATCCTTGTAACTCCAAGCGAATACATCTCTGTATTCTCTTAGCAAGGCAATTAACGCATGCTCTTCTTCCTCTATTAGGTCATGACCTATGTACGTACATCTCTCCTCTCCTTCTTCTAGGGCCACTACTATTTTCTTGGTAGTTTCTTTGTTATCATAGGCCTCTCCTGATTGTGCCTCTCGTTTAGGCATTCTTATCATGACTCTCCTGTCGTCTATCTCGTACTTCTTGAAATTTTCTGGGACCTCAAACAAAGATTCTTCCTCTTCTGGTGAGACTTCTCTCTTCTTTCGTTTCTTTCCTTCTTCCTTCGGAGTCACGTGTGTCGCTAATCTTACATCGTTTGTAAGCTCTCCATGCCTCTGTGGTTGAAATTCTACTTCATGGAAGTATTCTTCATCTGATGCAAATGGTGGCTCCATAATGATTGACTCTAGATCGGAGTCACTTGCATCCTCAAATGCATCAGGACTAGGTTCACACTCTTCTAAAACAGCTTCTCCCATGATTGGCTCTATGGAGAAGACTGAAATATCATAGCCATCCTCATCACAGTGAGGTGTCCATTGTTCCTCATTGATGGCTACATCCATTGTTGCTAAGATTTCTGCCCAACCGTGAGGTTCAAATTCTTCGTCTGGAAAAACTACAGGTGCATAGGCTGGGTCTTGGATTGATCTATGGGTTTCTTTCGCACCTACCTCTCTGGCTTTCTCTCTCTTCTCTTCCTCGACTGCTACCTTGCACATCCATAAGTGGGTGTCTTCATGCATCCAAGAGGATCCTGACCCTATGGAATGCACCGATTCTGTATCATCTTTGATTCTATGGATGGGATTCCATTGGATAGGAGGAACATCTCTATGAGAGTAATCCTTGAGATTGACTTTGGTCGTAACACCTAAGTGTTGCAGGTACAAAGAATTGGTTCCCCAGTCCTGTACCACTTGCAACTGTCGCATGAATGGTCTTCCCAAAATCATCTCATAGGCATGATTTTTGCTAAAATCACATATAGCAAATGTATGCTCGAACTCGACACCACAAGTGGTAAGAGTTATTCCTTCTAGCAATCCTAAGGGTCTCTCAATGTGACCATCGGCCATCTGCAATTTCATTCTCGTTGGCCTGAGTGCTAGCTTGCCCCAACGCTTCCATAGGGAAGTAGTGGCAATTGCAACTCCCGCACCTGAGTCCAAAATTGCCTTGGTGGTGTACTCCTGGTAGGTGATGGGAAGATAGGTGTTCCCTTCTTCACCTTCACACATATCTCCTATCTTATCCAAGGGAATTTCTGGCACTGTCCTATGGGATCCTACCCGGGAACGTGGTTCTGCAACTTCAGTCACTTGACTGTCTACACCTTTCCGTGCTTTTGGTCTATTCTTAGGCAGTTCTTCCAAAGTGAGATCGCGTTGCGCCTTGGTGTTCTTTACTACCTCCGTGTTCCTAGGTATGACTGAATCTTCGTTTCTTACCATGACTGTAGGTGTTCTCATACAGGTGGACTTAGCTTCCCATGGGCCTGTGAAGTGGGGTAGCTCTTGTATGGAATTAGACTCAAAGTCCAATCTCTCGTGAGACTGAATACTCTCATGTTCCCCGTAAATAGATGGGATGTCTTGTGGGAATTGATCGTGTGCATCATCCACGAGTTCAAAAGGAGGGGCGACTTCACTTTCGTTATCCCATTTGTCTTCTTGAATCTCTCGTAGGAAGTCTGGTGCAAACCGATTCATAGAAGAAGAAGTGTCTGGCTCCGTAGAATTAGGCACATAAGCAACCTGGGAAGGAGGGCTTATTCTATCGTTGGCTCTCTCCTCGTTCTCATAGATGGCTGGAGCACAAGCTTCCTGGGGAGGATTACTTATTCTATTCTTCCGAACAGGCTCATACGCTCCCTGAGAAGGAATGTAGGCAACCTGTGGAGGTACGTAAGCTTTCGAGGGAGGCACATCTGCCTTTTGGGGGGAGAGATAAGCTTCTTGAGGAGGCACATGGGCTTCTTGAAGAGGCTGGCTTATCCGTTCTCTTGCCCTTTCCTTTCTGTGAGGGGTAGGTTCCTTTTCTGATTGAGCAATTAGCCTCTCTATTCTTTCCAGCAGTCCATCAAAGTGTAACTGCATCTTAGTTGAACTAGAAATGTTAAATAGGCGGCTGGCCTCAAACATGGTCTGAGCCAATTCCACCATTTTGGCACAAATTTTAGTTCGTTCAAGCTCTAGCTCGGCTCTAGGGTAGCATTTTTCATAATCAGTTATGGTTGGCCCTTCTTGGATTCTGGCCTGATATGCTTTAAGCATCATGTTTAGGTCCTCGGGAGTGGGATCTGCTAGGACTGATCCTACTTTGGGGGGTGGTGGAGTCGTATGAGGCGGGTTGGAAGGTGGCTGGTCGGATGGCGATGGGAATGGTGGTGGTGGGGTAGTGTGAGAGGGAGTTTGAGTTGTGAGTTCGGTTATTCTGGCCCTTGTTTCTCTTACGCTTTCCTCGAGTTCACTCATCTTTTTAGCCCATTGTCTTTTCATTCTTTCCCGACTATCTTTCCAAGCTCTAGTCCTTTTCTTGGTTATGCTCTCAGTTTCACTAGCCTCTGGGCCCTTTTCCAGGCTTGTCTCTTGGTTTTGCTGCAATGCCTGAGCTCTAGTGACTACCTGTACTGGTGCAGTGGAAGTGACACTTCCTGAGGAATCTACAACCAACCCAATCACATTGATAGGAGTGATTTTTGGCATATTATTGGGGTTCTTTGGGCAATCTCGTAAGAGATGCTCTTTTCCACAATCTTGGCAAAAGCCTTGGATCGTCACGGACTGAGTTTGTGTAGGTGGAGGTAAGGGGCAATCACGAATGAAGTGATCTCCTTGGCATCTGTAGCACGGTCCTCTTGGGAATGGAGGTCTTACTTGCCTAGGTTGAGGCCTAGGGTTGGGGTTTGCATACATGATGTTTGTATAATCTGACTCCCAACTAGGTTCATTTGGCTCTTCGCTGTAATAGGACTCACCATGTTCCGGAGACTGCATGTAGTACGCCTGGGGACTATCAACATGTGTAGAATCAAAGCTATGGTCACTAGGGTCATTTTCAGAAAGCAAGGATGTTACAGGGACTAAGGCTCTATTCAGGTTCTCTTCTGCAGCCGTATACTTTACCGGAATCACATTAGCTGGAGCTGGGGGTTGTTGTGCTAACACAGGCTGAGGTCTTTGTTGGTTTTGGTATGGTTGCTAATAGGGTTTCTGTGGCCTGCCATATGGCTGAGGAGGGTACTGGTTCTGGTATCTTCCCTGTGGTGGATAGGGTTGAGGGTAGGCTTGCCTCACTGTTTGCTTATTGTAGGGGCAATCTTGTGCGGTATGATTGGTGTATCTCCGTTCTATGGTGCAGTATTGGCTACTAGGATTTACTTGGGGCTGAGCCATAATGGGGGAGACATTCGCCATGTGGTCACCACCACAAGTATAGCACCTTTTCACAGGGGCAAACCTTGGGATTTGTTTGCTAGTTACACCTAATTTCTGAGCTACTTTCTCTGCGAGTTCCTCAATTGATGTGGATTGCGTGGAAGAGTGACTAGATGCACTATCTGAATCTTTGTAGATTTTGGAGAGCTCTAGTTCTTCCCCTAGGTTATCTTCAATGTCAATGCACATGCGTACACATTCTTCTATAGTCCTAGGGTCCTTCAGATACACATAGGATCTCAATTTCGTACTCAGCAATCCATCAAGGAATAAGGCCACTTGTTTGGCAGGTGTGGGTAGCTCCGAAACAGGGCACCTTTCAAGATATTGCCTAAATCTTCTTCCTGCAAGTCTCACGGTTTCTTGAGGGGTTTGCTTGAAGCTATGAATCAGCGAGGAGGTATTGTGTCTTATGCCACTCTTAGAGAATTCAATAATAAATGCCTCTAGGAGTTGGTCTATGCTCTTGAACTGCCGCTCATCCAATGGCTGAAACCATGTAAGTGCTGTGTTCCTAAGGGTTAGACCGAAGGCATTGTACTGCGTGAACAGATCTTCCACTTGTTCAGCTCTCAGGACTTGCTTGAACTCCGCCACATGATCATAGGGATCTCCTGTGCCATCAAAGTAATTCTTCATGGACTTAACTAGCTGGGTCGGTCTCAAAGTTCTTGTGTGCTCTCTAGGTCTCGGCAGAGGGAATCCATCCACATTTCTTTGGTTCCTGTGAGCTCTAAGCATCTCAGGTTCTACCCTATTCGTCTCCGTCTTCGTTCTTTCTCTGCCCACTGGGTTGGCAAAGCTTACTTCTGGTCTATCTCTACTTCTGTCTCTTTGAGTTCCATGAGCTTGAGATGTTCCAGCTACCGGGTGACCATAGGATACGTTCGATCTTGGTTGGGGGAAAATGAATTCACCCTTCCAAGTGTAAGCATGCCTATCATTTTCTGTCACCACAAAGATCCTCTCTGAAGCGTGATCTAAGTAAGTCACTCTACCTGGGCTATCCGGATCCTTAAACTCATAGATCATGATAGTTCCTATATCAGTTGGCTGATTAGATTTATATTTCCAAAAGGCTTCGTCAGTTTCTCGATTGAGGAGCAACTCTATGCTCTTGTTGTCTTGGGGTACCCACTCAGGTGTGATAATCCTAGTGAGAACAGATTTGCCACGGGGGGTTCTAGGTTCTACGCCCATATTTCCTTGTTCTAAGTCACCTAAGTCCGCTTCTGAGATTACATTCCCAAATTCATCTGTCCTATCTGGGTGACTGGTGACCACATATATGGTTCCTTCTTTGTCCAGGTATGCACCGTTTTCAAACTTGACAGCTGGGTGCTCTAGTCCAATGGATTGATCAGGATTCTTAATCTGTATCACATATCTTCCTAAGCCGTCCTCATAGATGCTAGCACCTAATAGGTTGGTCCTAAGGTATTCCAGCTGTGTTTTGTAAGGGCCCTCTACCCTGTACAAGTAAGGCACTCCTGAACTTCCCGTAGGTCTGTCCATGCCTTGAGACATCTCTGACTCACTGGTCTCAGAGCTAGGGTAGTACGAGTGGTGGCTCAACTGCTGGGCCCAAGACCTAGCAGTGTGGTGAACACTAGCCTCAGAAGACCTAAGGCTCTGTCTCTCCCTTACTAGATGTCGTCCTGATCTAAGGTTCATATGCCTATCTAAGTAGCCCAATTCTTTGCCCAGAGTACCACCTCGTTGCTGGTTACTTTATATTAGTCGCTTGGTTCTTTTTAGTTATTCCTCGTGTTTAAGGTCTTGTCTGATATTACGTCGTCAGGAATACTTGAATGTTCTTCATGCTTTCAGGTTGATCGTTCCACGTTAGGTTCTTTTCCTTTATGTTATCGACAGTTCAGAGATTAGGTTTTTAGCTTGGACTTGAGTTTTTAGATAGTCTTCAACTTGATATCTGCCTATCGTCGCTCTGACTTACTCCTACCTCTTGTCGTTCTTAGCCTAAACTATGAATTGACAGAGGGGGTTAAAAGTTTCCAACCTTTTGTTTCCCGCATGGTTGCCGTGATTGCCTAGGAAGTGTGTTCCCAAGCCTGCACTTACTCTTGCTTAGAACGCCTTTCGATGCTCTCAATAGATCTGTAAGAGTTCCAAAGTTAGCTTACAGATTTAAATTCCGATGACAGAACCAATGATTTTCATTCCTGTAGCACACACACAAACTTGCATAGTGATTTTTAAGAAAACAATCCTAAAGACCCCTGACTTTGATCCCCCTGGGTATGGTCAACTTCAAAATACTCTATCTAAAAATCAACGCATTATCTTTATAAAAAATAGTTGAGGGCGTGTAGTATATGTCACGAGCTTTCCAACAAGCCCTAGAGCTCAAAAAATTGATTTTGTATGAAAAAGTTATGACTGTTCAGGGTTTAGGGGGTTAAATCAAGATTCAATCTGGCCGACAGATCCTAGGATTTTCTCCAAATCACAAGTGTGGGAACCTCACAAAATGCTAATGGATTGACAAAAATGCCACAAAATTTTTCCCAAACTTGAAATAAAAATCCCTAATTTTTTGGCCGAAAAGCCTGTCAATCGCGATCGACAGGTCTGTCAATCGCGATTGACAGAGGTGTCCGTCGGGCCTGTCAGTCGCGATCGACAGTGTCAATCGCGATCGACAGAGTCGATCGTGGCTGTCAATCGCGATCGACGGTATCAATCGCGATCGACACGTTTTCCGGGTTTTTCGCCGAAATTTCAGTCAATCGGGGGCCTATCAGTCGCGATGGACACGTGGCTACGCGCAAAAGTCAATCAATCGTGGAATTTCAGTCAATCGCGATCGACGGTGTCAATCGCGACTGACAGAGGTGTCGGTTGTGGCTGTCGATCGCGATCGACAGTATCAATCGCGATTGACAGGGTCCTACGTGGCAGTCAGTCGATCGTGGAGGTCTGTCGATCGCGATTGACAGAGTCTGTCGGTCGCGATTGACAGGGTCTGTCGGTCGCGATTGACAGGGTCTGTCGGTCGCGATTGACAGAGGCTGTCGGTTGCGATTGACAGAAAACCTCGGAATTTTTCTACTATTTTTAGTGTTTTAGGATGTGCTCATCATGCTTGTGCTAATGGTGCACTTAGTTTTGTGAAAAGCCAAAAATTTCTGTCAGTCGCGATCGACAGAAGCCTGCGACCGCGAGACAGTTTCGATGATTTTCATACCTGCGCAGGAAGCTGGGGATGATGATTCGGCAAGAACCTGCAATGAAACTCAAGAAACATGCAAAATCCGCACACACAATATCGCTCTCTCGCTCTCTCTCACACGTGAAATGAGGGAAATGAGGTGGGGAAGGTGATATGATCAAAAAAACAGAAATTTTCGCGATGATGGAGATGGAGGTGGGAGATGGTGATGTTGATGATGGTGATGAAGATGGTGAAGAAAGTAAAAGAAAATCGATGAGAGTGAAGAAAATACCTACAACTCCAACGCGTCAACTCTACGTCTTACCATCACATGCTCGTCCTCAAAGCTCGTTCCCCGGCAACGGCGCCAAAATTTGGTGTAGCTCAGTGATGAGTAGCACCTCCTTTAATGTCAATCCGGGAAGACGTGAGGATGGTATGAAGACCTTGAGCAAGTGGCGGCACAAGTGCGTGAGTGAGAAGCACACTAGCATGCACACACATAAACACACACGCGCACACACGGCAAGACAAAGAGGGAGAATCAATGGAGTTCTTAGATTACTTTCAAAAGCTCTTACAAGTTTGTTTCAATTACAATCTAACCCCAAAAATGAGCTCTCTAGCTCTTTTTATAGTTTTTGACTAGCTTTGGCCCTGTTCAGACCTAATGTTCGGCCTAGTTAAAAATTAGGTTCCAGGGCTTATTTGAGGGCTCAAACGAGATCTAAAAAATATGAAAATTGGTACGATGGTACTTCTAATACTCCTCAAGCTCGAGGACTCCTCGGCTTGAACAAAGTGGAGTTACTAAAAATAGATAATGGTATTTACAATGGTTCTTAGTGATGAAAATCACTATTTTTGTAGGGGATTCTTCTGAAAATTTGACATACACTTCTTGGAGCTCCCTACTTGCTCCCTTTCCTTGTGTGTCCACCTTTTGATGTGCTTCCATGCTTTGTCCTTGACTTTGAGCTTCAACAGTGGCTCTTCAAATGCCTTAAGCATGCCCTACAAAATGCTACAATAGCTCTGGACGATACCACTTCCAGGTGATACTACACTAGGCCATACTACTTTGGCCATGATACGATACTAGAAATCTAGGCGATACGATACTTGGAGTAGCAGACGATACGATACTGCGCTTGGCCGCGATACGATACCGACTTTCCTGACGATATGATACCTTAGGGGTCCACACAATACGATACTGAATCAGTCAGGCGATACGATACTGAAAACCCAGACGATACGATACCACTTTTTGGACGATACGATACCAAAAAGGGCACGATACAATACTAGATTTTGCCCCGATACGATACCTGAATAAAAGCCGATACGATACCAGCCTCCTCACACGATACGATACCACTTGCAAGGGGCCGATACGATACCAACTTGGTATCGTGATATGACTCCTGAAAATGAGACGATACGATACTAGGGTGGGGCGCGATACGATACCAATGCAAGTGGCAATACGATACCACCGAACCACGCGATCGATACTAGTATGGTATCGCGATACTAGGCGGGACTCGCGATGATACAATACCACTAATGGATCGCGATACGATATCGGTGGTTAGGCGATACGATACCACCGAACAGCACGATACGATACTGGAACGGTATCGTGATACCACACAGAGAAGAGGACGATACGATACCAAAAATGGACCGCGATACGATACAACTTGGCAAAGTGAGATCGCGATACCAATCCGGCGATACGATACCACAAGTGGTATCGTGATACCAGGGCTGGTAACTGACGATACGATACTTCGACGAGTATCGCGATACAAGGGAATTTTTGGTATCGTGATACCAAAAACTCAACCGATCGTGATACTCAAGCCAAGATATCTCAAAAGTCAAAAATTTTTGTCACCCCCTACTCTTCTCTCACCCCTCTTCACTCCTAGCTTACTGTCTCTTTCATAGAAACTCAGAAAAATACTCTGCCCCTCCCCGCAATACCAGATGCGCATATATTCACGTGTTTGTGCTCTTTAATTTGTTTTGGTCAGTGAACACTTATGGAACCTTACCTCAGTGATGTCTTGGCTGCACTTTGAGCTCAACAACTAGTCTAAAATGCCTGCAATGTGCGATACTGCACCCCACGATACCGATCGCTGCTCTCCGACGATACCAGAATGCAGGAAAGTGTCAAATGAAGTCAAATTTTTTGGTTTTTATACTTTTTGGTGACAGAAATTGAACACTAATTTTGGCAAAATTTTTGGGCTTTTTTGGTGATCTTGGCGTACTCCTACTTCACTTCTCTTCTCCTCTCCTCTCCTCCTGACCTAACCCTAACTCCTCCTTCTCTCCCTTCCTACTAACTCTAAACCTAAAAACTCATTACACACACCTCCGGGATGTGAAGTAACAAGTGTTGAAGTGATTGACTACTTGCCACGGAACGAGTTCACTTCTACAAGTACGATTTCATCACACTCGATCTATAACCATCACGAAGGCACCTTGGCTGAGTCTCCTCGGCAACGGCGCCAAAAATATGTATACCTAATTCAAGAAGACTCAAGGACTTGTGCCAAAGAGACTAAACCTCATTTGCAACACAAGTGCGTATAGTGGGAAATTGACACACGCTTATATGTCAATCTGATCAAACGACCTAACCAAGTGTATGAAGACATGTGCACACATGATGGAAAATGAAGTGGTTCAGCTGATATGCATGAGAAAAGACTAATCCACCTCTCAAACTCGCTGAAAGATTGAAAGTGTCTGCTGCGATACCTCTTACAGCAGTTTTCAGTAAATCGAGGATTTCTCTCAGCTCCAAGCTCTGAATATAGTCAATAGGGTACTCCTTTCGAAGCTCTCAACGAGACGCGTCTACTGGAGGTGCTTTCACTCGATTTTGACAACCCTGCTTAAAGTTATGACCAAAATAGTGAATGGCAGGAAGTACCCACACTCACGCCACAACTCCTACAAGCTCACACACACACTACAGTCGTTCAAAAATAGTGGGGAGGGGTAGACAACAGTCCTACACACACACATTCCAAGCATTACACACACATAGAAGATCAAAGAGAAGATGGAAATCTGCACGAAAGAGGCAAATTTGAGATTCCAAAGCTCTCCTTGTTCACAATAGCCAAAAAGTCTCTACAAAGAGTCACAAAGTGAATTATATACATGTGCCCTAAAAATGGTCCTTTCACACAAGAGACCAGCACTTTATTAACTAGAAGGTAAATTTCCTACTAATTTACAAGAATTATATTACAATGAGTTGGGATTATGCATCTAGAGGACTCCTCTAGTGCATTTACAAGGCTTGAAGGAATTCTCTAAGACTTTGAAGAAGAAAAATCATGCCCATTAATTTGAAAATTTTGGGGCTCTTCTTTTGTGCTTCTTTGCTCTATAACACTGTCATACTCATCTAACAATCTGACATGATCATCTAGCAACATTTTCATAGATTCTGAGGGCACGGCCTTGAAGCGGCTGGGGCTCAACGGTTGGTCTGGTTGATCTAGGATAGCTTCTAAATTCTCTCTGTTTTGTTCTTGTAAACGCTGGTTCTCTTCTTTTGTTGCTGCCAAGTGTCGTCTGAGTAATCCCATGTTCCTGGTGAGCCTTGCATTGCGAATAGTCTGTGCCCTTAACAAGTTATCGATATCTGTGATAGCCTCTTTTGTCTTTTCTTCACTTTCTAGTTCCAGTTTATGATAAGCCTCTCATAGCTCTTGGTATCTGGTGTTTAGTGAGGCATTCTCGATGGTCAGTGAATTGAGTTGTGACTGTAAATCATTGGTTGTCTTCTGCAACTGCTAGCAATTAGTTCCAAGAGATGTGAACTCATCTCTTACTTGAGTCATACACGTGAACATTTATCGAAATGCGGTGTCTATAGTGGGTGATAATATTAGTGACGAAGTGAATGCAGTTGCGGTGTGTGTGGGTGTTGATGCAAAGGGTAAGGGAAATGGGGATGGGAATGTGGATGCAGTGGTGACTGTGGAAAAACTTGAGGTGCCTAAATATGGTGGTGCCATGAATGAAGTGAGTAGGGGTGCAGTGGGCGGTGATATATCCATGTCATTGGATGTGTTATCAAGTGTGGTGACCGTGAATAATGGTGTGAGAGTGGGTGCGTGCGTGGGTGTAAATACAGGATTTACAAAAGTTGAAGAGTAATTTACAGAGGGGTTCTCTTGTACTGCGTGGTGGAGAGAAGGAAGAGGAAAGCCAGTTGGGTGGGGAGGTGAGACTGGGGAGAAGGTTAATGGAGGTGGGAATGGGAAAAGGGGTCTTGGAGGTGTGGGGAAGGACGGGAAGGATGGAGGGAAAATTGGACTGGATAGAAAGGTGGATGTTTGAGGAGGATAACTAGGTTGGGTGGGTGCGGAAATTGTCGGATGAATGGAAGTAAAGAAGGCTTCTGCTACAGCACTATCCAAAGATGTGGATGGTCTGGGAGAGATCGGATGTATAGGGGAGATTGGAGATACGGGAGGTGAAAGAGGAGCGGTTGGGGTGGCGGGTACTTCGGTCACAATGGTGGTATGTACAGTAGTAGTGTGGGGCGGGGATTCGATGATAATGGTGTCTTCTGTCGATGAGCCTTCAGGGATGAGACGTGCTTCCCTAGCCTGTTCTGAAGATTGTGCTCCTGTTGGTACATGAATGTATTCACCAGGTTTGGTTAGTAAGCGAATTCTATGAGGGTCATATTGCGGTAACGGTTTCCTCTGCAAATATCTTAAGGCTTCGGTGGATCCCATTGATTTGACAAGTTCCCTGAAGCCTCTAATGTATACTTCTTTGAAACCGCCTAAGACAAGTTCATGTTCTATAAGTGCTTGGCTCTCTTCCTCCGTTAACTTCTTACGTGCCCAAACTTTTTCCATAGTGCGATATAATTTTTTGATGGCCAACGTATAAGCTGCTGCTTCAAATGTTTCTCCTTCGTGCGTACTGGTGTCACCTTGGGTGTCGGTTTGCTGTCCTTGTTCATCTGTCTATACATTTTCTTGGGATTCATGAGTGCCCTGGCTGGCTTCATCATCTCCGTCATCTTCATCGGTTTCTGTTCTTTCTTCCTCAAAACTAGACACTACTTGTCCTTGTGCTTGATCCGGGGGAGTGGTTGGGTAGCTTGGACGTTCATATTCTTGAGAAAAGATTTGTGAAAACTGAAATTCACTTGAAAACACATCTTGCATCTTGAAATCGAATGTTGTGTCCGTCGGTTTGCCTTCCACGTTGGGTATCGAAAAAGACAAACCTTCCGCACCAATAGTGGTAGGAGCTTCTGATGTAGTGGTGGTACGTTGCTGAACTGATGTTGCCTATGAGGTAACTGCACTAGAAGTGCCTTCTGTAATGACAAGTCAAGATAATCGTATGCGAATAGGTTGTACAGTTACAGGGGCTTCCATCGGAGACTGTTCTAGAGAGGGTTATGGTGACGGTGATTCTGGGACCTGTAGGCATGGAATGATTCTTCTCATGTGCTTTCCTGCTCATCCTTTGCTAGCCTTCCTAGCTTTCTTTGCTTTCCCCTTGAATGTTTTCAGCTCTTCGCTTGTCATTGCACGCTCGATCGGTAAATCGTATGCCAAACACATATATACAATGCGCGTGAGAGCGCAGCATCCATTGATTACCTTCTTTCTTTCCCATCTATGTTGTGCTAAGTACAATTGATCAATTATCCAGCTTGCTAGGTCTACCGTTTGAGGTCCAATACACGATAAATATAAACCAAACCAGATACGTTTGTGGGGCATGGTGAATCAATCCTGAGTAGGAAAAGCGAAGTGTTGCATGCATATCTATAAGGGTTTTGATAGCTCAGGTGTGATCGCTGAAATGTCTTCCCATTTAGTAACATCCCCACGTTTCATAGGCTCTGGAATTAGACTTTCTCGCTCTGTCGGTGTATGCGTTTCATGTATCTTAATAGCAGCTCTAATCAAATCTTTAAATAGATAAAACTTCTTATATGGCGGATCATTTACCAAAGACGGCAAAATGAATGTTCCTGGAAAATCTTTGTTCTCCAAAGCTGTCAATGTTGTTCCCAAGTAGTAGCATCTGTAGAAATCCGGTTTAGGCAAAGGATCACTGAAATATTGTGTAAAGCCTGCTCTTGTCCAAACATGCGTTAAGTCTTCTGTGTTCTGTAGTCCTTCGAATTCTCTTGAGAAAAATTGGTACTTGGCCCAAGTACGGTGATCAAACATCAAATTGGCCTCAAAAATGAAATCTGCATCTGCCAATGGGCTTGCTAATCCTTAGAACCAATGAGAATTGCGATGAATCTTTTCAGTATATCCCCTAGGAGGGTCGTCAATCGGCATGGGTCCTAGAAATCCCTGAAATTCTGGTGGTTGAGCCGTAGGATGTGGTTCCGCGAGTAGTTCACCAATATTTGCCATGGGTACACTGGTGCCAGCTTTAGATGGTCCTTCTACCTGCATGACAAATTATGCGAGTGCGTAGAAGATTTGCTACAAAAGATTAACACATTAATATGGAAATTAATCATGATCCCATTAAAGTGAGACCGCAATCCCTTTCCATAACCGATGTGTAACTCGTGTAGCCTAGTGTTGTGATGTGGTTTATGGAATGATTGTTGCAAAACTAGTGCAGGTCTCTAGACACCTACATGCTTCAGATGATGCATACATTTCTTGATGAGATGTTATTACAAGAGATGTTGGGTTATAGTGTGTGGATTTATACAAGGTTTAGGTGTGGGTGAATTATTACAAGGGTCTTGTTTAGTCGGGATGGAAGTAATGTTAGATAAAGGGGTCAAAGAAGTCTTCTGGACACGTTTCGATATCCACTTCCTAAGAGTTTCTGAGCGGGTGATATGTTTCTGCTGAGGGACAAAAGGTGATATCAGATTTGGTGGTATTGAGGGGTGAAGAGATTTCTGAGGGTTATATATTACATGGCTTGAGGGTTGAGCTATTGTACACTGTTTGGGTACCCAAATCTGCGTGGGTGTGGGTCGATTCATAAGATACTTCTTGGCGATCCAAATCTGTCAAATGTTCGTACTCGTAGAAGAAGGTCGAAAAGGCTTTGGATATTGCTTCTGATTCTGTCGTAACTTCTTCTTGTCATTGTCCGCATTGGTGGATTCTGTCAGTGGTTTCTGTCCTTTTGGCACCTATATGTGTCTCGTGTTGCTTGCTTTGTGATGCTGATATTGCAGCTTTCTACCGTGTCTCGTCTGATATTGTCATCGGTCTGGGTTCCTTCGTCGTGGTTGACTCCTTTGTGGTTGAGGTTGAGAGGTCTGATGGACACTCTGCTTTGGAAAAGAAGGGAGGTCCAACACTTGCGAAATCTGCCCATTAGGAAGTGTATCGTTTCGTACTATTAATCTAGGCCAGTCCATAGTAAGTGTGGAAGAATGGGCACTGCAACTGATAGTGTTCATTTGGCCGCTGATGTAGCCCACCTGACCTGCAATAGTCCCCATTTGTTCGCTGATGTAGCCTGCCTGACCGTTGATTGTGTCCATTTGACCGCTGATGGTGTCCATCTGACCAAGCGGTTGGGTGGTTGCCCCTTCTAGTTTGTAGGAAGCCCAAGGGAAAATCTCCTGACGTCCTTCTGATTGACAATTGTCCATTGCCAAGCCCGCGTGGGTTGGTGTAGACGGAACGTGACTTATCTGACCAAAGATCTTCCAGTCCTCATTCGCATGTTGTTCATATGGTCTAGGGTTACATACCTCAGGCGGATTTCTGTTAGGGAAGTCAAGCAGTATCACTCGCTTCTGATCTAAGGTTCCAATCTGCAAGGAGCCTTGTCTAAGATTTAGGTCCACTGAGTGATCGTATAGCCAATCTTGGCCAAGGATTAGGGGTTCTATCAGGTCGTCATCATGGCACACTAGTAGCTTCACTGTCAAGGTCACTTCATGTATGAGGATAGGAAGGTCCACCTCACCCATGCAAGGGGTTTCCATGCCTCCTAGCCTTATGAGGTATGCCTCAATTGGCCGCATTTCTATTCCTGAGTCCTTATAGTGGGACCATCTAATCGCACTAGTCGCAGCTCTTGAATCAATTAAAGCCTTGAGCTCTTGGCAAGGGTTGCTGTGCTCTAGCCTGACTGTAATGAATGGTCTTCTATCCACTATGCTAGGATGAGTACTTGACTTTGCTTGACACATGGCCATGGGGTATCTGGGTGTTGTTTCCAGATGGTTATAATGTTCTCTCCCTAGTCCTTGTCTTCTTAGCTTCATGCGCTTAATGTGTTCTATAGCTTCTGCCTGAGCTTCAGTACGTATCCTATTTTCTTCCTCCTTATGCTTCTTTGCCAATGTGAGTCGTCTAAGCATATCCTTAGTAAGAGGTTCCTGGTATAGCCTGACTCTATAGCCACTAATGTAATTAGGCATTATGTCTCCTTCTAAAGTGGCTAATTGTACTGCTCCACTTTTTGAGAGTCTGTTAATGATCATAGGTCCATAACCTCGCTTTTCTAACTTCTGTGCATGTTGTTTAGTGTATATACTAGGACTAAATCTCCTTATTTTAAGCCTTTATCTTTCACATGCGCATCGAAATAGGCTTTCTGTCGCTTCTTTATTGCTGCATATATTCCTGTTGCTGCTCTTAGCCTGGTTTCTCCTAATCGTTCCAAGTCCATTATTCTTGCTGATAATTCATGGCCGGTCCACTAATGTTCTTATGCAACCTTAAAGGTCGGTATCAAGAAGTCCAAAGAAAGCACAGCATTCTGGTCGAATACCATTTGAAACGAAGTTGCATTGAGTACGGTCTTCTAGGCCACTCGATATGCCCAAACAGCATGGTGTAACTGTTTGTCCCAATCAGAGCGTTTATTATTTACTAATTTGGTGAGCACATTGCACAGAATCTTATTTGTGCTTTCAGCCTGACCATTGGCCTGAGGATGATATGGTGCGGATTTCTTGTGAATCACCATAAAATCCTGTAACAAATATTCAATGACTTGGTTTAGAAAGTGGGTTCCTCGATCGCTCACTAACTCTATAGGCAATCCGTATCTAGTGAACACATTCTCAAATAAGAATTTTGTTGTTGTTTGAGCATCGTTCTTTTTCGTGGCTTTTGCCTCTACCCATTTGGTAAGATAATTTGTCGCAACAATAATGTATTCAGCATGTGTACCTTTTGCAGGGGGGTTAATGGGTCCTACAAGGTCTATACCCCACTTAGAAAATGCATGTCCACCCATCATGGGTTTCAATGGCATTTCATCTCTGCGAGTAGGAAATTGAGTTCTTTGGCACACATTACATCTCTTGACATAGGTATGTGCATCCATGTGAAGAGTGGGCCACCATAATCCTGCAAAGAGGATGGCTTTGATTATCCTATCGGGTCCAAAATGACCTCCTGCAACACCTTGGTGTGCACTCTCTAGTATGCTCAGATAATCACTTTCATGAACACATTGTCATAAATATCCATCTCATCCTTTTTTGTATAGATTATCGCCAATAAGTGAGTAGTCTTGAGCTTCCTGCTCTAGACTTTGTTGTCGTGCTAAAGTCATTCCTTGAGGGAATGTTTTCGTCCTCAAGTATGTCATTAAAGGTTCACTCCAGTCTGGTGTGAGAGACATGTGATATAATGTAGCATGTTCTACTGGTGGTCTTTCACAACAGACTGGGCATTCTTTACACAACTTGTAGACATCTGCTTCCATCGAAGGCCAATATACTCCTAGTCTATGCAGAGTCAGCAATGTACGATGTTTCGAATGATGTTGCTTTAATGCACCTATGTGTGCTAATTGCAACCAATTTGCATGTTCTGATTCTTCTACACAACAAGCAAGAATTTTTTGATTATCATGTTTATATATACTTCCTGCTATGATTTGGTATCTCTGAGACTTGGTAATCTCTCCTTCCTTGATCCTTATCCTAGGATTCTTGGGTCCATACGTGAGAATAGGGACTATCGGCTTAGCCCATTCTGGTGCTATCTCAAGGTTAAACAAATATGCATCGGGTAATTCATCTACTATTCCTTGAGGAGCTTCTCCTGTGGTTAATCTTGAGAGGTGGTCAGCCCTAAGATGTGTCTTTCCTTTCCTGACTACTACTTCAAAATCTTACTCCATGAGTAATAGAAACCAACGTATTAATCATCCCGTGTTACATGGTTTATTGACTAAGTACCATAATGCTTGATGATCTGTAAAGAATTTGAACTTGTTTGCCAACAAATAATGTCTGAATTTCTTTACTGCGTAGATCATTCCTAATCCTTCTCGTTCCGTCATGGTGTAATTTCTTTCTGCTGCGTTCAACTGTCTGCTCGCATAAGCTATGGGGAGATCTATATTACCTTCATTCGTGGGTTGTGCTAACACACATCCTATGGCATAATTGGATGCATCCACATGTACATGGAATGGCTTACTCCAATCCGGGGTTGTCAGTATAGGTGCTGAGCACAAACGTCTTTTAAGTTCATTGAATGAATTCTCACACTCATCTGTCCATTCGAACTTGGTCAAAAGAGAGTACAGAGGCTTAGCTATGATTGCATACATGTGTATGAATCGTCTATAATAACCACAATGACCCATAAATGCCTGTACTTCTTTTACGTTATTTGGCCTAGGTAGATCTGCAATTACTTTCACTTTTTCTTCATCTGTTGAAATTCCATTCTTTGACACAATGTGTCCTAGAATTTTGCCTTGTCTGACCATGAAAACGCATTTTTCTGCGTTCAAACAAACCTGATATTCTTGACATTTGTCAAATATTTATCTTAATTCTGGGATATGAGTCTGCCTTATATTCGAATGAGCACATATTTCATCGACATAAACTTCCAAATTCTTGCGTAAGAATTCCTTAAAAACATGAGACATTAGTCGTTGGAAAGTGGCGGGTGCATTTGTTAAGCCAAATGGCATCACATGAAATGCAAATATGCCCCATTCTGTGGTAAAAGCCATCTTGTGTTGATCTTCTAGAGCAATGGCTGCTTGATTATAGCCTGAGAAACCATCAAGAAGGCTGTAAACTTCCTTGCCCGCAACTCTTTCCAATAGGTGTTCCGTGATATGAAGAGGATAACTGTCTCTAATCATGGTAGCATTAACTTTTTTAAGGTTAATACACACCCAATTTTCCATTCTTCTTTGGCACGACCATAATGGGGGATACCCATTCGGTATGCTCAATTTCATATATGAATCCTGCTTCTATCAAACGATCTATTTCTTCCTTAATTCTCGCAGTGTAGTTATCATTGTACGTGTA
This sequence comes from Ceratopteris richardii, assembly GCA_020310875.1. Taxonomy (NCBI): domain Eukaryota; kingdom Viridiplantae; phylum Streptophyta; class Polypodiopsida; order Polypodiales; family Pteridaceae; genus Ceratopteris; species Ceratopteris richardii. The sequence continues at coordinate 44,968,011 of CM035433.1, read as the reverse complement.
TGGTTTCTGTTTTGTGGGTTTTGCATCTGGAGTCATAGGGATTCTATGAGAACATATATCCGAGTCTACTCCTTTCAAATCTTTGTAAGTCCAAGCGAACACATCTTTATATTCGCGCAATAGGGCAACTAACTCTTCTTCTTCTTCATTCGTCAAACCATGCCCTATGTATGTACATTTTTCTTCTTCTCCTTCTATGGCTACTATGATTTTCTTGGTTTTCTCTCATTATCATATACTTCTTCGGCGTTTGCTTTTCGGTTAGGCATTCGTACCATGATTTGTCTATCTTCTATTTCATACTTTTTGAAGTTATCAGGAACCTCAAACAAAGATTCTTCTTCTTCTGAAATGGTTTCTTTCTTCTTTCTTTTCTTCCCTTCACTTTTGGCAGTCACTTGTGTGGTCATCCTCACATCATTCATAAGTTCTTCGTGTCTCAGAGGGCAAGTTTCTACTTCGTAGAAATATTCTTCGTCTGATGCAAAGGGTGTGTCCATAATTTTTTATTGTAAGTCAAAGTCACTCGCATCCTCAAATGCATCAGTGTTAGGTTCACATTCTTCAATAATTGAATCACACATGATTGGCTCTATCATGAAAACTGAGATGTCATAGCCATCCTCGCCACAGTGGGGTGTCCATTGTTCTTCATTGATGGTTACATCCATGGTTGGTAGGATTTCTGCCCAACCATGGGGTTTGAATTCTTCGTCTGGAAATACTACAGGTGCATAAGCTGGGTCTTGAAGAGTTCATGGATGTTGTTCTGAACCTAAGGACCTGGCTTCTAACTGTTCTTCCTCTTGTTTGGCTACTTTACACATCCATAAATGAGTATCCTCATGCAACCATGAGGGGTCTGATTCCAATGAGTGTACCGATTCCGTTTCTACCTGTCTTATGGATGGTGTTCCATTGTATTGGGGGTACATCTCTATGTGAATAGTCTTTAAGATTGACTTTCGTAGTCACTCCTAAATGTTGCAAGTACAAAGAATTAGTTCCCCAATCTTGTACGATTTGCAACTGACGCATGAATGGTCGTCCTAAAATCATCTCGTAAGCATGATTTTTACTAAAATCACAAATGGCAAAGGTATGCTCAAATTCCACACCACAAGTGGTGAGAGATATGCCTTCTAGTAAGCCTAATGGTTTTTATATATGCCCATCAGCCATTTATAGCTTCATCCTAGTAGGTCTTAATGTTGGCTTACCCCAACATTTCCATAAAGCGGTGGTAGCAATGGCTACTCCGGCTCCTGAATCTAAGATGGCTTTGGTGGTATAGCCCTGATGGGTTATTGGAAGATAAGTGTTACCTTCCTCTCCTTTGCTTACATCTCCAATCCTTTCTATGGGTATCTCTGGTACCTTCTTGTGTGTTCCTATCTGAGAGGGAGCAATAGCAGGCTCCGGGAATTGATTTGCTACATGCTTCCACAATTCTGGTTTTACCTTCAACAACTCCTCTAGGGTGAGATTACATTGAACTTTGGTGTTCTTTATCACTTCCGTGTTTCTAGGGATTACTGATTCTTCATTCCTCACTATTATCGTGGGTGCTCTCATACTAATAGACTTTGCTTCCCAAGGTCCTGTGAACTGAGGTAATTCTTGCAAAGAATTGGATTCAAAACCTGTGTGTTCATGCAGTTGCTCTTCCTCTACATCATTGTAAATAGAGGGGATGACTTGGGGGAATTGTTCTTGCAAGTCATCTATCTCTTGAATAGGAGGATGGATTCCTTGTTCTTTTCTCCATTTTTCTTCTTGGATTTCTCTCAGACATTCATGTGAATACGTATGTATGGAAGACAGGTTGTCTTCCCCTTCTGTGTCGAGAACTTGAGACAAGGATGGTGCATTCCTTTCCTGTGTCTCTAAGGCAATAGGATTCCTATGCTGATTCTTTTTCTCCTTGCTATCAATCAATTATTCTAGCCTCTCCATTAATCCTTGAAAGTGTAACTCCGGTTTAGCCATGTTATTCCAATTTAGATATCTAGAGGCTTCGAACATAGCTTGTGCTAATTCTACCATCTTCATACAAAGTTTAGTTCTCTCGATTTCTAGGTCTACTCGAGGGTAGTTCTTACTCATTTCAACTATCTGGGGTCCTTCTTTTAATCTAGCCTGATATGCACAAAACATCATGTCTAGGTTTTCTGGCATGGGTTCCACTAAAACTGACCTTGATCTCTGAGCTAGGTTCTCTTGATGTAATTCTTGCGAAGTCAATTCTAGGATTTTGGCTCTAGATTCCTTGAGACTTCCTTCCAATTTAGTTATCCTTTTACTCCACTTTCTCTTAATCCTTTCCCTAGAATCTTTCCAAGATTTCGTCTTTTTACTACTAGATTCTCCAACTTTGCTAGTTCCGACTATTTTCTCATGATTAAGCTGTTGGTTCTGTAAGAGCGTATGGGCTCTTGTTATAGCTTGGATAGGCAAGTATGTAGGGTTGGATCCATTGGCATTTTTCACAATACCTATCACGTTGATTGGTGTCACGTTTGAAGCATTAGCAGGGTTCTTAGGACAATCTTTGATTATGTGCTCTTTACCCCAATCGGCACAAAAGCCTTGTATGTTATAATACTGAGACTGTCCTGTTATCGGAGGATGTGAACAATCCTTTATGAAATGATCTCCTTAGCACCTAAAGCATGGTCCTCTAGGGCCTTGTGGTCTTTGTTGTCTTAATTGGGGCCGAGGATTAGGATTGGTGTACATCACATTAGCGTAATCAGGCTCCTAACTGGGTTCCAATGGTGGACTATCATATTGATATGTCTCCACATGTTCTGGTGACTTTTTGTAATACGCGGGTCGACTATCTGCATGATTAGAGTCAAAACTGTTTGAGTTTGGGTCACTTTTTGTGATCAAGGGTGATGAAGGCACTAAAGCCCTACTTAGGTTCTCTTTTGCATAAGCATATTTAACTAAGATGACATTAGCTGGTGGGGGTGGCTGCTGAGCTAAGACAGGTTGAGGTCTCTGTTGAGTCTCATAAGTATAGTTCTGTGGAGGCCTATAGTAATGAGGCTGAGTATTATATTGACCTTGATACCTACCTGGTTGCGGGTATGCTTTCGGGTAGTTCTGTCTTACTGCTTGTTTGTTGTATGGGCAGTCCTAAGCCGTATGATTTGTGTATCGTCTCTCAATCGGACAGTATTGGCCACTAGGGTTGGCTTGTGGTTGTGTTGCATTGGGACACACATTTGCCATATGATCACCACCATAGGTGTAACAACGCTTGTTTGTTGTTAACCTAGGCATCTGTTTACTAGAAACTCCTAGTTTCTGGGCCACTTTTTCTGCTAGGTCTTCTATCGAGCTAGACAATTTTGAAGATGCTAGAGATGAACAAGCTGAATCTTTATAGACCTTCGAGAGTTCCAACTCATCTCCTAAGTTGTCTTCAATTTCTATGCAAATTCTCACACATTGCTCTAGCGTTCTGGTTTCCATCAAGTAAACATAGGAGCATAGTTTAGAGCTCAACAGGCCGTCTAAAAACAATGACACTTGATTGGCCTGAGAGGGTAGCTCTTGCATTGGACATCTTTCTACATATTGTCTAAACCTACGTCCTGCCAGTCTAACTGTTTCTTGAGGGGTCTGTTTGAAGCTATGAATCAATGAAGACGTATCATGTTTGATCCCACTTTTAGAGAATTCTGTAATGAATGACTCTAAAAAGTGATGGATATCTCTAAATTGCCTTTGTTGCAATGGTTGAAACCAAGTTAAAGTGGTATTCTTTAACGTTAGTCCAAAGGCATTGTATTGCGTGAACATGTCTTCTACTTGTTCTGCCCTTAGTACTTGCTTAAATTCTGCAACATGATCATAGGGATCTCCTGTCCCATCAAAATAGTTTTTCATGGACTTTACTAGCTGAGTGGGTCTCAGTATTCTTGCGTGTTTGTAGCTCAGTGATGAGTAGCACCTCCTTTAATGTCAATCCGGGAAGACGTGAGGATGGTATGAAGACCTCGAGCAAGTGGCGGCACAAGTGCGTGAGTGAGAAGCACACTAGCATGCACACACATACACACACACACGCACACACGGCAAGACAAAGAGGGAGAATTAATGGAGTTCTTAGATTACTTTCAAAAGCTCTTACAAGTTCGTTTCAATTACAATCCAACCTCAAAAATGAGCTCTCTAGCTCTTTTTATAGTTTTTGGCTAAGTTTTGGCCCTGTCCAGACCTAGTGTCCGGCCTAGTTAAAAATTAGGTTCCAGGGCTTATTTGAGGGCTCAAATGATATCTAAAAAATACGAAATTTGGCAGGTAGATACTTCTAAAGCTCCTCAAGCTCAAGGACTCCTTGGCTTGCACAAAATGGAGCTACAAAAAGATGAAATGATATTTACAATGGTGTTTAGTGATGAGAATCACTTTTAATTGGTGTAGAGGTTTTGAAAAATTAAGGTTGCCTTAGTGCTAAATCTGCGTGAATGTTCATAAGTGCTTCTTCCTGAAGAAAATTGTTGGCCTATTTGCCAGATCTTCGTTGACTCCCTTGTCTGCTTGTGCCTTCTCTCCCTTGTCCGCTGCTAACACCACCCCCTCTCTCGCGTCTGTCGTCCCTGACAGACCCTTGTTGTGGGGGTTTCTGAATGTAGTACTCGACGACATCCTACGCTAAGTGGTGTTCGGCGATTCTCAATCCTTTGGCCAGATCTGTGAGTAGAGCATCCCAGTCTACCGGCCCGGGAACCTCTGGATGTGGAATACATAGCTTTTCGGAATGGAGAGCTTGTTCCACTGCAAACAACTGCAAGAGATGGGATGGTCTGGGAATGAATATCTCGGAGTGATATTCCCAGAATCTCGTGACAAACATCTCTTCAAACGTCTGTTTGAAGCAGGCCGGTAGATATTTGATGCGAGCGTGCCATGCATACACAACATTGATCGATGGGGTTGTGCTCATGTCGTATACAAGGTCCTGGTTCCCTTCATTAAATCCTAGTGCTGAGAGATGCGGTTCCTTGACATTTTTGAAGGTCCTGAAGGTGACCAGCATAAGTTCAAAAATTTTCAGGCACATCTGAGTCATGATATCAGGTACATTCTTGAAACGGACCCCCCAATGTCGAATCGTTGAAATCATATATCCAATTGTAGGTGCGCCCTTAGGGGGTGCGAAGTACACATAATTGAGCCACTTCTCACATCCGTTAATCGTCAGCACTGTTTGTGTGTACTCCGGCCATGATCTCCTTCGAAACACAGGGCAATAACATGGGTTATATTTGATGTATAGTGGCATGTTGTTCCATGTTCTTACCATTTCTGGGTAGGTTTCAAGTAGCCGAATTCTCCACGTCGATTGGCGAATATGTCCCTGCTTGGCACTTTCTGGGATGTCATCAGGGGCAAATTGGGTGGCAGAGGTGGGTTCCCTTGAGGTGTGGCGCTTGATCTCCGCATTATAATCCGCCATTAGTACGCAAAAAGGCACATACAGATCATCCGATGGGCCGATCCACCTATGGTGTGAGAGATTCTGAAAATAATCGGATTTTATTACCACCTCTTCCAATTTTGACATCAATGCGATTTGGACTGCCACCCTGTCATCATGCGTCGTGGCTACTTTCTCTAACTTTTGCATCCATTCAGGTGCCTCAATTTCAATTGTGTCCATGCCCTGTTCTGTGCGTTACCTCCGGGTGTTGGCATCGGGACATAGGGATCCTCGAATGTTTCTTCTACTTCAATTGGCACCAGATCGTCAGGCTCGGGCTCTACCAGAGGGGAGGGCTGGCGCTCGTATTGCATGACCTTGCTGCGTAATTCCTCAAGTTCGGCCCGGAGTTTAGTGACCTCTTCAGCTGTTTCTTCTGCGGTTATGCTCTGGCTGGGTTCTGTCTGTCGGGTGGCCAACTGTCTTCGTAACTCATCTCTCTCTTTTTCTAAAGCGGCATGGGCCTCCATTAGATCTGCATGAGTTTCTAACACCACCTTCATATTCTCAGAGGGAATGGCCTTAAATCGCTCTGGGTCAATTTCCTGTGGGGAACCCTCCATGGCCGCCTCCAGATTTTCTTCGTTCTGTTTCTGTAATCTTTTATTCTCCTCTAGCGCGGTAGACATATGCTTGCGGAGGAGGCCCAAGTTCCGTCGAAGTTTCAGGTTTTCCGTGATCTGAGAATGTAGCAGCTCGTCCATGTGTCGTCGTTCTTCATCATTTGCTTGGGGTGGGTTGGCTTCTAGTTGTGCGTATTGCTCCTGTAATGTCACGTGCTGCTGTTCTAGTAGCTGCTTCTGCTCTTCAAGATCCCTACATCGTGCTTGGAGATCTTCGTGGCTTCGGAAGAGCCTTGTATGTTGGTTGTCCAGGTGTTGGTAGTGTTGCTGAAGTTGGGCCATGCATTGATGCATATTATTAAATAAGTTACTGAGAGGAATGGTGTTGAATGCAGAGGGGAAGGGAAAGGGAAAGGGGATTGTGGATGCAGTACTGGGGACGGGTGAGGGGGGAGGTGGGGGAATGGGAGATTGTGGGTAAATGGGGGGTGGGAGAGGTGCAGAGGTGGGTGACACCTCCATGAAAGTGGGGGTCGTGGTGGGAGTGACTGTGAACATGGGGATTGTGGTAGCGGTGAGGGTTGTGAATGTGTATAGAGGTGTGTGTAATTGTGAACTCCTAGGAAGTGTGCTTGGGGTAGTGAGGTGTACCGTGGCTGTAGTTGATGGAGAATGTTAATCTCCAAAAGAACAACTTATTCTTGTGATTAGAGCACCTCTATACCAAGAATAAGTCAAAACCTTTCATACATTTAGAGGATCAACTTCTAATTATCAAACAATGAACAAATCTGTGAAGAAGGTGATACACAGAAAAGTCTGCTGCACTATTTCCTTATATTGACTTATCAAACGTGTAAAGTTTTTGATGAAACTTTGTACAAATCATCTCCTAGAGATTGCGCAACTATTCCAAGTTGAATTACTCCAAAAGATTAAGTGTAGCTTGAGAAATCAACTTCTCAAGTTACCTATGTCAGAAACTGTACCTCTGAGAAGTCGATTCAGACACCCCTAACTTCTTAACTTTGATTCTCACAATATCTAACCCGTTTTGCCAAATGCTTTTAGCCACGAGTAGATCACCTTCCAACTTAAAGATTAAGTGCTTGCTTGCACAAAACTTTAAACTATGGAGTGAGCACTGACCAAAAGATTAAACACGAAATTTGCGCCTGTTTCAGAGAACTGTAGACATTCAACACATATGAATGTTCCTATTCACAATTCTCCTAGCCTGTTTACAATTGGACTCTGAAATTCAGGTCACAGGCTCATTAACTAACAACTTAGATATCCTCAAAAGGATTTCGCTAATGATCAAACACAGAAGGAGCAGACACGAAAAGATCGGGCGCAATATTTCTTCATTTACTCAGAGAAAATACAACTGAGTGATGAGAGCAAACACAAATTCATTTTCCACTATCTCATAGCTTCTATCTCCCTAATTCTTGACTTGTAACTATTGTCACATATGCTCTCTTCATGCCCCGACTTTTCTCAAGGTATTTATAGATAATTTGTACATAATTCTTACTGAACAAAAGATCTAAGTCATCTATGACTATGCTAATGTACATATGTGTACAAGACAACATTCTGACTTCTTCTTCATTTTTTCAAATGTCTTCCTTTGCTTCATTCTGACCATAAGCATTCTCCAAGATCTGTATAATCACCAATTTGTGATTGGTTTGCTCCAACAGCTCCCCCTCAATCACTAATTGTGATTATTCCATTCTTCTTCACTCCTGCCATCTCCTTGAATCTCTGTAGCTTAGATCCATCCAAGCTTTTTGTCATCATATCTGCCACTTGTTCTTTTGTTGGAGTGTACATCACTTCAATCTCTTTATCAAGTACCTTTTCCCTCAAGAAATGATACTGTATCTCTATATGCTTAGTCCTGGCATGAAAAACAGGGTTAGCTGCCAAATACAAAGAACTCATATTGTCTCCAAAAATTATTGGAGTACTATGATCAGTCTCAAAACTTTTCATCAAGGTCTTCAACCATATAACTTCTTTTGCAGCTTCTACCATTCCCTTATACTCAGCCTCTGTGGATGATAAAGCAACTGTGTGTTGCTTCTTTGAACACCAAGACACTAACTTGTCTCCAACATAACATAGATATCCATGAGTAGACCTTCTATCATCTGAGTCACCTGCCCAATCTGCATCACTAAACACTTTGATTCTTGTGTCAGAAGTGAAACCATAATACAAACCTTCACTTAGGGTTCCCTTGATATATCTGAGTACCCTTTGGGCTGCAATCCAATGAGTCTTCTTTGGACAATGCATGAATTGTGACAACACACCTACTGCATATGATAAATCTGGCCTTGTCAAGGTAGCATAGATTAGACTACCTACCAAACTCTGATATTTCTTCATTTCATTGAACTCTTCACCTCCATACCTGCTTAATTTATGATTTACCTCCAATGGAGTGGTTGAGGTCTTGCAATCTTCCATGTTAAACTTGATCAAAAGATTCTTCAAGTATCTCTCTTGTGAAACATATACTCCATGTTGAGTATACACAATCTGCATTCCTAGAAAATAAGATAAGTTTCCCAAGTCACTTATCTTAAACTCTTTCTCTATTTGCTTCTTGAGTTCATTGATTCCTTGAGCATCTGTTCCTGTAACAATAATATCATCAACATAAATACACATGTAAATGTATCCATTTTCACTTGCCTTTACTAGCAAGCTACTATCTGCCTTTGATGCTTGAAACCCACATTCATTCAAGAACTTGACCAATCTGTAATTCCAAGCTCTTGGGGCTTGCTTCAACCCATATAAGGCTCTCTTGAGCTTACACACATAATCTGATCCAATTGATTCCATGAATCCTTCTGGTTGCTCCATATATACTTCATCTGCAATGTAACCATTAAGAAATGCATTCTTCACATCCAATTGTGATAATTTCCATCCTTTGCAAGCAGCAATAGCAATCAATGTCCTAATTGTAGACATCTTAGCAACAGGACTAAAGGTTTCATCATAATCTACCCCATAAGTTTGGGCATAACCTTTAACCACAAGTCTAGCCTTATATCTAGACACCTTACCATCTGCAAACCTCTTTGTTTTGTATACCCACTTGCATCCAATGACTTTCTGATTCTTTGGTCTTGGTACTAATTCCCAAGTTTCATTTTCAAGTAAAGCATCATACTCTTCTTGCATTGCCTTCTCCCAATTCTGTTTACCTTTGGCTTCTTCATAAGTAGTTGGGTCTTCTTCTGTTTTCACAATGTAGGCATAATCTTTTGTTGTTAAGAAAGATGTATCATAACTATACCTTATAGGCTCTTTCCTTTCTCTTGTAGATCTCCTGATTTCTGCACTTCTTGAAGTTTCAGCCTCATTTGATTCTGGATCAAATCTTGGCCCTTCTTCTACATGATCCTGCACTCTACATCTAGAGTCAACTTCATCAACAATTTCTTCACAAACTTTTACCTTTGCCTTTCCTTTCCTTTGAACTTCTTCAACACCTGCATACTCATTTGGTGATCCTGTATACCACATGTTTTGCTCATCAAATGTTACATCTTTAGTAACAAGAAATTGCTTTGTGGATGGACTCCACAACCTGTAACCCATTTGTCTATCATCATATCCAATAAACACATACTTCTCTGCTTTTGGTTCTAGCTTATGTCTTAATTGTGAAGGAACATAAGCATATGCAATACATCCAAATACTTTACAATGATCAAGACTAGGCTTCTTACCCCACCATGCTTCATAAGGGGTTCCTCCATCCAAAGCTTTGCAAGGCAACCTATTCACAAGATATGTTGCAGTGTTAATGGCCTCTGCCCATAAGTAATTTGGACAATTCTTTTCCTTCATCATGGCTCTTGCAAATTCTACAAGAGTCCTATTTCTCCTTTCTGCTACTCCATTTTGTTGAGGGGAGTACCTGCAAGTTACTTCTCTTTTGATACCTGCATTCCACAAATAATCATCAAACTCTTTTGAGAAATACTCTCCCCCTCCATCTGATCTTAACCTCTTTAGCTTTTGTCCTGTGATCCTTTCTGCATAAGCATGGAAATGTTTGAATGTCTTGAAAACTTCTGATTTGTCCTTGATTACATACAAAGTAATCCACCTGGTTGCATCATCAACAAACAACACATAATATCTGGATCCATTTATGCTATAGTCCCTTGAGGGACCCCATACATCTGTATGAACCAATTCAAGCATATTTGAATACTTGTACCCTGATTTGTTATAAGATCCTTTATGTGCTTTACCTAATTGACAAGCTTCACACTTGTACACCATATGTTGCCCTTCAATGTTTGGCAATCCAAGCACCACCTGATTCTTTGACATCTCCTTTATAGCTCTCTCATTGAAATGACCTAGCCTCTTATGCCATAGGTCTAATTCAGATACCTTTTGACCTCCATAGGTAAACAATGCATGTCCCACATTACCTTGGACCTTGAGAGTGAACAATCTTCCTTCCTTTTTACCTGCAATTATGGTTCTATATCCCTGATTTGGATCTTGTACATAAACACCATCATTTGTGAATCTTACCTCATATCCTTTTTCCACAATTTGCCCTACACTTATCAAATTTTTAGGAATAGTAGGAACATAAAGTACCTTGCTCAGAAGTGTACTTCCACTCTTTGTCTTCACTGATCCAATGCTCTCCACTTTATGTTTGGTATTGTCACCTGTTTGAACTGTATGTCCATTCACCCTTGCTTCCATATCAGTCATCAAGGATAGATTCCCACTCAGATGGTTGCTGCACCCTGAGTCAATATAAAACACTCTTTGATCTTCTCCCATTAATTCATGAGTTGCATTCAAGATAAGAGTCATGTCATCCTTCTGATCTGATGCATAATTGTAATAATTGTTGTTGTAGGACTGAGATTGGAAGTTTCTTCCACCTCCTCTACCATATGATGTCCTACCACCTCTTCCTCTGAAATTGCCTCTTTGGTTTCTGCCTCCTCTACCTCTTTGACTATAATTCTGATTGTTGTATCCTCCACTTTGATTATTATACCAACAATCATTTGCCAAATGATTTGTTCTGCCACAAATCCAACAAGCTTTAGCATTATCTTTGTTCTTACCTCCTCTTCCTTTACCTCTGAAATTTGTCTTTCCTTTTGTAAAGTTGGCTTGATTTGAATTCCCTTCATCCTCATTTGATTGCTTTCCCTTGCCATTCTTTTTCTTATCTTTGGAGTACATAGCTTGACTTGTACTTCTATCATTGTCTCCTTTAAGATCCTGCTCAAAGGTTAGCATGTGTCCTAGCAATTGATTAAGGTCAGGAGTAAAGTGATCAAGTGACAATTCTATGGACAATATAAAAGGCTTCCACTTCTCATCTCCTCTCAAACCTGTAAGTATTTGTCTTACCAACTTTTCTTCTTCAATATCTTCATCCACTGCTCCCAAGCTATCTGCAATATCTTTCATCCTTGCCACATAATCTGAGATTGATTGTGAGCTCTTCTTCTTGAAAGTTGTGAACTCAGCCCATAGTGAGGACTTCCTTGACTTAGTAGTATTTTGGAAATGCTCTTCCAAGGCATTCCAAACATCTGTAGCACTTTCTAAACCTCTGATGTGAGGTAGAAGGTAATCATTTACAGCCATGTAGATGATACTCCTTGCTTGAGCATCCTTTCTCATCCAAGTCTTCAACATTGCAAGTTCTTCCCTAGTAGGAATACTTGGATCTGCAAATTCTGGTTTTTCTTCATCTCCTGTAATAAATGATATGAGATCTTTGCTCATGAGGTGTGCTTCCATCCTCATGGACCATGCTGGATAGTTCTCCCTATCTAGCTTATCAATCTGCAAGCTTTCTCCCATCTTGTATCCACCTGTGTATTGAATTCTTCAAGCTTTACAAACAATGTATGTACCTTTACTTCGAATTGAACTCCTTTTGCCTTTCTTGATGTCAATTTGTCTTCTCCTCGAGCTTTGACTCCAAGCTTTCACTTCTTGATCCTTCAAATGTTGAATCTCTTGAATCTGCAGCAGTCGAGATCCTCCTTTTCTTCAAATTGATGTCTCCTGCTCTGATACCACTGATGGAGAATGTTAATCTCCAAAAGAACAACTTATTCTTGTGATTAGAGCACCTCTATACCAAGAATAAGTCAAAACCTTTCATACATTTAGAGGATCAACTTCTAATTATCAAACAATGAACAAATCTGTGAAGAAGGTGATACACAGAAAAGTCTGCTGCACTATTTCCTTATATTGACTTATCAAACGTGTAAAGTTTTTGATGAAACTTTGTACAAATCATCTCCTAGAGATTGCGCAACTATTCCAAGTTGAATTACTCCAAAAGATTAAGTGTAGCTTGAGAAATCAACTTCTCAAGTTACCTATGTCAGAAACTGTACCTCTGAGAAGTCGATTCAGACACCCCTAACTTCTTAACTTTGATTCTCACAATATCTAACCCGTTTTGCCAAATGCTTTTAGCCACGAGTAGATCACCTTCCAACTTAAAGATTAAGTGCTTGCTTGCACAAAACTTTAAACTATGGAGTGAGCACTGACCAAAAGATTAAACACGAAATTTGCGCCTGTTTCAGAGAACTGTAGACATTCAACACATATGAATGTTCCTATTCACAATTCTCCTAGCCTGTTTACAATTGGACTCTGAAATTCAGGTCACAGGCTCATTAACTAACAACTTAGATATCCTCAAAAGGATTTCGCTAATGATCAAACACAGAAGGAGCAGACACGAAAAGATCGGGCGCAATATTTCTTCATTTACTCAGAGAAAATACAACTGAGTGATGAGAGCAAACACAAATTCATTTTCCACTATCTCATAGCTTCTATCTCCCTAATTCTTGACTTGTAACTATTGTCACATATGCTCTCTTCATGCCCCGACTTTTCTCAAGGTATTTATAGATAATTTGTACATAATTCTTACTGAACAAAAGATCTAAGTCATCTATGACTATGCTAATGTACATATGTGTACAAGACAACATTCTGACTTCTTCTTCATTTTTTCAAATGTCTTCCTTTGCTTCATTCTGACCATAAGCATTCTCCAAGATCTGTATAATCACCAATTTGTGATTGGTTTGCTCCAACAGTAGTTAGACTTATGTTTTCAGTGGAAGTAGAGTGTGTGGGTTGGCTGATGGTTTGTGCGTTGGTGTGTGTAGTGGTTTCAGAGGTGGTGACAGTGGAGGTTACAGTGGTAGAGGGAGGTGAGTGAGGTGGATGTGGGGGAGAAGGTGGCAAGGGAGGTGATGGGGGTGCACTCGATGTGTGGGCTTCCTCGGTGTCGTGAACTGTGTGTGCTGTGCCAGTGGTTGTGGGGGTGCCTTGTGGTCCTGATCCTAATACATTCATTCGTTTTCCCGTTCGTGGGGGGCGTCTTCCATATCTTCTCTCTGTCCTTCGTGATTGTGCTAGTGTGGTGTGCACCGTTTCCGGTACTCCCAAAGCATCTGATATCATTTCCAGGGTGGCACGGTATTGCTCGTCCACGCCTTCCTCCTCCAGAATCTGGTTCATGAGGGCTTTACCTGCAGCTAATGATAGCCTGTGTTGCTCTTGGACTCGGTTCATCGTATCGTAGAGCTTCTTTAATGCGTTAGTATAGGCGGGGGCACCTTCCAGTACTTGTAGGGCTTCTTGATCATACTCTTGTTCTTCTGCTTCTGATTGTCCACCTTGTGCCTCCTCATGAGCTTCTTCTTCATCATCCACATTGACTACGTCCGGTTGGCTGGGCTGGGCTTGCTCTTCTTCAACTTCCGCGTTTACGGCTTCGATGATTCTTGCAACTTCTTCATCCGTTAGATCCTCCAGAGTAAACCCATGCGGGAATTCCAGATCAGTCGGTACTGGTGGAAACACAAGATTAGGGCCATCTGTGCTGTGCCTGGGTAACCTGATAGTAAATGGTTGCACTCGTCGGGGAAGTCTTGGGGTTGTCTCAGGCGTCAGGGTTGCCCCGCGAGCTTGTGCACAAGGCATCTGGACAGCGCCTCTCATCTTCTTTGAGGGAGGCCCTACAGCTGACAATCTGCGTTGAAATTCCTGTGCTCTGGACCAGATCAGAGCCCTCTGCACCGGTACATCATATGCGAGACATCTGTATACAATTCTTGTGAGTGCACAGCAACCATACAACACAGATTTTTGCTTCTTATACCATCTTTGATGAGCCATATGAATCTGGTCAATAATCCAGTGGGGCATATTAATGGTCAACTCAAAAGCATCCGCCAGGTAGAGGCTAAACCAGATCTTTTTGGGAGGCATTGTGAACCTCTCCTGCGCGGGGAAGGCGAAATGTTGCATGACCATGCGTAAATGGATGGCGATCGTGGGTGTCATTGCAACCATGTCCTTCAACTTCGTCAGGTTCCTGTTCTTCATGTTGTCTGGAACCATAGTCTCTTTCTCTGTTGGAATGTGCATACCAGTCATGTCGAGTGCTTCTCTTACCAGGTTGATAGTCAAGCGGAAACGCTTCAGCTCGTTGCCCCTTGTGAGTGATGGGAGCACAAAGGAGCTGTATCCTTTCTTGTCTTTGCTGGGGGTGAGGGTACTAATTAGATATGAGCATCTTAGGAAATCTGGCTTTGGTAGTTGGAACTTGAAGTAGTCATAAAGCCCAGCCTTCTTCCATATCGGCTTCAGTCCTTCGTTGTTCTATAGCTTTTCAAACTCCCGGTAAAGAAATGGTATCTGCCCCAACGTCCATTGAATTCTACCTCGGACTCCCACATATATGTGCCTTCGCCCAGAGGTCCAGCAACGTCACTGAACCAGTGTGAGGTTTTGCCCACCGGCATGGTATGACCCTGTGGAGGATTCTGGATTGGTATGGCATGTAATGCCCGTAATGCCGCTGGTCTTTCCTTTAATTCCTCCTCGATCGGAAGGCTTTCGATGTCCACCACTTGGGGGCTGGTGCCTGCCTGGGAGCTAGTTCCTACTGTATCTGCCATTTTACTTCTTGCTGTCTGTCTCTGTGAGAATATACAAACATGTGTTAACATTGTACAGGACAAGGGGGGATCGTTGTTGTTCCCATCACAATATTAACTTGAGGGTCGGGAGCGAATAATGGGTTAGTAAGTGTTCTGTGCAAGTGTGTGTAGTTAATGCTTAGGTAGTCCTAGGAGACTAGTGAAGTTAGTAAGTGGGGATGAATTTACAAGTTGGGGTCGGGGGGTTTATTACAGGTCTTAGGCTGCCAAATGCAGTGGATGGGCTTTGCTTTCGGTTTCGTAGAGACTCTAGAGAGCTCTCTCGGTGTCGCGGTTTGAAAATGAGGCCTTTTGGGGACCCATTTACAAGTGATTACATGCGTGCTCTTGGTTCTTGGTGTGTTCCTGAGTGTTGAGAACGAGTGAATACTGGCTGTACGCGTAGTTGGGTTATGCTGCATAGGTTGTGGCCCTGGCGTAGCTACTTGTGCCCTCAAGCAAGCCTTAGGCACCCAAATTTGTCTTGATTGTGGGCTAGCCTTCATTGACTTTTTGGGCACCCAAATAGATTTCACTTTAGCAGAAGAATTTCTGACAGACTTCTTATTGGCGTCACGTTGTTGGTTACTAGTAGGAGGCTTTGCTCGTGTGGTTGTCGTGAGTGCAACCGGGTGTTCGCCTTTCCGCACCCACACTTGGTTTACTTTCTGGGACATTCTGCTGCGCAGGTACTTTTGATCTCGGACATAGGTAGTACTCTGCTTCCTCTGCCTTTGATCCACCTTTGGTTGCTGCCTCCTTCTGGCCTTTGGAAAAGAAGGGAGTTCCGTTGCATCCCTGACTCCTTTTTGGCAAATATCATTCCTCTGCAACACATGGTTTTGAACAAGAGCAGCATGGTCATCTTCATGTGTACCCCTGGAAGGACCAGGAGTCTGTGCCTTTCCTAGTTCCTTGAGTGCTCCATTGTCTAATTCTACTGTAACTCGACTATGATTGACCCAAACCTGGAGAAGTCCACTTCTTAGGTTTAAATTAATTGCTTGGTCATAGATCCAATCTTGACCCAAGGCTAGAGGTTCAGTGAGATCCTCATCTTGACACACCAGTACTTTAACAGTCATTTCCTCATCATGAATGTAGAGGGGAAGTTCCACCTCGCCCATGCAAGGGGTTTCCACGCCTCCCAATCCTATGAGATATGCTTCCACAGGATTGACAGTTAACTATAACTCTTGACAGTAAGACACTCTAACAGCACTAGTGGCTGCGCCTGAGTCAATCAAGGCTCTTACGTTCCTTGCACTCTTTCCTTGTCCTATATCTAGGGTTATGAAAGGACGTCTATCAATTATCCTATGCGAGCTTGTTCCTGCAACTTCACACATGGCCATAGGATATCCTTGATCTACATAGTCATTCGCTCTAGGCTGATCTCTACCTTGCCTTCGTAACTTCATCCTTCTGATGCGTTCTAAAGCTTCTGCTTGAGCCTCTTCTCGAACTCGCTTTTCTTCCTCTTTGCGTTTCTTAGCAGTGTTGAGTCGGCTGAGCATTTCCTCCGTGAGGGGTTCCTGATATAACTTGACTCTGCAACCGCTAATATAGTTTGGGAGAACATCACCTTCTAACATGGCTAATTGTACTGCTCCACTCGTGGAGATCCTATTGATAATCATAGGTCCGTAGCCTCTCTTTTCTAGCTTCCTTGCGTGTTGTTTCAGTGTATAGACTAAAACTAGATCTCCTGCTTTCAAACCCTTATCCTTCACATGGGCATCAAAGTATGCCTTCTGTCTCTTCTTGGCTGCATATATTCCTGCAGCGGCTCTCAGTCTTGTTTCCCCTAATCGTTCAAGGTCAAAGATCCTGGAGGAGAGCTCATGACCTGTCCATTCGTGCTCTTGTGCTACTCTCAATGTAGGAATCAAGAAGTCCAAGGGTAGCACAGCGTTTTGGCCAAATACCATCTGAAAGGGAGTGGCTTGGAGTACCGTTTTGTAGGCAACCCGGTATGCCCAAACAGCATTGTGTAGCTGTTTGTCCCAATCAGAGCGTTTAGTGTTCACTAATTTCGTCAGTACATTGCATAAGATCTTATTAGTGCTCTCAGCTTGTCCATTAGCTTGAGGGTGATAAGGGGCAGACTTCTTGTGTATTACCAAGAATTCTTGGAGTAGATTTTCAATCACTTCATTCAAGAAATGAGTGCCTCTATCACTTACAAGCTCTATAGGTAGCCCATATCTCGTGAATACATTCTCAAACAAGAATTTGGCAGTTGTTTGAGCATCGTTCTTTGTCGTAGCCTTTACCTCTACCCACTTGGTGAGATAATCTGTTGCAACAATGATGTATTCCGCATGAGAACCTTTAGCTGGGGGATTAATAGGACCTATGAAGTCTATTCCCCACTTAGAGAATGCACGTCCACCCATCATAGGTTTCAGTGGCATCTCATCTTTGCGTATAGGATACTGAGTCCTCTGACAGACATCACACCGTTTCACATAGGTATGTGCATCCATGTGAAGGGTCGGCCACCAGAAGCCCGCAAATAGTACTGCCTTGATCACCCGATCTGGTCCAAAGTGTCCTCTTGCTACTCCTTGGTGAGCAGTTTCCAAGATCTTAAGATATTCACTTTCATGGACACACAATCTCAGGTAACCATCTTTACCACGCTTGTATAGATTATCACCAATGAGTGAGTAATCCTGGGCTTCTTGTTCTAAACTCCTTTTCCTAGCCAGAGTCATGTCTGGAGGGAATGTGTTTGTCCTCAGGAAGGATACTAGAGGTTCGCTCCAATCTGGCACTATGGATACTTGTTAAAGAGTGGCATGTTCCACAGGTGGTTTAGTGCAGCAGATTGGGCACTCCTTGCATAACTTTTGGACATCAGCTTCCATAGTTGGCCAATGTACTCCGAGTCTCTTTAGGGTTTGTAAAGTTCGTTGCTTTGAATGGTGTTGCTCTAGTGCACCTACATGTGCTAATTGCAACCATTTAGCGT
Source organism: Ceratopteris richardii (assembly GCA_020310875.1). Classification (NCBI taxonomy): domain Eukaryota; kingdom Viridiplantae; phylum Streptophyta; class Polypodiopsida; order Polypodiales; family Pteridaceae; genus Ceratopteris; species Ceratopteris richardii. The sequence goes on along the minus strand of CM035433.1, from coordinate 44,949,924 downwards.
ACTCATCCTCTTCTACGCAGCAAGCCAAGATCCCTTGATCTGTGTGCTTGTACATACTTCCTGCCATGATGTGGTACTTTTGGGCTTTTACAACCTCTCTATTTTGTGTGTTTACCACTGGATGGTTAGGCCCGTATGTCAATACTGGTACCAATGGCTTAGCCCACTGCGGCACCACTTCCAAATTAAACAAGTAAGCATCAGGAAGGTCATCTGATACTCCTTGTGGGGCTTCTCCCGATGTGAGCCTAGAAAGATGATCAGCTCTCAAATGGGTCCTCCCTTTTCTTACCACAACCTCAAAATCATATTCCATTAGCAAGAGAAACCATCTTACTAATCTTCCTATATTGCATGGCTTGTTTACAAGATATAACAATGCCTGATGATCAGTAAAAAATTTAAACTTATTTGCAAGCAAATAGTGTCTAAATTTCTTAACTGCATATACCATGCCTAATCCTTCTCGCTCTGTAGTGGTGTAACTCCGTTCAGCCGCATTCAATTGTCTACTGGCATAGGCAATTGGAAGATCCATATTACCTTCACCAGTAGGTTGTGCAAGTACACATCCAATAGCATAATTGGATGCATCCACGTGAACATGGAATGGCTTATTCCAATCTGGTGTGGTCAAGATTGGTGCTGAACATAATCTTCGTTTAAGCTCCTGGAAGGAATTCTCACATTCATCCGTCCACTCAAAGTTAGTCAGAAGCCCGTACATGGGCTTTGCAATGACAGCATACATGTGTATAAATCGTCGGTAATAACCACAATGCCCCATGAAAGCTTGTACTTCCTTGACATTCTTTGGCCTAGGTAGCTCTGCTATAGCTCTCACTTTCTCTTCATCAGTGGATATGCCATTCTTTGACACTATGTGTCCTAGAATCTTGCCTTGCCTGACCATAAAAACGCACTTTTCTGGGTTCAGACAGACTTGATATTCTCTACATTTGTCAAAGATTTGTCTGAGTTCCGGGATATGGGTTTGTCTAATGTTAGAATGAGCACAAAGATCATCAACATAGACCTCTAAACTCTTCCTCAAGAACTCTTTAAATACATGGCACATCAGCCTCTCGAAGGTAGCTGGTGCATTGGTAAGCCCAAATGGCATTACTCTAAAAGCAAAAATGCCCCATTCTGTGGCAAAGGCTGTCTTATGCTGATCCTCTGGAGCTATGGCTACTTGATTGTAACCCGAAAATCCATCAAGGAAGCTGTACACTTCCTTGCCTGCCACTCTTTCTAAGAGATGTTCTGTGATGGGAAGTGGATAGTTATCTCGAATCGTGGCTGCATTAACCTTTTTCAAGTTAATACACACACGCAGCTTGCCATTTTTCTTGGGCACCACAACAATGGGGGATACCCACTCGGTGTGCTCAATTTCATAGATAAATCCAGCTTCAACCAGTCTATCTATCTCTTCTTTGATCTTAGCAGCGTAATTATCATTATATGTGTAGGGCTTTTGCTTAGAGGGTTTGGCATCTGAGGTCATGGGAATGGTGTGTGAGCATATGTCAGGGTCAACACCTTTCAAATCCTTGTAACTCCAAGCAAATACATCTCTATATTCTCTTAGCAAGGCAATCAATTCGTACCCTTCTTCTTCCGTTAGGTCATGAACTATGTACGTACATCTCTCCTCTCCTTCTTCTAGGGCCACTACAATTTTCTTGGTAGTTTCTTTGTTATCATAGGCCTCTCCTGATTGTGCCTCTCATTTAGGCATTCTTATCATGACTCTCCTGTCCTCTATCTCATACTTCTTAAAATTTTCTGGGACCTCAAACAAAGATTCTTCCTCTTCTGGTGAGGCTTCTCTCTTCTTTCGTTTCTTTCCTTCTTCCTTCGGGGTTGCTAATCTTACATCATTTGTAAGCTCTCCATGCCTCTGGGGTTGAAATTCTACTTCATGGAAGTATTCTTCATCTGATGCAAATGGTGGGTCCATAATGATTGACTCGAGATCGGAGTCACTTGCATCCTCAAATGCATCAAGGCTAGGTTCGCATTCTTCTAGAACTGCCTCTCCCATGATTGGCTCGATGGAGAAGACTGAAATGTCATAGCCATCCTCATCACAGTGAGGAGTCCATTGTTCTTCATTGATGGCTACGTCCATGGTTGCTAAAATTTCTGCCCAGCCATGGGGTTCGAATTCCTCATCTGGAAAGACTACAGGTGCATAGGCTGGGTCTTGAATGGGTCTATGAGTTTCGTTCGCACCTACCTCTCTGGCTTTCTCTCTCTTCTCTTCTTCTACTGCTACCTTGCACATCCATAAGTGAGTGTCTTCATGCATCCATGAGGATCCAGACCCTATGGAATGCACCGATTCTGTATCATCTTTGGCTCTATGGATGGGATTCCATTGGATAGGAGGGACGTCTCTATGAGAATAATCCTTGAGATTGACTTTGGTCGTAACACCCAAGTGTTGCAAAGACAAGGAGTTGGTTCCCCAATCCTGTACCACTTGCAACTGTCGCATAAATGGTCTTCCCAAAATCATCTCATAGGCATGATTTTTGCTGAAGTCACATATGGCAAATGTATGCTCAAACTCGACACCACAAGTGGTGAGAGTTATTCCTTCTAGCAATCCTAGGGGTCTCTCTATGTGACCATCGGCCATTTGCAATTTCATTCTCGTTGGCCTGAGTGCTGGCTTGCCCCAACGCTTCCAAAGGGAAGTAGTGGCAATTGCAACTCCTGCACCTGAGTCCAAAATTGCCTTGGTGGTGTACTCCTGGTAGGTGATGGGAAGATAGGTGTTCCCTTCTTCACCTTCACACATATCTCCTATTTTGTCCAAGGGAATTTCTGGCACTGTCCTATGGGATCCTACCCGGGAACGTGGTTTTGCAATTTCAGTTACTTGACTGGCTACATATTTCCGCGCTTCTGGTCTATCCTTAGGCAGTTCTTCCAAAATGGGATCGCGCTGCACCTTGGTGTTCTTTACTACCTCCGTGTTCCTAGGTATGACTGAGTCGTCGTTCCTTACCATGACTGTGGGTGCTCTCATACATGTGGACTTTGCTTCCCATGGGCCTGTGAAGTGGGGTAGCTCCTGTATGGAATTAGACTCAAAGTCCAATCTCTCATGAGACAGAGTACTCTCATGTTCCCCGTAAATAGATGGGATGTCTTGTGGGAATTGATCGTGTGCATCATCCACAAGTTCAAAAGGAGGGGCAACTTCACTTTCGTTATCCCATTTGTCTTCTTGAATCTCTCGTAGGAAGTCTGGTGCAAACCGATTCATAGAAGAAGAAGTGTCTGGCTCCGTAGAATTAGGCACATAAGCAACCTGGGAAGGAGGGCTTATTCTATCGTTGACTCTCTCCTTGTTCTCATAGATGGCTGGAGCACAAACTTCCTGGGGAGGATTACTTATTCTATTACTCTTCCGAGCAGGCTCATACGCTCCCTGAGAAGGAATGTAGGCAACCTGTGGAGGTACGTAAGCTTTCGAGGGAGGCTCATCTTCCTTTTGGGGGGAAAGATAAGCTTCTTGAGGAGGCACATGGGCTTCCTGAAGAGGCTGGTTTATCCGTTCTCTTACCTTTTCCTTTCTTTGAGGGACAGGTTCCTTTTCTGATTGTGCAATTAGCCTCTCTATTCTTTCTAGCAGTCCGTCAAAGTGTAACTGCGTCTTAGCTGAGCTAGAGATATTAAAGAGGCGGCTAGCTTCGAACATGGCTTGAGCCAATTCCACCATCTTAGCACAAATTTTAGTTCGTTCAAGCTCTAGCTCGGCTCTAGGGTAGCACTTTTCATGATCGATTATGGTTGGCCCTTCTTGGATTCTGGCCTGATAAGCTTTAAGCATCATGTTTAGGTCCTCGGGAGTGGGATCGGCTAGGACTGATCCTACTCTAGGGGGTGGTGGGATTTGATGAGGCGGGTTGGAAGGTGGTGGGTCGAATGGAGATGGGAATGGTGGTGGTGGAGTCGTGTGAGAGGGAGTTTGAGTTGTGAGTTCAGTTATCCTGGCTTTGGTTTCTCTTATGCTTTCCTCAAGTTCACTCATCTTTTTAGCCCATTGTCTTTTCATTCTTTCCCGACTATCTTTCCAAGCTCTAGTCCTTTTCTTGGTTATGCTCTCAGTTTCACTAGCCTCTGGGATCTTTTCCTGGCTTGCCTCTTGGTTTTGCTGCAATGCCTGAGCTCTAGTGACTACCTGTACTGGTGCAGTGGAAGTCACGCTCCCTGTGGAGTCTACCACTAACCCAACAACGTTGATAGGAGTGATTTTTGGCATGTTATTGGGGTTCTTTGGGCAATCTCGTAAGAGATGCTCTTTTCCACAGTCTTGGCAAAAGCCTTGGATCGTCACTGACTGGGGTTGTGTAGGTGGAGGCAAGGGACAATCACGAATGAGGTGATCTCCTTGGCACCTGTAGCACGGTCCTCTTGGGAATGGAGGTCTTACTTGCCTAGGTTGAGGCCTAGGGTTGGGGTTTGCATACATGACGTTTGTGTAGTCTGACTCCCAACTAGGTTCACTCGGTTCTTCACTATAGTAGGACTCACCATGTTCTGGAGACTGCATGTAGTAAGCTTGGGGACTATCGACATGTGTAGAATCAAAGCTATGGTCACTTGGATCACTTTCTGAGATCAATGGGGTTACTGGTACTATGGCCCTATTCAGGTTTTCTTCTGCAACAGCATACTTTACCGGAATCACATTAGCCGGGTTTGGAGGCTATTGAACTAGCACTGGTTGGGGTCTCTGTTGAGCCTGATATTGTGGTTGGTAGGTTTGTTGGGGTCTAGCATATTGTGGTGGTGGATTTTGGTTCTGGAATCTGCCTTGTTGGTAGGGCTGCGGGTAGGGTTGCCTAACTGCCTGCTTGTTGTATGGGCAATCTTGTGCGGTGTGATTGGTGTATCTCCGTTCTATGGTGCAGTACTGGCTACTAGGATTTACTTGGGGCTGAGCCATAATAGGGCAGACATTCGCCATATGGTCACCACCGCATGTATAGCACCTTTTCATAGGAGCAAACCTTGGGATTTGTTTGCTAGTTACTCCTAATTTCTGAGCTACTTTCTCTGCAAGTTCCTCAATTGATGTGGATTGCGTGGAAGAGTGACTAGATGCACTATCTGAATCTTTGTAGATTTTGGAAAGCTCTAGTTCTTCCCCTAGGTTATCTTCAATGTCAATGCACATGCGTACACACTCTTCTATAGTCCTAGGGTCCTTCAGATACACATAGGATCTCAATTTCGTACTCAGCAATCCATCAAGGAATAAGGCTACTTGTTTTGCAGGTGTGGGTAGCTCCGAAACAGGGCACCTTTCAAGATATTGTCTAAATCTTCTTCCTGCAAATCTGACAGTCTCTTGGGGAGTCTGTTTGAAGCTGTGAATCAATGATGAGGTATTGTGTCTTATGCCACTCTTAGAGAACTCTACAATGAAAGCCTCTAGGAGTTGGTCTATGCTCCTGAACTGTCGCTCATCCAGTGGCTGAAACCATGTGAGTGCTGTGTTCCTAAGGGTTAGACCGAAGGCATTGTACTGTGTGAATAGATCCTCCACTTGTTCAGCTCTCAAGACTTGCTTGAACTCCGCCACATGATCATAGGGATCTCCTGTGCCATCAAAGTAATTCTTCATGGACTTAACTAGCTGGGTCGGTCTCAAAGTTCTTGTGTGCTCTCTAGGTCTCGGCAGAGGAAATCCATCCACATTTCTTTGGTTCCTGTGAGCTCTAAGTATCTCAGGTTCTACTCGATTCGTCTCCGTCCTCGCTCTTTCTCTGCCCACTGGGTTGGCAAAGCTTACTTCTGGTCTATCTCTACTTCTGTCTCTTTGCATTCCATGAGCTTGGGATGTTCCAGCCCCAGGGTGACCATAGGATACATTTGATCTTGGTTGGGGGAAAATGAATTCACCCTTCCAAGTGTAAGCATGCCTATCATTTTCCGTAACCACAAAGATCCGTTCTGAAGCGTGATCTAAGTAGGTCACTCTGCCTGGGCTATCAGGATCCTTAAACTCATAGATCATGATATTTCCTATATCAGTTGGCTGATTAGATTTATACCTCCAAAAGGCTTCGTCAGTCTCTCGATTGAGGAGCAACTCTATGCTCTTGTTGTCTTGGGGAACCCATTCAGGTGTGATGATCCTAGTGAGAACTGATTTGCCTCGGGGGGTTCTAGGTTCCGCACCCATGTTTCCTTGCTCTAAGTCCCCTAAGTCCGCCTCTGAGATTACATTCCCAAATTCATCTGTCCTATCTGGGTGACTGGTGACTACGTATATGGTTCCTTCTTTGTCCAGGTATGCACCGTTTTCAAACTTTACGGCTGGGTGCTCTAGTCCAATGGATTGATCAGGATTTTTAATCTGGACCACGGATCTTCCTAGGCCGTCCTCATAGATGCTAGCACCTAATCGGTTGGTCCTCAGGTACTCCAACTGTGTTTTGTAAGGGCCTTCTACCCTGTACAAGTATGGCACACCTGAACTACCTGTAGGTCTGTCCATGCCTTGAGACATCTCTGACTCACTGGTCTCAGAGCTAGGGTAGTACGAGTGGTGGCTCAACTGCTGGGCCCAAGACCTAGCAGTGTGGTTAACACTAGCCTCTGAAGACCTAAGGCTTTGTCTCTCCCTTACTAGATGTCGTCCTGATCTAAGGTTCATATGCCTATCTAAGTAGCCCAATTCTTTGCCCAGAGTACAACCTCGTTGCTGGTTACTTTATATTAGTCGCTTGGTTCTTTTTAGTTATTCCTTGTGTTTAAGGTCTTGTCTGATATTACGTCGTCAAGAATACTTGAATGTTCTTCGTGCTTTCAGGTTGATCGTTCCACGTTAGGTTCTTTTCCTTTATGTTATCGACAGTACAGAGGTTAGGTTTTTAGCTTGAACTTGAGTTTTTAGGTAGTCTTCAACTTGATACCTGCCTATCGTCGCTCTGACTTACTCTTACCTCTCGTCGTTCTTAGCGTAAACTATGAATTGACAGAGGGGGTTAAAAGTTTCCAACCTTTTGTTTCCTGCTTGGTTGCCCTTGAGTGCCCAGGAAGTGTGTTCCCAAGCTTGCACTTACACTTGCTTAGAACGCCTTTCGATGCTCTCAATAGATCTGTAAGAGTTCCAAAGTTAGCTTATAGATTCAAATTCTAAAGACAGAACCAATGATTTTCATTCCTGTAGCACAAACACAAACTTGCATAGTGATTTTTAAGAAAACAATCCTAAAGGCCCCTGACTTTGATCCCCCTGGGTATGGTCAACTTCAAAATACACTATCTGAAAATCAACGCATTATCTTTATAAAAAACAGTTAAGGGTGTGTAGTATATGTCACGAGCTTTCCAACAAGCCCTAGAGCTCAAAAAATTGATTTCGTATGAAGAAGTTATGACTGTTCAGGGTTTAGGGGGGTAAGACAGGATTCAATCTGGCTGACAGATCCTAGGATTTTCTCCCAAAACACAAGTGTAGGAACCTCAATAATGCTAATGGATTGACTATTTTGCCCCAAAATTATCCCAAAGTTTGAACAAAGCAAACACTAATTTTTGGCCGAAAAGCCTGTCAATCGCGATCGACAGGTCTGTCAATCGCGATTGACAGAGGTGTCCGTCGTGGCTGTCAGTCGCGATCGACAATGTCAATCGCGATTGACAGAGTCGATCGTGGCTGTCAATCGCGATCGACAGTATCAATCGCGATCGACACGGTTTCCGGTTTTTTCGCCAAAATTTCAGTCAATCGGGGGCCTATCAGTCGCGATGGACACGTGGCTACGCGCAAAAGTCAATCAATCGTGGACTTTCAGTCGATCGCGATCGACGGTGTCAATCGCGATTGACAGAGGTGTTGATCGTGGCTGTCGATCGCGATTGACGGTATCAATCGCGATTGACAGGGTCCTATGTGGCAGTCAGTCGATCGTGGAGGTCTGTCGATCGCGATTGACAGGGTCTGTCGGTCGTGATTGACAGGGTCTGTCGGTCGCGATTGACAGGGTCTGTCGGTCGCGATTGACAGGGTCTGTCGGTCGCGATTGACAGGGTCTGTCGGTCGCGATTGACAGAGGCTGTCGGTCGCGATTGACAGAAAACCTCGAAATTTTTCTACTGTTTTTAGTGTTTTAGGATTTTCTCATCATGCTTGTGCTAATGGTGCACTTAGTTTTGTCAAAAGTTAAAATTTTCTGTCAATCGCGATTGACAGAGGCCTGCGACCGCGAGACAGTTTCTAAGATTTTCGTACCTGCGCAGCGTGCTGGAGGGGATGATGATGATGATACCTGCAAGACACACAACAAACATGCAAAAACAGTGCAAGCAATATCGCTCTCTCGCTCTCTCTCACAAGTGAAATGAGGGAAATGAAGTGGGAAAGGTGATATGATCAAAAAAACAGAAATTTTCGCGATGATGGAGATGGAGGTGGGAGATGGTGATGATGATGATGGAGATGAAGATGGTGAAGAAAGTAAAAGAAAATCGATGAGAGTGAAGAAAATACCTACAACTCCAACGCGTCAACTCTACGTCTTACCATCACACGCTCGTCCTCAAAGCTCGATCCCCGGCAACGGCACCAAAATTTGGTGTAGCTCAGTGATGAGTAGCACCTCCTTTAATGTCAATCCGGGAAGACGTGAGGATGGTATGAAGACCTCGAGCAAGTGGCGGCACAAGTGCGTGAGTGAGAAGCACACTAGCATGCACACACATACACACACGCGCACACACGGCAAGACAAAGAGGGAGAATTAATGGAGTTCTTAGATTACTTTCAAAAGCTCTTACAAGTTCGTTTCAATTACAATCCAACCTCAAAAATGAGCTCTCTAGCTCTTTTTATAGTTTTTGGCTAAGTTTTGGCCCTGTCCAGACCTAGTGTCCAGCCTAGTTAAAAATTAGGTTCCAGGGCTTATTTGAGGGCTCAAACGATATCTAAAAAATACAAAATTTGGCAGGTAGATACTTCTAAAGCTCCTCAAGCTCAAGGACTCATTGGCTTGCACAAAATGGAGCTACAAAAAGATGAAATGATATTTACAATGGTGTTTAGTGATGAGAATCACTTTTAATTGGTGTAGAGGTTTTGAAAAATTAAGGTTGCCTTAGTGCTAAATCTGCGTGAATGTTCATAAGTGCTTCTTCCTGAAGAAAATTGTTGGCCTATTTGCCAGATCTTCGTTGACTCCCTTGTCTGCTTGTGCCTTCTCTCCCTTGTCCGCTGCTAACAGTGTTCATGTGGTCTAGGTAGAGGAAAATCATCTCTACCACCTGGTATTCTAGGTTCTCCTTGTCTATCCACTCTGCCCGTTTTTATGGTGGTTCTATCTCTCCCTATGGGATGATTGAAACTTACTTCCAATCTTTCTTTGTTTTTCTCTCTTTGGTTAGCATGGGTGGAGGATGTTCCTGCCCCTTGATGGCTTACGTTTACGTTTGCTCAAGATGGAGGGAAGACCAAATCACCTCTCCATGTATATGTGTTTCTTATGTGGTCAGGTACCACAAATACTCTTTTTGAAGTTTCATCCAGGTATACAACCTTTCCAGGTGCATCTGGGTCCTTAAATTCATAAATCGTGATGGAGCCTACCTCACTAGGTTGTTCCATTATGTACCTCCAAAATGCTTCATCTGTTTCTTTATTTACCAATAATTCTATGCTTCTGTTATCTTGAGGGGTCCAATTTGGAACTAGTACTCGTGTCAATACAGATTTTCTTGTTTCTTCTAATGGTTCTTTTCCATGGGCTTTCGCATCCGTCTCTAACTGAATTACACCAAACTCATTGGTATTTCTTGGTTGAGTACTTATGATGTACATCGTTCCTTCTTTGTTTATATATGTGTCTCTCTCGAATTTCACCATCGGAGGTTCCAATCCAATGGGTTGATCAGGATTCTGCATTTGCACCACTTGTCTTCGCAAACCATCCTCGTAGATGCGAGCACCTAAGCGGTTGGTTCGGAGAAATTCTAATTGAGTTCTATAGGGTCCTTCGGGTCTTTCCAAATATGCTACGTTTGACCCTCCTTCTGGTCTTTCCGTGCTAAAAGCCATTTCTGATTCACTCGTGTCTGAGCTCTCGTAGGGGTAATTACTATTCAATTGTTGTGCCCACGATCGTGCAGTAGTGCCTACACTTGCTTCTGATGATCTGAGGCTTCGTCGATTTGACTTACCTATATGTTTGCCCGATCTAAGGTTCATGAATTTACTTCCTTGCACACTCAGTACACACTCAGATCTTCAATGATTCTTTCTTCTTTAATTGCTTGTTTCTTTTTAAATGTCTTTAAGTTCTTGTCTTGTTTAACATTATGCTTCAGGAATTGACTTTCTGTGGTACTTTTGGACTTCTCGTTTCCTCAGACTTTAATTCTTTCCTTTAGGTTTTCGTATCACACACCTTTACACTAATCTTGAACTTGAGAAATTTAATCTCTTGAACTTGATCGTTCCTATCGTCTTTAACCCACAATGCTAATGTTTAGCCTATGCTAAGAATTGACTCAGGGGGTTGAGTATTCTTCCAACCTCAAGTCAGCTTTTTCTGGTTGCTTTGATGCCCAAGAAGCCGCGCTTCCCAAGCCCTACGTTCTTCACTGCCTTTGCTTTGGTTGCCCTTGATTGCCCTTGCTAGACCTGAAAAATCCCACTATTAGACCAATTCTCAATTGGATGATCAAGCACTTGAATATATACACCCTTAAAGGTCCTTTCCCTTTTGCCCAAAATTTCAATGCTTCCCCCTGGCTTTCCTAGTCCCAACAAGGTTCAAATTAACCTCTCTAAAAAACCACGTTTTCTTTTTGAAAAAAACAATTGAGGTCACGTAGTACTCGTAAAGAGCTTTCTAACGAGCTAAAAGCTCAAAAAACGGACTTCAAATGAAAAAGATATGACCGTTAAGGCCATCGGGGGTAAAAATTGACAAACAGGTTTTTCTTTAAGTATGAGCTAAGGGGTCTCCTATGAGTGCAATCACCCAAAAATTTGCCAAAAATAGCCCCAAAATTGATCAAAAAATCAAACCTTAAAAATTGCGTTTGGGGTGGACAATCGCGATGGTCTGAGATAATCGCGATGGTCTGGGACCGTCGCGATGGTCCAGGTGAACCGTCACGATGGCGTGGCACAATCGCGATGGTCCAAAGGAGCAAACTGTCGTGATGGTTGGAAATGAATGATCGCGATGGTCCAAAAATGAATGATTGCGATGGCGTGATTTGCGAACCGTTGCAATGGCATGAGTGAACAATCACGATGGTGTGAATGAACTGTCGCGATGGTCTAATCGGCAAGCAATCACGATGGTGTCGGTCAACGGTCAATGGGACAATCGCGATGGCATGAGCCCGTCGCGATGGTCACAAAGCACGATGGCGTGAGCCAATCACGATGGTTCAAATTTCGAGGCGTCGTGATGGTCTGAGGGTATCGTCACGATGGTCTAGCTTGCCATGTGGCAGCATCGGCGCGATGGCATGAGCCAATCGCGATGGCGTGGGGTCGATGGGATTATCGCGATGGTCAAGGACCGTCGCGATGGTTCAAGTGAATCGTCGCGATGGCGTGAGACCGTCGCGATGGTCCGGCCGAGCCGTTGCAATGGCATGAGCCAATCGCGATGGTGTGACACAATCGTGATGGCGTGAGCCAATCGCGATGGTCCACCAAAATGCAAATTTTCAAGATGCAAGTATGGATTCCTATATGCGCAAGGGTCGCCTATACGGTGGTGAACTCGCTTACCTCAAATTCTGAACTTGGCAGACCATCCCGATGGTCTGACACAGTCGGCATTTTCTGTCAAAAAGTGATTTTCTTACCTTTTTGCAGCATTCCTGATGCTTTGGAGCACTGTACCTGCAAGAAAACTCCAAAACACAATAGCACATGCAAGAACAAAAGCTCTCTCTCTCTCGCATGCACAAATGAGGGGAAATGAGGAGAATGGGTGGATATGGTGAATTTTTTGATTTTTTTGGAGTGGAAGATGATGATGCGGTGATGAAGATGGAGTGTGGGGGAGGTGGAAAACACCAAAAACTAAGTAAAAGCAATAACAAAAACTGAAATTTTTACCTTCCAACACTGTTGGTACAAAACAAGCCTACACACATTGGCTTGGAAAATTGGAACCTTGGAAGGCTAAAGCTTGAACCCTTGAATAATGTATTTACATGAACCTTGAACCATAGGAACCAATGCTTAATTGGTTATTACTTTTTATCCAATGTAAAAAGTCTATATGACTTTATCAATCATGTAATCACACCTACTAGACTAGAGTCGTGGAAAAGTAGATGATTTGATTGAGGGAATATCTCCCTAAGTTTAGTGGAGAGATTGAAGGGAGCCAAAACTTGAATTCAAATTCAAACTCCTTCAAAAATTCTTATAAAAGGCAATTGAAAAAGTCGCGGGGTGTTACACTCCTCCCGAGGCAATTCTGAGTCAATCATTGAGTGTGTGTGAGCTACACCATAGCCTACACCTCTGAGTACCATTGAGCATCACATTACATGCCAATGGGAATGTACAATCATTAGATTTAATCAATATACATATATTCATAGTCTCTGTTTTTTCTCTGAGTGACTACCTCCAACTCTGTCAACTTTAAAGGAGCATATCTCAAGATCTACTGAACCAAATTGGATGATTCAAAGTGCATTGGATTCAGCTCAAAGTCTACTATACACCTACAAAGTTTCAAGGCCATTGGATCTACCATCACAGAGAAATCTCAGTCGGAGTGCTCACTGGTCTGTGACTGTAAGTCTCCTAAAAAGTCGGGGGTACACCTTATTTTGCTAAAGTAATTTCTCTGAGTGTGGTTTATCATTTTCTTTCATTCCACTTGCAAATGGAAGCTTACTAAGCTAATTGAATATCCCTAGAAGGAATTTTGCTAATTGTAACTACACTGGTCACACTGAGCATAACACTGAGCAGGTATCAAGACCAAAATAGAAAGTTTTCAAGTCTTGTGATTTGCAAAGTAGTCTGTTTTGATCAAGTCATTACTCAAACCTTTTCCAAAGTACATATAGCATATTTTGGTATCATTTGGAAGCTCAAGGAGTCTACTAAGCATATCTGAAGAGAAAAGAGGGCAGGTGTGAAGCAGGTTTTGCAGCACCAACTGATCTTCTGAGTGCATCCAGTCATCACATCCAACAGTGGTATCAGAGCAAATAAGGTAATCATGGGTGATGGTTTCCCTTCCTTCATTGACAAATTGGATAGAAATAATTACCAAGCTTGGTCATTGAGAATGAAGACCTATCTACAAGGGAGAAGCTTGTATGGATACATTTCAGGAGATGAGGAATTGCCCTCATTCAAGACTAGAGGCCTACCTACAAAGGATGAACATGAGAGGCTCAATCAATGGTGTGCAAAAGATGCTTTGGCAAGGTCATATCTTCTAAACTCTATTTCTGATTTCCTTCTACCTCATGTAAGGAATTGTAAGACTTCCCAAGAGACTTGGGAAACCTTGTCTACATATTTTTCATCAAGCACAAGGGCCAGAAAGAACCAGCTATGGATTGAGTTTACAACTCTTAGGAAGCAATCAAAACAATGTGTCTCAGATTTTGTCACCAAAGTCAAGGACATTGCAGATCAACTTGCAAGTGTTGGAGAAGAAATTGAGGAAGAGCAAATAGTCAGACAAGTGATCAATGGACTAAAGGCAGATGACAAGTGGGAGAGCTTTACCACAGCAATGGACTTGTACATGGACATCCAAGCACCTGATCTAACAACTCTGATTGGACAACTCTTTACACATGAAGCAAAGATCACAAAGAATGGAGAGCAATCAAAAGGTAACAATCCCTCTGCCCTATATACTGATAAGAAGACTAAAGACAAGGGTAAAAGCAAGAAGGTTGATGAAGAAGGCTCTACCTCCCAAGCAAACTATGCAGGGAGAGGTAGATCATCTAGAGGTAGGGGCAGAGGAGGTAAGTCAGGTAGGGGGAGACCCTACAATCAATCTCCATGCAATATCTGTGGCTTGTCTAACCATACTACAGATGAATGCTACAAAAACTACAAGAACCAAAGAGGAAGAGGTCACCAAAGAGGAGGATACTCTCAAGGCAGAGGCAGATTCAACCAATCTCAAGGCTACCATGGCTACAACAATAATTATAACAACAACTACAATCACAATGGCAATTATCAAGGTGGATACAGGAATAGGAAAGATTACAACAATTATGCAGAGGAGCAAGATGACTCCCTGTTGATCATGAACATGACATCTAAGTCAGGTATCAATGATGATCATTTGTTCTATATTGATTCAGGTTGCTCTAACCATGTAGCTGGAAATGTTGCCTTACTCTCTGATTTAGAAGAACCCAAAGGCAAGCACCAAGTGCAGACAGGTGATGACACTAAACATTCAGTTGTTAAAGTAGGCAATGTCAAAACAAGTGATGGTAATCAGAATTTACTACGCAGAGTGTTGTATGTTCCAACAATCACCAAGAATCTGATGAGTGTAGGTCAGATTGTGGGAAAAGGTCTACAGGTCAGGTTCACTCAACATGGTGCATATGTGGAGGATCCAAGACATGGATTCAGAAGGATAGCCAAGGGAGAAAAATCAGGTAGATTGTTTACCTTTGAACTTGAAGACACTAAAAGTATTGCTTTGTACAACTATAAGGATCAAACCCTATCAGAATTGGAGATTTGGCACAAGAGATTAGGTCACATTGGAGAAAGGACTTTAAAACAAATGAGTAGGGATCAATGTGTGCTTGGGATACCTAATGTATCCAAGCAACACATGATATACAAGTGTGGGGCTTGTCAATTTGGTAAGTCACATAGATTGCCCTACACCAAGAAAGGTTTTATGCATGAAGATTATCTGGAATTGGTGCATACAGATGTTTGGGGACCTAGCAAGGAGCCATCCATATCTGGATCAAGGTACTATGTGTCCTTTATTGATGACTATAGCAGGTGGACTGTTTTATACTTCATGAAACATAAAGATGAAGTATTTAATTGTTTCAAAAGGTATCTTGCATTAGTTGAAAATCAAACAGGTAGACATTTGAAGAAACTAAGGTCAGATGGTGGTGGAGAATACTTCTCCAATGACTTTGAAGATTTCTTGCAGGAAAGAGGTATCAAGAGGGAGATTACTACAAGGTACTCACCTGAACAAAATGGGGTAGCTGAAAGGAGAAATAGACTCATTGTAGAGACAGCTAGATCTATGCTAAATGAAAAGAAATTGCCAAACTATCTTTGGGCAGAGAGTGTATCTACTGCCACATACTTAATCAACAGGTTGCCATCAAAAACACTTGATGGAATGACACCCTATGAGGCTTGGCATGGTAAGAGACCATCTCTGGATCATTGCAAAATTTTTGGATGTGTTGCATATGTGCATATTCCCTCACAGGTAAGGGGAAAGCTAGACCCTAAGGCTGAAAAGTGTATCTTCATTGGTTGTGATTTGAATCAGAAGGGATACAGATTCTAAAACCCCTCAAACAAAGGCTTCAAGGTAAGCAGAGATGTCATCTTTGATGAAAATGATTCATGGTATGAAAATGAGTGCAGGAAAGTTAGCCTACCTTATGACATGGAAGAAGATTTTCCCAAGCTTATCAGGCAAGAACCAATTCAGAAAGAGGACACAAACTCAGATGATGAAGACACCATCAACATTGAAGAATTCAAGGCTTGGAAATCCAAAGGGAAGATGAAGATGAAGCAACTAGAAGATAATCCAGAATCCTCAACTCAAGCTATGAGAAGATCTCAGAGAGAAAAGAAAAAACCTATTAGGTATGGGTATGATACTTCACTTGTAACCAAGCACTCTGTATATCTTGCAAAGGATCTCTTGAATGAAGAACCAGGTACATTTGAAGAAGCAATTACTAAATCAGAATGGAAGGAAGCAATGGATGAAGAAATGGAGGCTCTCAAGGAGAGTGATACTTGGGACTTGGTACCCAAGAAGGACTCCATGAAGGTGATAGGATCCAGATGGATCTACAAACTCAAGAGGAACTCAGATGGCACAATAAACAGGTATAAAGCTAGGTTGGTAGCCAAGGGTTTTGCACAAACCCAAGGCATTGATTATGAGGAGACATTTTCTCCTGTGGCCAAGATGCCAACTATCAGAATTATGGTGAGTGTAGCTGCATCCAAGAATTGGAACATGTACCAATTGGATGTGAAGAATGCATTCTTGAATGGATGGATATCTGAAGAGGTCTACATGTCACAACCACCTGGCTATGAAGATCCCAATAAGGTAAATCATCTTTGTAAATTGAAGAAGGCTCTGTATGGATTGAAGCAGGCACCTAGAGCATGGAATTATAGATTGACAACCTATCTCCTAGATCAAGGATTTGTGATGAGTAAAGCAGATACTTCATTGTTTATAAAGAGGAACAATTCAGAGGTAATATACTTGTGTGTCTATGTTGATGACATCATTATTACAGGAAATGATGTTCAGGGAATAAGACACATCAAAGGACAGATGATGAAGGAATTCAAGATCAATGATCTTGGATTGTTGAAGTACTTCCTAGGACTTGAATTGGTCTATACAAATTCAGGTATCTTTATTACTCAGAAGAAGTACATTCAGGACATGGTCAAGAAGTTTAATTTGCAGGAAGCTAAAGTCTCAAACATTCCTATGGAGGTCAACCACAAACTCAGTGCACATGAAGGAGAAGAACTCAAAGATATTACAGGTTACCAAAGTTTGGTAGGTAGTCTAAATTATGCTACCTTAACCAGGATTGATATATCATATGGTGTTAGTGTACTTAGCCAATTTATGCATAAACCAAGAGTACCACATTTGGAGGCAGCAAAGAAGATAGTAAAGTACCTAAAGGGAACACAAAATCATGGTTTGTACTTTCCATATTCATCAGACATTGATATTAAGGTATACTCAGATGCAGATTGGGCAGGTTGCAAAGATGACAGGAGGAGTACATCTGGTTATATATGTTTTGCAGGTGATAAACCAATTTCTTGGTCATCCAAGAAACAACCCACAGTAGCTTTGTCATCTACTGAGGCAGAGTACAGAGGACTAGCAAATGCAACTCAAGAAGCCATATGGTTGAAGCTATTATATTCAGAATTGGGCCTATACACAAGGCCACCAATCATATTTGGTGATAACACAAGTTCTCTTCACCTAGCAGCTAATCCAATTTATCATGCTAGGACAAAACACATAGAGGTTCACTACCACTATGTGAGGGAGAAGTTACTTAGCAAAGAAATTCAATTATCATATGTGTCTACTAATATACAATGTGCAGATTTGCTTACCAAAGCTCTGGATGGAAGCAAGCTATGCAGATTTAAATCCATAATTGGATTGCAGGAAATAATTGAAGACTAGAGATGAAGACTTGAGCCAAAGTGTTTGGCTTGAGGGGGAGCTGTTGGTACAAAACAAGCCTACACACATTGGCTTAGAAAATTGGAACCTTGGAAGGCTAAAGCTTGAACCCTTGAATAATGTATTTACATGAACCTTGAACCATAGGAACCAATGCTTAATTGGTTATTACTTTTTATCCAATGTAAAAAGTCTATATGACTTTATCAATCATGTAATCACGCCTACTAGACTAGAGTCGTGGAAAAGTAGATGATTTGATTGAGGGAATATCTCCCTAAGTTTAGTGGAGAGATTGAAGGGAGCCAAAACTTGAATTCAAATTCAAACTCCTTCAAAAATTCTTATAAAAGGCAATTGAAAAAGTCGCGGGGTGTTACACTCCTCCCGAGGCAATTCTGAGTCAATCATTGAGTGTGTGTGAGCTACACCATAGCCTACACCTCTGAGTACCATTGAGCATCACATTACATGCCAATGGGAATGTACAATCATTAGATTTAATCAATATACATATATTCATAGTCTCTGTTTTTTCTCTGAGTGACTACCTCCAACTCTGTCAACTTCAAAGGAGCATATCTCAAGATCTACTGAACCAAATTGGATGATTCAAAGTGCATTGGATTCAGCTCAAAGTCTACTATACACCTACAAAGTTTCAAGGCCATTGGATCTACCATCACAGAGAAATCTCAGTCGGAGTGCTCACTGGTCTGTGACTGTAAGTCTCCTAAAAAGTCGGGGGTACACCTTATTTTGCTAAAGTAATTTCTCTGAGTGTGGTTTATCATTTTCTTTCATTCCACTTGCAAATGGAAGCTTACTAAGCTAATTGAATATCCCTAGAAGGAATTTTGCTAATTGTAACTACACTGGTCACACTGAGCATAACACTGAGTAGGTATCAAGACCAAAATAGAAAGTTTTCAAGTCTTGTGATTTGCAAAGTAGTCTGTTTTGATCAAGTCATTACTCAAACCTTTTCCAAAGTACATATAGCATATTTTGGTATCATTTGGAAGCTCAAGGAGTCTACTAAGCATATCTGAAGAGAAAAGAGGGCAGGTGTGAAGCAGGTTTTGCAGCACCAACTGATCTTCTGAGTGCATCCAGTCATCACATCCAACAAACGCCACTTCTTGCTATACTCTTACCATCACACATTCATCCTAGACTCGATCCCCGGCAACGGCACCAAATTTGGTGTTGCTCTAGCACAATGGTGAGAACCACATTAAGAAGATCCACCTCCTTAATGTCCATCCGTGGAAGAGATAGGAGTGATATGAAGATCGTGAACGTGAGATGAAGTGAGAGTGAAGGTGAGAAGCATAGAGATGCACACACACATACACACACACAATGAAGAGACAAGCAACACAATGGAAGGTAGGAAATCAACTCTACTACTCAAAAACACTCTTACAAGCTCAAAATAGCTCGAAGCTCTTCTCTACTCAAACAAGCTAACCTCAAAAATGAGCTCTCTAGCTCTTTTTATAGATTCTAGACTAGTTTTGACCGGTTTCACATCTAGTGACCGGCATAGTTAAAAAATAGGTTCTAGGTGCTATTTGAAAGGGTAAACGGTGTCTAAAAATAACCAAAATTGGTATGCACGTTCTACCTAAGCTCCTCAAGCTCGAGGACTCCTCGGCTTGCACAAAATGGAGCTATAAATTACAAAAATGCTTTTTCTATGTTACATATGGTACAAAAGTGATGAAAATCACTGTTGGAGGTTTTGAAAAGTATTTATAAAACATAATTCTTTGAAAAATGATTCGACTGACTCCTTGCTTCTTCGTTATGCTCTATCTTCACATGCTTCCGCGTCTTCTATGCCTCTGACTACTACCAACAGGATGACTCTCTCCCTCTCTCTCAGTCTCTCTCTCTCTCTGATAAAGAGTGGCACAAAATCAATGCGTTGTAGTGCTTGGAAGATTTGCAAATACTCCTCAAGAGGTCAACTGCTCTAGCCCGACGACTGTAGACGACTGGCCGTCTGCAGATGAATGTATGGCCTTAGGAAGATGGCCAATTCTTACACAAGTTTCATCTCTCTTGATCGTTGTTTCTCTGAGTCAAAGACAGTTTCCACCAAGCATAGAAGTTGCACGCCCTCTCCCGGCCTTCGTCACTTTCTTGCTCTCTCAAGGTTTGTCACAGAATTCGAATCTCTCTCTCTCTCTCTCTCTCTCTCTCTCTCTCTCTCTCTCTCTCTCTCTCTCTCTCTCTCTCTCTCTCTCTCTCTCTCTCTCTCTCTCTCTCTCTCTCTCTCTCTCTCTCTCTCTCTCTCTCTCTCTCTCTCTCTCTATCTATCTATCTATCTATCTATCTCTCTCCGCTTTATTTCTCTCTCGCTCTTGTTGAGAGGTAGGCAGCACATGCATAAGCTCAAGTCTGACTAGAGAATCGCTCTCTCTGTAACAGAAAAGGTGCTAAATCTCTCACGAATCCCTGGCGAAGGTGCTAAGTACTTGCACCACGCAATATCTTGTTTCCTTTTTTATTGAACTTAAGAGTGTCAATGTATGGCTAGGCACGTACATGTGTGCGATGGAGTTGAATCTGAGGTACAAAGAGGAATTTGGATGTGATTCGACACTTTTTCTATCGGATAGAATTGAGTATTGATTATAGGAGATGCTGACTGGCTCTGTAGTCATGATGCTTGCTCAATTTTTGGAGTTGCGCTCCTGAGGAAGAATGACTAGTTCGAGTGTTAAGGTAGGAACATGTGCGTCACGTTGCTACTAGACAGCCCGGGGTTTACGCCTTGTTTGTATGTGTTTCTTAGTAGGCGAAACTTCTTTGTCCAAGAAAAACATTTATAATGAATCCGCATACCACACTATGACATCGGAGAATGAAGAGAATTATACAACTATGATATATTGGATAGCAATGTAATAACCAGTCACAAATAAGAGACGTTTGTTAAGCAATGAGGCAAAAAACGAATGTCCAACCATATGATACCAAATCATGTATGGAGACAACAAAACTTCTCTAGCTTTTACTTTAAGCTTTCACCTTTTGAACCTTCAAAGGTTGATTCTATATAATTGTAACAATCGGGGTCCTTCTTTCTTCAATTTTGATAACTCTTGCTCTAATACCAATGATGGAGAGTGTTAGTCTCCAAAAGAACACGTTATCCTTGATGTTAGAGCACCTCTATATCAAGAACAACTCAAACCTTAACCAATTTTGAAAGACCAATGCCAAACTATCAAGACCTTAGCTAACTGTGAAGAAAGTCATTACTCAGAAAAGTCTGTTGCACTTAATCCACTCATGGACTAATCAAATGTGTAAAGTTTCCAATGAAAATTTGTACGTGGTGTTTTGTGCACCTTCTCCAAGTTAATTTTCTCAAAAGGTTTAGTGAATCTTGAGACTTACTCCAAACAATTCACCTATGTCTAAAACTGTACTTTTGTACAGTCGACTTTGACACATGCAACTTCTAATGCATAGTTCTCTTAAACTAGAACCCATTTATTCGAATGATTTTTGCCATAGGTAGCTTACCTTTGAAACTAAAGAATGAGTGCTTACTTGCTCAAAACTTTACACTGTGACCAAAACATTATGATCAAATTTGTGCCTGCTGCAGTCTTCTCTTCTTCTCATTTACACATGTAAATGTTCCTACTTAAAATTCTCTCAGCCTGATCACAATTAGGATCTAAAAATTTGTATAGAGGTCACTCAACTATAGACTTAGACTTTTTACAAAAGCATTTCACAAAAGGATAAACACATAAGGAGCATTGAGCAAAAGATCGGGGTGCAACTTTTCTTCTATTCTCATTGAGCAAAAGATCGGGGTGCAACATTACATCCGATTGATAAGACATATTCTCATCACTTCTGAAGTGTCTAATGACTCTTACAACATGTCATTCATCATCTCTCTTTTATGACCCAACTTTCTACTTGTATATATAGGCATATATGTACAAACTCATAACCATAACAAAGGTATAAGTGAGATAATTACAAGTTTAGTGTACATGTATACAAGTCTTCATTCACTAGTCTTCATGCTTCTGAATTTGATCTTTGCTTTATTCTTTGACTTCAATCCTTTGTCCTAATCACCAATTGTTGATTGTCCTGCACCAAGAATCCGCCCATCATGGTTCTTAGTGGCATCTCATCCTTACATATGGGATATTGTGTTCTTTGACACAAGTCACATCTCTTCACATAGGCATGTGCATCCATGTAAAGGGTGGGCCACCAAATACCTAAAAATAGAATTGCTTTGATCACTCAATCAGGTCCAAAGTGTCCTGCAACTCCTTGGTGTGCACTCTCTAGGATTATCAAATATTCACTTTCATGGACACATAGTCTCATATATTAATCACATCCATGCTTGTATAAATTATCTCCTATCATCTTATAATATTGAGCTCCCTGCTCTAGATCTCAGCCTCAACTTTCAACTCATTATGGTTGGAATGTATATAAGTTGGACATTAAAACTGCATTTTTTTAATAATGATTTACATGAAGTGTACGTATCTCAGCCTCATAGTTTTGTGCAGAAAGGGCATGAAAACAAAGTATATACAAGTTGAAAGCCCATTGAATGGATTGAAGCAAGTACGAAGCGCTTGGTATGAAAAGATACATGCCTACTTGCTAGCACATGGATTTGAGAACAATCCAATTGGAAGTACCTTATATGGTAAGCATACAAATGTACTTCTGATCATTCTTGTATATGTTGATATGAAGCTCATTGACCTAATGGCAAGCATATTGCTAAATTTAAGGCCGATTTGCATGCCTCTTTTGAGATGTTTGGTTTGGGGTGTGCATCATTATTTAGGCATTTAGTTTATACAAGTTGATGGGGGAATAGCATTGTGTCAGACAAAATACATTGATGCACTATTGCAAGTGCAACATTTCGGCCTTGCCAATTGCAAACCTATTGCCACTCCATGCAACTGGTTGAGTCTTCATGAGGCTAGAGATGCAAATGATGTCGTTCTCTATCAACAACTTGTTGGATGCTTCATGTACTTATGCATAACACGACATGATATTTAGTTTACTATCTCTCAAATGAGCATGTTTATGCATTGGCTGGCGATTGAGCGCATCCTTTGCTACTTGAGTGGTACCCGATGACTTCAATTGTTTTATCCCAACAAGGGATCATTAGCAACACACACACACAAACATATGTGTGTGTGTGTATGTATGCTTTTTCTAACTCAAATTGGGTTGGTTGCTATGACATTCATGTGTCCACTAGTGGTTTTTGCCTCATCAAGGTAGCTCATGTATGTCTTGGTTGGGCAAGAAGTAGCCTAGTGTGGCCATTTCAAGTTGTGTGGCCGAGTATCATGAAGCTTTTACAACTATTGTTGAGTGTGTCTGGCTCTTATGCTTTTTGGCTGATTTGGGTGTTAGTCATCTTCTACCACAACCGTCTTTACTAACAAAGAGCACCTTGACAAATGCGAGAAACCATGTGTTCCATGTTCAAACAAAGCACATTGCGTGCAATTTGGCTTATGTCAAAGTGAAACTCTCCGATGGAGAGATCAATTTGGCTTATATGCCCACAAAGGATAATCTTGCAGACATTTTCAAGAAGGCTCTACCTAGGGAGAAATATGAGGCTTTTTGCAAAGATTTGGGCTTGCTTCCTTTTGAGGATTGATTCCATTCCACATGACTTTGCACTTCCTTATATACGAGTCCCAACTCTTTGTTCACTGCATCCCTCCCAGGGAGGATTTGTTGTTATATTGACGTGTGTAAACACACTTTGGATTGTGGAGGCACTTCTTTCCCTCATTAGGAGGTTTTTCTTTTTCCTCTTCTTGTATATAACCCTAAAATCCTAATGAGTCACTTAGGTTTTAAACATTCACTTGATACTACATTGTGTTGTGTTATTCTCCAAGGTTCATTTTCTTCCTTGTGCTATTTGTGTGCTTCCTTAATCCTCAAATTCCAACATGAAAATCACTCTATTCCCTTTGTCCAACTTCTCAATCTAGCCCTATATCCAAGCATGTTGAATTTTGCTTTTCTTGATTTTCTAATCTCCCAAGAGAATGGTTTTGAAGTCAAAAGAATGCATATATTATGTATGATATATCCTTCTTCTAATTATTTATACTTTGAGATAGCTTGCTCTTGCCTAGCTTCCCCTTGCACCGATGGTTGATTTCTATCATCAAGCCCTCAAAAAATCAAACCAAAAACTTAAG
The DNA here is from genome assembly GCA_020310875.1 of Ceratopteris richardii. Lineage (NCBI taxonomy): Eukaryota > Viridiplantae > Streptophyta > Polypodiopsida > Polypodiales > Pteridaceae > Ceratopteris > Ceratopteris richardii. Next base: position 44,926,211 of record CM035433.1, on the reverse strand, counting down.
GTCTTTAAGAACCTTCTTTTACATAGAGGAGAAGATTCCTTCCCTTTACATTCTTTAAGTTGTTGGTTGGACTTCATAAGACCTTGAGAAGCTAGACATAGGTGTGAAAAGCAAACGATACTCACACCTCACTTAGAGCCTAATATTGAGAATTTTAAACAATCAATCCAGATGAGATTATCTTTCTATTGAGCTTTCAATTAAAGAAAATGGATGGTTCGATAGAGAGTAATAGTCCTAATAACATAAGCTAAAAATAGCTACTCACTTTCTATGTGGTAAAGAGGTCTCTCCTCTAGCTTTAAAATTAAGGAGCCAGCACGTTATCTTGAGTTGAAACACATTCATATCTTAGTGTATTAAATGTAATTCTTGCATGGTAAACTTAACACAAGTTGGATACATGATAGACCAAACTAAAATAGGTAAGCGTTACAACTGATTTGAACAATAGAATTTGGGAGATTTCAGTTGCTAAAACTTGTGATTGCTACTTGACTTCTCATTGGTTCAAGTCCACCATTCAATTGATCCTGTCCTTCAAGGTTTGGAGCTTGCAATTTCAGCAACCAATCCCCTAGACAACCACTCCCCTTTGGAAAGAAGAACATCAAGAAGATAACATATATATAGATACATTGAACTATAATAATTCTAACCAACATAGCAATCTTGAACCCTCCCAAACCATTTTCTAGTTTAATCTTCTACAATCTCTGAAAATTATCATTATTCTAAGGCACTTAGGACCCCTACAGTTTGAGCAACACTTATTCAAGGTAACAAATATATTTTTCTTATTCCTTTTTTGTTCTTTGAAAAGTTACCTAAAAGTTCTCCCAATGGAAATTTGTCACCATAAAAACATTGACATTACTAAATACAAGTTCAAATAAGCAAAATCCAGAAATTAACCAAGACTCTTGAACACACAATGATCCTTTCTAGAGGTATGCATGCTGAAAAAAACACATGTGCTAAAAGTATTCTCTGCTCTTGCCCTTTATTTTTTTTAATGATAATAGATAATTAAGTGAACCGTTGATAACTTGCAACATGATCATCTACAGCAATCCCAACCGATCTATGGAAAAGTTGTATTAAAAAATGTTTGGAATCTAATTTCAATGAGGTAACAAGTTACACATTAGCCTACTTAGTACAACATATTTGGCATAGACTATATTGGCCATTCCATACATATGGTACATATTACTGAGATAAGTTCAATTGATCTGAAAATATACACTTATTGAGCCAACGATCATGGAATTCACTAATTGTTTGAGTTTTCATAGAATGCCATTAGACCATAAAAATCACAACAAAAGCTAGAAATACATTCAAATGTATCCTTTGTTCAAAATGGTGCTTAAAGAATTTAATTGTTTTCTCGATCACTTATTCTCTAGACCATTTGTGACCCAATTTGCGCATAACAAACCCATCCTTTAACCAAACGATTCCTCTTTTTGACCTATTTTAATAGAGTAAATCACATGTTCCTTCTGGGAATCCATCATATCATGGAGTTGCCAACAACATGCATGAAGCACAATGTGAAGTCTTTGAGATTGAAAACGCAATACATCCAAAAATATGCTTCCAAAAATCAGCTGCTCGCATGTTTAGGTTTCCAATACAAGATTCTAAACAGTAAAATTGCAGCAAAGTCTATTTGAACTCAAAAACTACAGATTCCTGCCAAATTATGCCATCAAAAAGACAATTCACTAAGAGGGAACTGTATTTGTTACATCTCCAGTACATACTTGCAAACTTTATAAAGCACAGACCCTGAAGAACCCACTGGAATGGCACTTCAAACAAAACAGCAACACATCAGCTAACACTGCAAGAACATTATTGCTGCTTTATAATCAGGACATCAGATAAACCCAATCCCCCTCAGAGTTCTGGCTCCCTGTTATTTTCCTCATTAGATAGCGAGAGTTGCATTCTGGGTGTTAGAACACCAGCCATGTTCAAGATCTAACCTCTAAAGGGACAGGAAATTCTACCTTAACTGGAACAAAGCAGATACTTTTTCCTTGAGCTCTTCATACTGCAAGATAAAAATACAGAAATTCTGGGAGCCATGACCATGAACATGGAATAATGGCGCTCCCTCTTGACATCACAAAATTGTAGCCATCAAAATGCCCATTGGACAGGAAAAATCCAATACAGCTGACACATCAGTGCTCAGCCCCAGATATGTTAATGTCTGCACTGGTTCTAGCATGTCCCCATATTTGACCTAGACACATTGCAACCAACACCCATAGATTCAGTACACCTAAATTGACATCACCAACTCTTCAATACCTAATATACAATAGATGGCCACCAAAACTCACTTGATGCCAAAAAGCTCATCACAAAACCACCTGCCTCCCCACAAAGCAAGCAAATGCCTCCATGAATAAATGAGAGCAAAACACTGTGGGTTATGTTCTGCATCTGGAATACAAAGCAACAATCTAAAGATTTACTGTCAATAAACAGTAATCAAAACATCATCAAACAAGTAGAAATTAATGCCTATATTTGACATAATTTCTCATAAGGTCAAACATGAACCTTGTCATCATCAGAACTCCCTGAAAATCAGGGCTATTCTGGCAGCCAATCATCATTCTGCTGATATAGATTGAATATACTGACCCATAGCAACTATTCCTGCAGCCTCAGCATCATTCTGCCAACAAGACTTCATATGATGTATTCATATTAACAGCACAAATAAAATCGCTACATCCCCAGCTGATTCTGCAGACCATCCTTGCTTGCAGAGCTGTTACGCTCAGAACCTGCCATGAGGTTCAATGAATAAACCTCACTAAATACAGCCATACAGAAAATACTGAAAGAAAATTGGAATATACAAGTAGAGGAAAATGAAACTGCAGTCACAATTACCATCAGCAGAGTCAGAATCAGAATCTGTATCAGAATCAGAATCAGAATCAGAATCAGAGTCTGAGTCTGACTCTGACTCTGAGTCAGAGTGCAAACCTAAGTCACTCTTAGGACCACGGTCTATGCCTTCATTTCGAGAATCTGTGAAAAATTTGAGAGTAAGAAAATAACAACTTATCTGAGAATCAATCACTAAAATAGAATCTCATACCTCTTTCTTCTCCAGTCATCTCTGGGACTACCTTTGCTGCTGACTGCTGCACATTCAAACACATTCAAGCACAAAACATTCAAGCATTCACATTAAACTTCCTGAAGAAAACCAGAAGTCAATTGTCACTTATCCACAGACCTTGTGAATAGACGTAGACCGTTTTCTAGCATTTTTTCTGCGTTTTAAGGTCTTCGAGCGTTGATAAAGCTCCCATAATGTATTATCATCAAGAGCATCTGGATCAAGCTGAATGTCATTGCCATCCTGATGTAAATCAACGTTTCTTTCTCTCAACATAAGAACCAACTCTTCATTGGATGATGAAGAAAGATCTCCTAAGTTCTTCTCCAGCTCAAGTCTCTGCTCCATCGTCACTATTTTTCTTCTCTTCACTTTATGTGTAGGAACCGCTGATCTACCATTGGTACCTTCAGGATCTTTAAAAACCTCTGCCTTATTAAAATGATTTGCTCCCTTCTCTGGCATGCCATCACTTGAATGTTGCAAGCTAAATAGCACCATTTCTTCCTCCCTCTCTGCCAAAATCTTCTCCAATTTCTCTTTCACAATATCCCAGCCCCTCTCAAAAATGTTTAGCAGCTGAAATGCCATCTGATGGACATCATTGGCTGGTGGATTATAAGTCATCGCATTGTTGAAAGTCAATCTCACATCATCCGCAAACTCTTCAGCGGTTGAATACTGTCTTCTTTCTAGCTTGCTTCTGACAGTTCCAAGATCCATGGGTGACTTAATGAAAAAATGGTAGTCTACAAGGCCAAGCTTTCCAGCATCCACAGGGTGATTAAAAATCCATCCATCACGATGAGCCATTAATCTCCCCAGTAAGCTCCTGCATTGCAATCTGATGTCAGTTGGAAATGCAGATCGCTGACGCTTGTGGCTTCTACCTGAGGCTCTCTTCTTCGAATTCTTGAGTGTGCTTCTTGACCTGTGAAAAGCAGGCATCCTCTCTGTTCCTACCACATATTCAGTATTATTGTACAGCTTATTAGCTTTGGGTATACGCTTTGTTTGCAGTAACTCGGAGCCAGCTGTACTGTTCATACAGTTCATGAAAGATAGCAGCTTCACTGGAGGTTTTATTTTCAAAACTGGTGCTCGCATCCTCACATGATTCATATGAGTTCCAAAATCATTAATAGAGGTCGAAGTATTTTCCACAGGATGCACTTGAGCAGACTGGCATTGTCTAAGTTGGAGTTCTCTAGATTCTAGTTTGGATTTCAGATGTTCCAAGATAATAAGTTCTTCCTTTATTTTCTTCCTTAGCTCCCTTCGATCCTCTTTGTTCATACCAGCCAATTTCTCTGTCATCCCCCCTTTGCAACAAGATAAAAAGCTCATTTGAAACCAGCAGAAGATATAGAAAACAAGTTTATAAGTTTGATAAACACATCACATGTGGTTTTTACCATTAAGAGTAGGATTCAACAAAAGTCGGATGATCAAAAAGCTGATTAGCTCACTCCTTTCTCTGCATTTATCATGCCCTACACAGCATGTGTCCCATTACCTGTGTATAAGACGATAATTAAACTTCATTATCACATTTAGACATGGAGCTACATGGAAGAATAGATTGCTGAAATTGACGCAACAAGACAGATTCTGCCCCTGGTTTGAACTCAGATATCAATATTCTACTGAGTATTTATGAAGAGAGGAGGTAGCAGAAAGAAAATGCTAGTGGTTTGCCTTGAACTAGGACATCAGGCATATTTGTCGTCTCCTCACATGGAAAACAGCAGATCTTGTACTGGATATATTTTTGGCCACATATGAACTCAGCAAAATTAAAAAAGCCACGGTTGATCACGTGACAAGACACGTAGCAATCACACGCTAAAGTTAGAGCACATGTCCTATACAATAAGCCACTCCAAAATATTCCTGTGCACACATCTTCCAGTTTTCATTTAGTTCCAGACTGGGCACTGTGATACTCAACAGCAATTGTACTGGCACAGCAATCCTCATGGCATATAAATATATCATTTAACTTGGAACATCGATCAACATGGAAGAATGCAGATGTGGCATCCAATGTGTAAAAGAACCAGAGGTTGGTTGAATCACCGGGACTCATGTGAGTAAATTAAAAAAAAATCAATCTGAAGTTAGCTCAGGATGGCAGAAATACAGATAATACTATCCCACAATTGATTTTTAGCGTTGACAAAAAGGAGTGAAATGCGACAAGTTAGGACAACGTTAGGACAATGGTAATGTAACAAACCATTAAAAAAAAAAAAGAAAACAATAATGTGCGTTGGTTTGAGACCGCATACTGTTTTATTGACTGATCAGTGGGAACACAATTGACCAGGGGGAAAAAAAAATAGCTACGGTTTACACTGAACAAGCGAGTATCGATCCAAAACTAAAGGCATCGTGCAAGTACAAACACTTACTTTCACGAATAACTGTGCAACAATAAATTTGACAGCTACTATTAAAACAATCAAATGGAAATAAGACACATCAAAAACAAGTCCATCTCTGAAAGCATCTAATCAAAAGAATGAAATGCTTTCTTTCCAGGCATGACTGGACAATCCTCGTGGGAGCTTTACAAGCTACAACGCATTTAAATCCAACGAACAGATCTCCAGAGCGATCAACAATGAATTCCACATTTAAGCTGACCTCGGTAGTAAAGCGGGTATGGAACTTGAAATAAAAACAAATTGTAAAAAAGAAATCGGCAACAATAGGTGTACAGGGCCCTTACAATAGGTGTACGCGGCATTTGCAAAAAAAATTAATTAAAATAACTAAAGAATTCTTATAATTATAACAGGAATTTTTAAAGAATGATTGATGTGTACAAAGTAGTTGTCCGTTCAAAAGGACGGGAAGAACGTAGGCTAGATAAGGAGGAAGCACGCTAGATAATTAATTCGAAGCACGCTAGATAAGGAGGAAAACTAAATCGAAAGTGCATTCTAACCTTTTGGACATTCAAAAACCATAAAGCAGATGATAAAAAAGTGGCAGCGTCTGTCTTCCCTTTAAACTCCAGGTAGTTTCTGCATTTATCGTAACCCTAGCCTTACTAAACCCTGGAAAAGGAGGTAATTGCTGAGTGATTCTCGAATAAACTGGGTCAACCAGTTCGCCTATATATGCGTATGTTCCACACGCACGTGCTGAAAATTCGGAGCTCGCCTGTCGTTGATAGGTGCCAAAAGGCAGATCTCAAGCGCATTCTAACATCTAAGAGTTCCAAATACTTCGGAACGGATTCTAGAAACGTTACAGAAACTCTTAATTCTGTCTGTCCTTCGAACCCCACCGTTGGCGCGCCTGAGATTCGTAACCCTAGGAAGCAAAAATCCTTACTAAACCCTGACAAGGAAAACCATTGCTAATGTACGTTTCGGAGAAACTGGATGAACGAGCTCGCCTCCACGATGCGTCTGCCTCACACATAGGCTGATGATTGCGAGCTCGTCAAGGGAATGGCACACAGACAAGGGAAGACGCCTACCGTGGACTAAACAATCAAGTACTACGCGGAGGAGGAGATCAATAAGAAATCGGCTATACCTACTATTTATACGAAAGTTAATACCCGTGCGATGTTACTCTCATCAATGGTTAGAAATCGCCTCCATCGTTAGGATATTTTGTCATTCTATGTTCCCAAAGTGGTTTGTTTCGCAACTAAGTTACAATTTTTTTTTTTTAATGGAGGTTCAGCAGAAGCTTATTCTTTCGAGTTTTAATTTTGAAAGTGCAATTGTACAAGTGAATGGGCATAGTGTCTGTAGAACCCCAGTATTCCACAAAGCAGGAGTAAGACAAGGTTTTGTAAAGACGCTACAAATTATTAACAACGGAAGAGAAACATACATTAACATTAAGTGGGAGAGTGACAAGGGCGTAGGTTCGATCTCCATAAGTCACAATTTCAACTTGGATAGTCCATGCTTTGGAGCAAATGTGAAAGTTTGTATGGTTGTTCTTTGAGTTACTCTAGTGATATAGTCTTTGGGCATTTCTATAATGTGTTTACTTGTTACCATTAGGTGATCTTCATGATGGGTTTTAAACAAGTTTTTATTTGGTGTCTCATGGCCAACCCTTGCTAAATGTGGTAAATGTGTTAAATGGTCTCCGAGTTCTATGCTCTTCACTTGTATAGGCGTAATTTCACAATTCAAACATGAGAAGATGTAGATTGTAAAATCAAGCTTCCTCTACCAATTTTAAAGGAAAACACAAATAAGTTATTTAGATGCTCTCACACATGAAAATGATATGTTCACTTCGTCTCACGATTATTTGTAATGTGGCCCAATGGCGCTTTATGATGAATTCCATGCACACCTACAAGTGTTATGAGCCTTTCAAAACCTTTTTTTTTAGGAAGTTCGGTCTGTTAGATCTATTGTTCAATCTATTGTTCTTGAAAGCTTGAGTAATTTGAAAGTACAATGAAGAGCATAACCCCATGGGATCCTCGAATTCCACACAATCAAGGGTTCAATGCCTAGCATCTACTAAGATGCAGAGTCTCAAGGTTGACTATGAATATAAACTCTTCAGACTCTATGAGTATAGACTCTATGAGTATAAACTGGGAAGGGCAATCCTAAGGCCAAACAAGAGAACTAGTTTCAATGAGTTTGTCTCAAGTCCCACAGATTCCCCAAAGGGGCTTGTTTTTCTTCTCATCCATTATGTGGTGAGGTGTGTCTTCAAAGCACAGCCCGCAAGGGTTGAACCCAGACCCTCAACGAAGAGAGGCGAGTACTTCAACCTTATGAGGTAGCACTCCTAGATGCCTCCCAACACCTTCATTTGCCAAACATGTTGCTCATTATTATATTCATCAACCACATCGTATCAATGTTGAATGATCTTACTTTGCATATTGGAGTCATAAAAGTTTTGGTATATCATAAAGGTGCATATATTGCTTATAGAAGACCGAAAATTAGTAATTTATTTATCACTTTATCAACTATGGACTCTTGCATAATGTTAAAGATTTTATTTATGTAAACAAATATTATTGCACAATTGTTTTTTTTTAGAAGTTCGATCTTGTGATGTACTTTTCGTAATAGCTTGAATTAATTGAAACAACGTGAAGGATATAGTACCACCCTTAAATCTCACACAGGGAGGGGTAGAACATGTAGCACACCAATGAAGAGCTCCAAGGTTTGCTAAGGGTAGAAATTAGGTTTGGGATAGTCTTAAAGCTAGACGAGGAGACTAGTTTGAACTCAAGTCGACCTTGCCACAACGAGCACAACTTTTGCTAGTGCAGACACTGTTTCTTGCCTAAGGGAAGTTGGTTTAACATCTCATCATATCATATGTGAGATGGAATATCCTTTCCCAATGCAGCCAACAGGACTTGAACCCACACCTCCCAAGGGAGGGGAACAATTCAATCATTTGATTTATCCTGGTTGAAAATTGCACATCTGAATTGTGGAGAGTACGATCTCAATAATTAATGTTGTATGATTCTAGTAATTAATGTTGATATGATCACAATAATTAATGTCATTGTTCGTTAATGTGTGATAATTGATTTTCTATCAATAAATGAGGAAGACTTTGTGATGTACTACCTACTCGTACCAAATACTCCTACTCCACATAAGGTGCAATCTTTGCTTTCAAAGAACTGAACGATAGTGTTGTAGTATTCAATAACTTAATGTATCCGACCATAAAGTTAATGATATTATTTTGTGCTTGTTAGCTCAATTGTTTGGGCCCTTCACGCCTCAATGCTAGGGGTAGGGTTCAACCCCTACAAGCTACAATCGGATGCCCATAACCACTTGAGTGGTGAGCTCTTAAAACCAGCCCTTCAAGGTATCGTTGGGCCTTTAAACTACCTAGTTCAAACCAATCATCTTGTCTGGATTTAGGGCCATGATTTCCTAGTGTCTACCTTTGCAAACCTTGGAAGTTTGTATCCTAGAAATTGGTCTGCCTTTAACTCTTGCTTTATGGGATTCAATCGGTCCTATGTGTGCCATACCTATTTTTCATTGTACTTTGAATTAATTCAAGGCAATTCCAAAAAGAAGATCTCAATGATCAAACTTCATTTTCAAAAAATCAAGATATGGCATTGGAGAGCGGAAAAAAAAATTGAGGTGATAGTACCTCAAACAATGAAATATAAAATTACATGTCCCATATTACGTTGTTAAGAATGATTATCAACTCTACTACAATAAACTCGAGGAATTTTGCTTTTATTCATGTTGACCAACTCAGCATTTGTACACATTTTTGAGGAGGATTACCACCAACGAGTTGTGCAATTTAAAACTACTAGAAATTAGAAGTTGATAGCAAGCATAACTCTAGAATCCTCTTATCATTTTAATGAAAAAATTTAACTATTACCTAAAGTTAGAACTTTCAAAAATTTTGAAAAGAAAATCTATGAGTTTGAGTTACTCCAACAATCGCGAGTTCAAGATAAGTCTTTGCATTATCTTTGATCTTCTTTTTGATGTTTACTCCTAGAGATTTCTTCCACTTTGGATGTCTATTAGATTCATCTTCTTTTGTTTACATTGACCATATAAGAGTTATGATTGTCAGCATAAGTGTCATGCATATACCTTTGTGGAGGTCTTCTTCTTGGTTGAAGTTTCATGCATATACCTTTGTGGAGGTCTTCTTTTCCTTGTTGGATATCTTGGTTGAGGCTCTCATCTTCTACATTGCATAATCCTTTCTAGCTTCCTTTCCTCTTGTAGTAGATGATGCACCTTCTTCTTGCTTCATCTCTTGAATTCCTTTGGAAATAAGATCAACAAATATTTCAAACATTTAAGTCCTTTGGAAATAAGATCAACAAATATTTCAAACATTTAATTCCTTTGGAAATAAGATCAGCAAATATTTCAAACATTTAATGAGACGGAGTATCCATTTCTTATATCAACAAACTTTGAGAAGTTGATGGTGATTCTGGAGCAGCTTCTTCATAAGTAAAACTTTCATCACAATCGCAAAAATGTATATCATGCTCATTATTATACCATGAAATTCAAGACCTTCATCAAATTAAAAAATTTCTAAAAGCAACCGTTTGTTTTGGAAGAGGATCATAACGTCTAAAAATGGCTTGCCCATCATCCATGCCAAAAATTATCATCCTATGTGGATCCTAATCGGATCTCGATTCGTGAAGTATATTTACGTAGCGTGCATTTCCAAACACCTTAAAATCAAAAGCATCAAGTTTTACACCATAAAATGTTTCATGAGGGGATTTTGATGATTAGCATGAGTAGATGGGATCCTATTCAAGATATATACAACCATGTGTCATGCTTTGTAAGAGAGCAATCAAATAAGAGAGATGAATGTAGTAGAAGAGAATAAAAGAGTATAGATGTAATCAAATTTGAAAATCTCTTACTATTATCAAATACAAAAACAATGGTATTGTGCAACCATGTGCTCTCAAGGTAGAGCTTAAATGGAAATCTAGACAGCTCTAATGGAAGACTACAAGTTATAGGTGTGCTAATTCAACTCAATGTTTGAACTAATGTAGAAGTCATCTATAAACAAGACAATGAGAGGGATGGCCTTTCCTACATGGCTATATATAGGTGATTATACATGGATGGTCATTGCCCACGTAGTGCTCTTTTTCCCATACATGGGTGATACTTAGGGTCCACTGATGCATCAAGTTTCAAACCAATGATTCGGTAACATGATCAATAAGATCAAATAAAAGAAGTCTTATTCGGTTATGGGGTCAAAAGTGAGCTCATATTCATGATCACAAATAATCTTGGACTCAAAATGGGCCCCTATGTTAAAGAAACTAAAAAATCTTGCTTATAAGTGACCCAAGACCCTAAACTTTATACAATCCATAAATGGTCCAATATGACCTTCATCTAGCATGTAAGATGGGATTCCCACTAGTGATGCAATGCAATATTATCTTCTTTTCCTAATGAGGAACTTACAAATGTGCAATACAACATAAAATCTTGAGGGGTAAACATTGATCACATATTAAAACCCTCCTTAACGTTTACCTAGTGATGAATCAAGTAGGATTGGGTCCTATTCCCATCTATTGAGGATGTCTCTTGAGGCACTCCTTTCCCAAGTGCTCTAGTGAATAGTGAGCACAATTCTCTTCTATAGAATAATATTCCAACTCCATGATTTCATCTTTAAGCTCATGGATGTAATGATACTATAAGTCTTTGTGTTTTGTGCAAGCATGTTATAATGGATGCTTAATAAGACTACTCCCAAAGAGGCAAAACAAGTTGCTTTGTACTCTACTTCATTACAAAAAAGTGCAAATGTTGGTTGTTTCCTACTTTTCCAAGAAAAAAAATACATGAAGCAAGTGAGAAATAATATCAAAAAATAGAATTTATAGAATTGAAATCTCTTGCCCAATCTGAATCATGATGCCCTTAAAGACTATCACTTTTATTTTATAGAATATAACAGACTAAGTTTCATGAAATGTACCTTAGAAATTGCATGCATGTTGGAGTTTGAGGTTTGTGGAAGCACATGAACAACACACAAAAGAAGAAGAAGTTTGGAGCACAATACACAATACTGAGTGAATTACCAAGTGAATGTACAAAGATAAGTAACATGTTAGGGTTATAGGTGTATATACAAGCCACATGAAAAAACCTCTTAAATGGGGAAAAAAGTGCTCCGAGAGTACTAAGTTTGTTCACACACATCAGTACCAAAATATATCAACAAATCCCCCTTGGGAGTGCTGCGGTGAACAAGGAATTGGCACTCATGTATAAAAAAGTGCCAAGCCATGTGGAATCAACCCACAAAAGGAAGTGTTGTGTGAGAGCTCCATAGCCACCACAACTGAACAACTAATCAACTAAGAAGACTAACTAGCCAAGCTAACACTAGGAGAGAGAGATGGGTTTCCACCCAACCAACCCCTCCAATATATAGCTCCAAGTCCAAGGGGGTAAGTTCCTCTCAAGGGGACATGTGTACCTTCCATCACATGGGTCCCTAAGGTGTTCACATGGTTTCCAAGCTTAGGAAATCACATGAAACCGCATAGCTTCTAAAAAAGAAGACTCTCCAAGATCTCACGTACAAACCAAGTGGCTAGGACAAGCTTACAATCAATCCTAAGGTACTCAACCTTAGAGAATTAGCCCTAAGGTTCAAGACCCATCTAAAAAGGGTTGATAAACCATAAATCCCAACGGTTTCACACAAGAAACCCAAAGGTTCTACCCCTTAGACCCATGTAATTATACAACATTCTCCCCCCTTAAAAGCATTTCCGTCCTCAAAAATGAGTGGAGATATATACCTTGGGTATTCCCCCGTGCCCCATGATCAATCTCAAGGATCATGGCCTTCATCCCTCTGATTCTCCTCTTAATTCAAAAAGGTTATTTCCATCCCAAACGAATTTTAAAGAGGAGAATCCATGTGTGGTTTGATTCCCTGCCCCAATCATTCAAAGCTTCATCTATTTTTTGCATATGCTGAGTATGGAAAGAATGAAATGGGTGGAAGAGAACATCCCTGCCTATTTCCTTGTTTAAACCATGTGCCATTTGGGTTTCCATAGCTCAAACATGGAAATTAGGTGGATTGATTTTAGCTAAATTGATACCTTGGTCCATCTCTTTGCACCACTTGTGCATAGACCTAGCAAAATAGATGAATGCTACTTAAGGTTTCCTTATCAGATTCATCTCTCAACTCAGAATCCAACTTGTTCTAAATGGAACATGAATGTTTCATTATCCCTACCCAAATCACTTCCTCTTAGATGTACACATACTTTGTACCTTTAGGCTTAGTAAAATGGGTGGATTTTCCTGTTTAAAATTCGTCTCCAAACATAGAGGGGAATCTATTTTTATAATTCCTTGGCCAACCAATAGAATGGTATAGGTGGATTATATATCCAATTCTAAGAGGATATAAAATCCTCTTTATCTTCAGAGAGAATAGCTTACCAAAGTGGGTTCAATGTTCTTTCAAAACTTTACGTAGTTTTGAGAATCCACTTTAAAGGACTAGAATCCATAAGGATTAATCTAACTATTGTAGACTCCAATTGATTGAAACTTATTTTACTTGTTCTTTCAAAAAGATTAAGATCTTTATAACTAGGGCCCAAGATGGGAACTCATAGTGTAAAAGATCATGTTATCTTTAAGGTCATAAGTAGAAATATATTATTCCAATCATTTCTTCAATGCTTAATCCTTACGGATCTTTAGTTGGATCTCAAACCTTAAAGGTCTTCTTGATCCTTCCAGACATCCTGCTCAAAAGTTAGCATATGTCCTAGCAACTGATTTAAATCAAGAGTGAAATGATCTAGTGACAATTCAGTAGACAAAATGAATGGCTTCCATTTCTCATCTCCTCTCAAACCTGTGAGGATTTGCCTTATCAATTTATCCTCTTCAATATCTTCATCAATTGCTCCTAATGCATCTGCAATATCCTTTATCCTTGTTACATAATCAGAAATGGGTTGAGAAGCTTTCTTTTTAATGTAGTGAACTCTGCCCATAAAGATGCCTTCCTTGACTTTGTAGTATTTTGGAAATGCTCTTCCAAAGCATTCCATATGTCACTTGCACTTTCAAGTCCTCTAGTATGAGGTAGCAAGTAATCATTGACTCCCATGTAAATAATGCTCCTTGCTTGAGCATCCTTCTTCATCCATGTCTTCAAATTTGAGAGTTCATCCCTAGTTGGAACACCAGGATCTCTGAATTCTGGCTTTTCTTCTTCACCTGTGATATAACCTATCAGTTCTTTGCTCATGAGATGAGCTTCCATCCTCATTGACCAGGCTGGATAGTTTTCTCTATCCAATTTCTCTATGTGAAGAGAATCTCCCATCCTTTCTTCACCTGTGTATTAAATTATTCAAGCTTTATGATGAATAAGTGTACCTTTACTTCAAATGTAGTTGCTTTTGATCTTCTTGGTAGCTTCAGGCCTCCTTCTCTAGCTTTTCCTTCAAACTTTCATCTTTTGAACCTTCAAATGTTGATTTCTGTATAACTGCAGTAGTTGGGGTCCTCCTTTCTTCTATTTTGATGATTCCTGCTCTGATACCACTGATGGAGAGTGTTAATCTCCAAAAGAACAAGCTATTCTTGATGTTAGAGCACCTCTATATCAAGAATAACTCAAAACTCTACCAGTTTTGGAAGATAATGTCAAAACATCAAGATTTGCACTAACTGTGAAGAAAGTCACTACATAGAAAAAGTCTGTTGCACTTAACTCATTAATTGATTGACCAAATCTATAAAGTTTCTGATGAGACTTTGTAGGCGGTGTTAACTAAAGATTGTGCACCTTCTCCAAGTTAAAACATCTCAAAAGATTTAGTAGATCTTGAGATATGATCCAAACAATCTGCCTATGTCTGAAATTGTATTCCTGTATAGTCGACTTTGACACCTGCAACTTCTAATGCATGATTCGCCCAAAGTAGATCCCATTTAATCAAATGATTTTAGCCATAGATGGCTTACCTTTCAACTTAGATTTTGAATCCTCATTTGTGTAAAACTTTACACTATGTACTGAGATCTGATCAATTCTTTGACCATCGAGATTACACCTGTTTCAGAAGACACTCAACACTTTTATACATACAAATGTTCCTACACATAATTCTCTCAGCCTGTTTACAATTAGGCTCTCAAATTTTAATCGTAGATGCATTAACTAAGGAATTAGACATCTACAAAAGGATTCCTAAAAAGATCAAACACAGAAGGAGAACTTAGCAAAATATAGTGCGCAACTTTTCCTTTACTCAAAAAATTTTTACATCTGAATGATGAGAGAGATCTTCTTCACTTCTAAAGTGTCTAATGACTCTTACAACTTCTAATTCTTCATCTCTCCTACTCTCCTATACTTGCCCTGAATTTCTATGTGTATATATAGGCATTTATGTACAAGCTCATGACCATAACAAAAGTATAAGTGAGCTAGTTAGAAGTTTAATGTACATATGTATACAAGTCTTCACTCTCTGATTATGCACTAACTTGAATCTTCATATATTGGTCTTTGCTTCATTCTTTGACTCCAAACCTTTGTTCAAGACATCAATTGATGGTTGTCATGCACCAACATTAGACCCATGTAATTATACAACAGGAAGTAAGCCCAAAGATTTGCGAAAAAGCTTCAAACTTATCCCTAGGTAGAGCCTTTGTGAAAAGGTCTGCAACATTCCCCTATGTGGGCACATATGCCAAATTGATCTCTCTTGCAGAGAACATCTCCCTAGCATAATGATATTTCACCTCAATGTGCTTAGTATGAGCATGGAACGTAGGGTTCCTCGCAATTGCCAATTCGCTCTGATTGTCAGTGAAGATGGTGATGGTAGAAGACTGACCAACACCCAAATCATCCAAAAGGTGTCTGACCCACACACACTCAACATATGTTGAAAGTTGCTCTATACTCAACCTCACAACTAGAAGTGTCCATAGTATTATGCAAGTAAATCAAGCATCCAACAACCTGCTAATAGAGAACAACATCAAATGCATCCCCCACATCATGAAGACTCAACCGTAAACATGTTTCCATAGGAGTGGCAATTGGTTTGCAGTCTTCAAAGCCAAAACACTGTAATAATGTGTCAATATATTGTTTGACACAAAGCTGTTCAGCCATCAACCTTCATAAAATGAATGCCTAAATAATGATGCAAATGCCCCAAATTTGACATCTCAAAAGAGGCATGCAAATCAGGTTTAAAATCAGTAATATGCTTCTCATTAGGTCCATTGAGTAGCATGTCATCAACATAGACAATAGTTATCGAAAGCACATAATTTTCACACTTAACATATAAGGTTCTTTCTGTTTTATTATTCTCAAAACCATGTGCAATCAAGTAGGTATGTATCTTTTCATACCATGCATGTGGTGCTTGCATCAAACCATATAATTACTTTTTCAACCTCCATGGTTTGTTTTCATGCCCTCTCTGTAGAAAACCATGGGGTTGAAATACATACACTTCTTCATGTAAATCACCATTCAGAAATGCAGTTTTAATGTCCAACTAATGTACATTCCAAACAAGATGAGTTATAAGTGCACAAATGCTCAGAACGATAGTCATTCGGCATGTGGGTGCAAAGGTCTCATCAAAATCAATGCCTCTTTCCTAAGCATAACCTTTTTCAACAAGTCTAGTCGTATACCTATCAACTATTCCATCAGGCTTACATTTCAGCTTGTATACCCATTTAGTGCCAATGGCCTTTTTGCCTGGAGGCAAATACTCATTCGCATCACAAAGACTAGAGATAGTCATAGCACAACAAGCTAATGCAAAAGAAGTATTATGAGATCCTGAACGAGTGCAATATGACAGAGGTGTGTCTAATTTGCTATCTCACAAATTTTGCACTAGCCATTTAGGTATAGTTTTTGCCTCCTCTATGTAAGCCCTCTCATCAACAAGTGCATCATGTAAATCTGTATAAAAAATGGAATGATCTACATCATCATGTGAAACCTGTAAATGTTGAGAAACTGCCTCATTTAGACCAACACTTGACTCTCCACCTATAAAAAGAGGTAGCAAAGGCAAAGTGGCATACACGTCTTTGGAGCTAACTAATGTCTCCTTAGTACATGAAATTAATGGTTGAATTACATCTTCCACAAAAACAACATCACAACTAACCACAATGCATTTATTATGTGGATGATACAGATGATAACCTTTGCTTTTAGAATTTTACCCAACAAAAATACATTTTACTGCTTTATCATCAATTTTTATGTTGTTGTTCATGCAGTAATACATATGCCAAAAAACCAAAGACACATAGATGACAAGAAGATGGTTTGTGACCATGCAAATCCTCATATGGAGTGATAGACTCAAATGATTTGGTGGGACAGCTTTTAAGTACATATGATGCACACATAACAACCTCAAGCGAAAAGTGATGTGGTAAAGCTTGACTTTTGACCATACACCTTGCCATCTCCATGAGTGAACTATTCTTCCATTCAGCAACTCCATTCTTTTCAAGTGTAGACGATAGTATACACTGATGTTTTATCCCACGTTCACCGAGAAATACATTAAAATCAAAAGACATGTATTCCCTCCCTCGATCAAAACGGAGGTTCCCATTTTACATGCTGATAGATTTTTAGCCAAAACTAGAAACTGTTTGGAGCAGATAAACACTTTGGAATTTGTTTTCAATGGATACACCCATTCATGCCTAGAAAAATCATCAATGAAAGTCATGAAGTAAAGGTAATTCCCAAAAGAGGGTGTCTGCATAGGATTACAGATATCAGTGTGAACAAGCTGTAATTTTTTAGTAGCTCAAACTGAACCATCTTTTGGGAAAATTGCATTTTGCCAATATATAGCCTTCGTAAACATGTTTACATGGTGCCTCAAGTTTGGGCAGAGAGGACACCATTTCTAATTTTTATAGGTATAACAAACTAGAATAATTCAAACGACCAAAGTGTGCATGCCAAAGCGTTGAATCTGACATAGTCTAAGAATCTTGAATTGCACATGTTGAATGATTCACAAATTTTGCATAATGTATGAGCTTATACGGCCCTCAACATAAAATGCTAGAAGCAATAATAACATCGCCATTTGACAGATCATGAACTATACATATATCATCAAAAAAATTCACAACCAAGCCGACCTTAGCTAATGTTGAAACTGATAATGGATTTTTCTTGATCCCTGACACAAACAAAAGCATCTTAGAATGTGAAAGAACTACCATCAGCAATAATTAGAATGATCTTACCAACTCCCATTACACGATAAGAGGAGTTGTTAGTGCATGTGACAACTTGTAGGGGCACGCTCAAGTGAACTTTTGCTTACTAGTAGATGAGCTCCATTTACCTTTGTCCTGACTGGCTAAAAAAGCTTAATCGACTATATGCATGATGGACTTGTTCTGCCTAGACTGATTGTCATGCAACAAAGTAGAGACTAACTTCTCAAATGTGAAGGCATTTGGATTCCCTTTCATCATCAACCTAAGAGTAGAAGCAAAACTCTGATATGAATCTGGAAGTCCATTCAGAACAGTGTGCACAAGTGAGCTGTCTGGCAAGACTTTCTTAGCAAAAATCATTTTCTCCTTCAAATATTTCATCTTCGTTAAAAAATTTTCCATAGAATCTCCTTCATTCATATGCTCACTCCAACTGTTTTCAGAGGTAAGCAACACGAGCCTCATTTCTTTCTCGGCACAAAATGGTAAGTGTATCCCAAGCATCCTTTGTTATTTTGCAAGAGCAAATATGAGGGATAATGGCATGTTTGATATACAAGACTATCAATGCATGTGCGTGAGCATCTATGCCATCCCAACGAAGTTTCTCTACAGTAGGTGCAGTAGGAACCACATCATGAATAGGAACCTAAAGATTATCATCTTCAATGCCATCTATATCACCTTCAATAATTGTATTTATAGATGTAATAGGTTGTCTTTCAACACCTTGCGTTATATTACACAATTCTTTTGTGACCAATACGTGAAGCATCATATATGCCCATAATGGGTAATTGGTACCATCCAACTTATCCTCAACAACCAACACACAACATACATCATTGCTTTTGACCATGGCCACTAACTAAAATACCCTAATGTAGAAAAACGATTGTATCTCAAAAAGTTGAGCATAAGTACCTTGTCAAGATCTGCTAAACTTGTAGTAGACTTCGAGACAATTGTATTGGCGAACCAAAACCTATATATAGGTTTGACACAAAAAGGTGAAATCGCCTACACAAGCACTGTGATAGTGCATTAGCTAAGATTGAGATTTAGACACCACACAACAAAGTTGTTTTGAACTCGTAATCAACCTTAGTGTGCTCGCCAAATTTCATGTGACTCTAAGACTCTGACTGGAGGGGTGTCGATGACCCCCTTGATAAAGCGACGACATGCTTTGATACCAATTGTTGGAGTTTGAGGTCTACGGAAGCACATGAACAACACAAGGAAGAAGAAGAAGCTTGGAGCACAACACATAATACTGAGTGAATTACCAAGGGAATGTACAAAGATAAGTAACCCATTAGGGTTATAGGTGTATATACAAGCTAGGGGGAAAATACTTCCTAAAGAGGGAAAGAAGTGTCCTAGCAGTCCTAAGTGTGTTCACACACATCACTATCAAAATATATCAACAATGCATGCATTCAAATGGCTTTCTTTTGGTTTGTCAAATAACTTGCTTAATACAATGACAACATAACAAATATATAGTCTAGTGCTGCACAGAAAGATAAGATTCCCGATAGGCTTTTTACACTTCTTAGGATCTACATTAGGTGTGTCATAATCTATTGAGATTTTAAGATTTACCTCCATAGATGTTCTAATGGTTTTGAAATCCTTTAAGGATTTTTGTAGCATATTTCTATTGTGATATGAAAATCCCATCTCCCTTTTATCATACTTCCATCTAAGACAATAATGGACGAGTATGAGATCTATGATCTCAAACTCATTGCTCAAGCTAGCATGGGTTTATTTGAAGAAATCTACATTATCCCCTATAATGATAAAAATAATATACATATAACATGATAACCACTAGTTGTTTATTGTTGATATATTGCAGTAGTGATGTGTGTGAACACACTAGACCAACAAAGCACTTTTTTCCCTCTTTAGGAGGTATTTTTCCCTTGCTTGTATATACGCCTATAGCCACAATGGCTCACTTATCTTTGTACCTTCACTTGGTAATACATTAAGTATTGTGTGTTGTGCTGCAAGCTTCTTTTTCTTCCTTGTGTTGCTTGTGTGCTTCTGCAAACCTGAAACTCCAACAATTGGTATCAGAGCAAGTTGACACTTCATCTAGGGCATCGTTGACACCCCTCCAATCATAATCTCAGAATTGCATGAAAATTGATGAGCTTGTTTTGGCCTCCGAATGCACTATTGCAATGCCTATGTAGGCAATTTTGTACTTTTGTGCCAAACATATATATTGGTTTTGGTTTGTCAATACAAGTGCCTCAAAGTCTGCTACAATTTTAGTAGAGCTCAATATGGTAGTTTTGTTCAACTTATAGAGATATAATCATTTTTCTACATCAGAGTATTTTAGATAGTGGCCACGGTTGAAAGCAATGAGATATTTCGTATGTTGGGACAAGGTGGATGGCACTAATTACATATTATGGGCATATATGATGCATCATGTACTGGTGGTAAAAGTATTGTGAATGTGGAAGGTGTTGAAAGCAACCTACTACACTTGCAATTATTGAAGGTGATGCAAATGACATTAAAGATAATGATCTTCAAATTCTTGTTTGTGTTGCGGTTCCTGCTACACCAACTATAGAGCAACTTTGATGGGATGGGAGAGATTCTTAGGCACATGCATTGATAGCTTTGTATATCAAACATGCCATTATCCCTCATATTTGCTCCTGCAAAATAGCAAAGGGTGCTTGGGATAGACTTATCACTTTATACTAGGAAAGAAATGAGGCTCGTGTTTCTTACCTCTGAAAATAGTTTGAGAGTGAGCATATGAATGAAGAAGATTCTATGGACAACTTTTTGACAAAGCTCAAAGATTTGAGAGAATAGTTGATTTCTACAGATGATGTCTTTCCAGATAGTTCACTTATGCAGACTGTTCTTAATGGCCTTCCTTATTCATATTAGAGTTTTGCTTCTACTTTTTGATTGATTATGAAAGTCAATACGAATGTCTTAACATTTGAGGAGTTAGTCTTTGTTTTATTGCAAGAACATCAGTCTAGGCAGAACAAGTCCATTATCCATGTTTCAGATGAGAAGGGCAAAGTAAATTGAGCTCATCTATTAGTAAGTAGAAATTTGCTATTTCTGCATAGTAAATCGGGAAGACAAAGATGAGAAGAAAAATAGAAAAGCAGAAATAGTCTTGCAAATACTTTAAACTAAATAATCATGTCATAAAGAGTTGTCTAAAACTCACTACAAAAGAGGCAAAAAATAAAGTGGTTGGAATGGTTGTTGCGGAGGCATCTACACCTAAAACAGAGTATGCTAATCTTGTGTAGAATGAAGAATGGGTGTTTACTACTATTTGGAGCCATGACCTATCTTCTCAAGAACAGTGTATGTCTGCAATAGATTCAAATGTTTCCTAATTTGATAGTGGGGCAACCAAACATATTACCTTTTAACATAGTTTCTTCCGTTCACTTTGAGCCTGCACCTACATGGAATACTATCACATGCACAAACAAGTCCTCATTAGTAAGTTCATTCTGACTACTATTGATGGTAGTTCTTTCACATTTCTAGATGCTTTGTTTGTGCCAAGGATCGAGAAAAATATGTTGTCATTTTCAACATTAGCCAAGATTGGCTTTGTTGTCAAATTTGTCGATGATAGATGTATGGTTCATGATCTATCAAATGGCGATGTTATTCTTGCTTTTGGCATTTTATGTCGTGGGCTATATAAGCTCATAGACTATGCAAAATCTGTGAATGATTTAGCATGTGTAGTACAAGATTCTCAGGCTATCTAAGATGAAAAGCTATGGCATGCACACTTTGGTCATCTAAATTTTGCTAGTTTGCTATGCCTACAGAAATCCGAAATGATATCCTCTCTGCCCAAACTTGAGGCACCCGATAAACATGTATGTGAAGGCTATATTTTGGGAAAAATGAAGTTTTCCTCCTTCCCAAGAGATGGTTCGCTACAAGCTACACAAAAATTGTAGCTTGTTCATAGTGATGCATATGGTCCTATGCAGACACCTTTTGGGAACTACCTTTACTTCATTTCATGACTTTTATTGATGATTTTTCTAGGCATGCATGGGTGTATCCATTGAAAGAAAAGTTAGAGGTGTTTATGTGCTTCAAAAAGTTTCTGGTTTTGGTTGAAAATATATTAGCATGTAAAATGGGCACCCTCCATTGTGATCGAGGATTGAATACATGTCTTCTAATTTTAATGCATTTTTGGTTGAACATGGGATAAGAAATCAATATAAAGTCCCATATACACCTCAATAGAATGGAGTTGCTGAAAGAAAGAACAAGTCTCTCATGGAGATGGCGAGGTGTATGGTCAAAAGTTAGGCTTTACCACACAACTTCTAGCTTGTGGCTATTATGTGTGGAACATATGTACTTAATAGGTGTCCCACCAATACAATCAATCACTACATATGAGTCTTGGCATGGTTGCAAGCCATTTGTTGCTTATATGCATGTCTTTGGTTCTCTGTCATATTAGTGATGGAACAACAATGCAAGAAATTGGAGGATAAAGTAGTGTTGGGTATAATTTTGAAAGCAAACAGTAGTGTTGGATATAAAGTAGTGAACTGTATTTTTGTTGGGTATAATTTTGAAAGCA
Organism: Ceratopteris richardii; assembly: GCA_020310875.1. Lineage (NCBI taxonomy): Eukaryota > Viridiplantae > Streptophyta > Polypodiopsida > Polypodiales > Pteridaceae > Ceratopteris > Ceratopteris richardii. The sequence goes on along the minus strand of CM035433.1, from coordinate 44,903,608 downwards.
AATAGTATTGTCTGTATCATCCACTGACTAAATGCATTTTGGTTAGCAGTGATGTTGTTTTTGTGGAAGATGTAATTCAGCCATTAGTTTCATGTACAATGAGACACCTATTAGCTTGAAGGATGTGTATGACACATTGTTGCCTCTTTTTATAGGTGGACAATCAAGTGATATATTGTACTCGTTCAAGCTCTCATAGCACTTGTTTTGCATAAGATTACTATGCAATGGTTGCCTCTAGTCTTTGTGATGAGAATGAACCTGTTTCTTTTGATGAAGCAAAAAATTGGATGGCTGTTATGCAATCATAATATGATGCTATTATGAAGAATGGTACTTGAACTTCATGTGATTTTCCCATTCAAAAAATTGGATGGTTATTATGCAATCAGAATATGATGGTATTATGAAGAATGGTACTTGTTCTTAATGTGATTTTCCTCTAGGCAAAAAGGCCATTGTAACTAAATGGGTATACAAGATGAAGTGTAAGCCTGATGGAATAGTTGATGGGTATAAGGCTAGGCTTCTTGCAAAAGGTTATGCTCGAAAGAGAGTGTTATACTTTATGGAATATTGGAATGTTATATGGATTTTAACGTCTTGAGGTATTTTATGTGATTGTGTTTTGATTTAGCAGGTGAAAACTCATGAGGGTGTGAAGAAGCATGGAATTATTCAAATATTTTTGAAGATATTTAAAATAATATTTAGAAGATAGTATTTTAGTTATATTTTTGTAAAAATAATAGATCGCTTTAGAAAGCAACATTTTTGTAAAAATAGTAGATCGCTTAGAAAGCGACGATTTTGTAAATAAAGTAGATTGTTGTAAATGTCACACTTTTCAAAACGCCACCCTCATGTATCTTCTATTCAAGATGTAATGAGAAATACCTATAAATACACATACTCTAATAGACTCGTCCATTAGAGTATGTGGGGGGAGATTGTACCCAATTGTGTGTTCAGTCTCTTGTCTCTTTCTGTTCTTGTTTATGCTTTTGTGAGATTTCATTTTTGTACTATCCTCGGCATATGTGTGTTTGTGAGATATGGTCAACAGTGGTATCAGAGCCAAGGCATGTCTGTAGAGGTGTACATATCAGCTTTCGGTCATGACTTGTGGCATCCGCTCGTGAATCGACATTCATTTTGATCCTCCTGTCCAATGCTAGGTTTTCATTCTACATAAGGCCATTGACCCTACCCATAATAACATGGATTTTGGTACATCACCCCTACCCAGGGTATCGATTGAGCAACGTTTTGAACTTTTGCGACACGAACTCCAACATGCTAAAAATCGATAAAAGAATGCAATTTTGCACTCCAACAACTGCAGAGTGATGACAATAACCTATTTAGGGTGGTGAAGGCCATTATCACCACTCAAGAATAAGGCTACATTGTCCAATATTGGTGCCAAAAACTTCCAATTTTTGCGATTCGATGGACAAAAGGATGGCCAATTTGTTCTTTCATGGATATCTCAATTTGATGACTTTTATTCTGACGAATCATATTCTCAAATTGAGAAAGCGAAATTTGTTACTAATTATTTGGTGGGTAAGGCCCAATTATGGTGGAATGTTTTGCAGCATAGCACTGACCGCCCCACCACATGGGTTCCATTTCAAGAAAAGATCAAGGAGTCCTTCCTTCCTCCTAAGTTCCACTTACACACTCATTGATCATGGACAACTTTTGGATGGAAAGATGGAGATATTATGTCTACCTACACTGAACATTTTTGGCAATGACTCCTACTTATTCATTCGCTTGAAACGATTCTTGAAGATACCTTACAACATAAGTATGAAGGTGGTTTGGAGATGGGAATACAAGCCAAGCTCAACACAATACATCCCACGAATCTCTATGAAGCTATTTGTTTTGTGCATGATGCTGAGAAGGAGTTTCAATCTATTACCAAGTCCATTTGCTTACAACAAATGTGTCAATGACAACCACCATCAAGCCCAATTTTCCTTTCAAGCGCTCTTTCACTACTTTTTCTTCTCATTCTTTTTCAATGCCCTCCTAACTTTTCGTGCCTTCCTCAGTCCAATTTTTCACCAATACCCAAGACAAACCCCTTACAACCTACCAAACCTCCAACCCTTCAAACTATGGTGATGGATGCTCAACAAAAGAGGCCCCATATCATTTGTCGGCATTGTGGTAAGTTTGGTCATACTAACCTAAATATAGGTTGCAAACTAGTGATATGAAACTTGTCAGAGCTCAAGTACACAAAATGGAGGTGGTTTATGAAGACACAACCTGATTGGACTGGAGAAGCATTGGAAAAGGATCTACGTACCTTGGCTAATGCAATTTCTATTCATTCTTTACTTTGCATGCAAGGTACTATTAATGGTAAAAAGTTGTTAATATTTTACATGATGATGGTGGTTCACATGATTTTATTTCTTATACACTAGTGCAATATCTCCAATTAAATCCAATTCCTTTTATGTATAAAGTTAAGGCTCCATTTCAAGGAAATAGATATAATGTTACAAGTGAAGTACATAACATTCATATTTGTATAGGTTCCTATGTAAAAGAATGCACATTCTTAATTGCTCCTTTTCATTCATATGATGTTATATTTGGTATGCCTTTTCGTCATCATTACAATCCATGCATTGATTATCATACACACACAATTAGTTTAAAGTTTGACAATCAAGATATTTCTTTGTCTGGAATGCATGATTTTCAACCATTTCCATTAATTAGTCATACTCAAGTAAAATGTGCATTTAGGAAAGGCTACAATTCATGTATTGTTTTTGTCAACAACATAGTTGATTATACACATACACTTCCTAATTCACATAAATCATTTATGTCTTTCTATAAGGATTGTTTTATGGCTGATCTTCCTTCTAAATTCCCACCTTCTAGGGGATCTCTTGACCATAGTATAGACTTAAATTCCTAGTAGTTCTCCTCCCCATAAAGCACCTTATAGGCATGGACCTTTACATAAAAAAGGAATAGCTAATCAAGTTAAGGATCTACTCCACAATGGACTTATAAGGCCTAGTTCTTCTCCCTTTGGAGCACCTATTCTTTTAGTGGAGAAGAAGAATAAGACTAATAGGATGTGCATTGACTATAGAGCACTCAATAAGATCACAATTAAAAATACATATTCTATTCCTAGGATAGATGATTTGCTAGATAAACTTCATGGAGCACGTGTTTTTGGCAAAACTGATCTTAAATCAGGTTATCATTAGATACAAATGACACAAAATGACATTTATAAGACTGCCTTTAGAACTCAAACTGGTTTTCTTTGAATTTATGGTAATGCATTTTGGACTCACCAATGACCATGAACATCATTTAACAACATTCTTTAATTTGTTATGCAAAAAAAAAAACTTTATGCCAATCCTGAAAAGAGTTATTTCTTCCAAAAAGAATTAAAGTATTTAGGCCATATTGTTTCTAGTCAAAGTGTTCATGTAGATCCAAAGAAAATTAAAGTGATTGAAGAATGGCTTGTACCTCAATTTGTGAAGGATGTTTGCTCTTTTATAGGATTAGCTAGTTTTTATAGAAAATTTGTAAAAGGTTTTTCTTATTTAGCACTCCCAATAACATTATTGTTGAAGAAAAAGTTAAAATTTGCACGGGGATTAACATAACAACAATCTTTTGAAAAACTCAAACATGCACTTTCTCATGAACTTGTTTTGCAATTACCAGATTCTGCACAACCTTTCCATGTAGTTATAAATGCTAGTGGTTTAGGTATAGGTGCTATATTAATGCAAAATGATCATCCCATTGCATTTGAAAGTAGGAAAATTCAATGTTTTGAAAAGAATTATAGCACATATGATAATGAACTTTTAGTTGTAGTGCATGCTTTAAAAATTTGGAAACATTACCTCATGAGTTCTGAAGTTATAATCAAAACAAACCAAGAGACTATTAAGAATTTATTAAATCAACCATTGATTTTTTACAGACACATCAAATGGGCTTCATTCATACAAATTTTATAGCTTATGAATCAATATCAACCTGGCAAAGCTAGTGTTGTAGCTGATGCCCTTAGTCGTTTCCCATCCTCACAAACAAATATTATTTCAATCAATAATATTTCTATTGTTCATATTCATTCGTTTCATAACATGATTCCTAGTTATGCATCTGATTTGTATTTTTCACAATCATAGAATGCTTTCAATAATTCTACAACATTTAGTGAGGAACACTACACTTTTCATAATGGATTCTTGTATTTCCATCACAAGTTATGCATCACACAAGTTTTTAAAGAATTTGTTATGAAAGAGATGCATGAACCACCATATATGGGTCATAGAGGTATACAAAGTATTATTTCTACATGGCCAAATATGGGAAAGGATATTGCACAATATGTTTCCCATTGCACTGTGTGTCAATGTGTGAAACGACATCAGGATTATTAATGCCACTTCCCATACCTAATGGACCATGGGAACAAATTTCTATGGATTTTATTATTGGGCTTCCAACAACTTCATCTCATAATGATATGATTTGGACAATTGTTGATAAGTTTGGTAAACAAGCATATTTCATTCCTTGTAAAAAGACTCTTTCTGTATCTCAAGCTGTTAAGATATTTATTAAATGTATTTTTTCACATCATGGTTTTCCAAAAGTTATTTTTTTAGATTGAGATGTTCATTTTTGTAATCACTTTTTGGTTGCATTATTTCAAAATTTAGGTTCCAAAATAGACTTTAGCTCTGCATTTCATCCTGAAAGTAATGGGCAAAGTGAAGTTCTGAATAGTTCTATTTTAGATTTATTATGTTGTTATTCTTTGGATAATCCAAGTAATTGGGATGAGAAACTTCCTTTACTATAGTTTGCATATAACAAAACAACACATACCACTACTGGATGTGCACCATATGGTAAAAAGCTCCCCACTCCGATGTCTATTACTCAAACTGATATATTTATGGTTGATTCTTTTGCATAAGATCATATTTCTACACTTCATGAGGTTCATGAGCACATTAAAAAGAGTCAAAAATGCTACATGCATAATGTTAATAAGAAATGAGTAGCTAAACAATTTAATGAAAATGACTCTGTATGGTTACAAATAATTAAACGACATTTGAAAAATATTTCACAACATCCTAAGGTTAAACTTGCACCACGTTATTATTCTTTGGCACCCAAATTTGTACGTTAGTATGGTTGGCCTTCATCGTTTTCTTTGGTACCCAAATTTGTCGAAGACCGTGGGATTGAGCTGGTCCTCGTTTCTTGGTGCTTCTTTTAGCATGGTTGGCTTGCCTCACTGGGAAGGGTTGTGGCAAAACTGGTGGTTGTTCTCCTTTTCGTACCCAAATCTGTTTCTTGCCTTGAGATTCGTTCTTTTTGCATTTGGTTTGTCTGTTTGATGTAGCCGTGTGTGTGTATTGTTTTACTTGCCTCTTTGGTTGAATTGTTGCAGCTGCAGGAGTCTTTAAAAAAGAAGAGGGGTCCTCGCTCCTTTGAGACCGTCCTTTCATGATTGAGTCCGGCTGGATCACATCTTGCTTGACACATACAACATCTTCTTTGCCCATATTAGGTCTGGAAGAACTAAGAGAATGTGTGCTACTTGGCTTTGTGCGCATGCAAGTCTCTAATTCTAATGTGATGCATTGTTCATGTACCCAAACTTGAAGAAGTTGTCTTTTACGGTTTAAATTGATGGCATGGTCATAGATCCAGTCTTGAACCAAGACAAGTGGTTCTGTAAGGTCCTCATCTTCACACACTAGCATTTTGACACTCATTGAAACAACTTGAAGATAGATGGGAAGCTCCACCTCGCCCAAACAAGGGGTTTCCACACCTCCCAAACCTATGAGATAGGCCTCTATGGGCTTGATGTTCAATTGCAGGTCTTGGCAGTATGAAAGTCTAACTGCACTAGTTGCTGCACCAGATTCAATCAATGCTCTCACAGTCCTTGCGTTCTCCCCTTGTCCCACCACGATGTTCACAAATGGACGTCGGTCAATTATTTGAGAAGCCTTGCACTTGATGTTTGACACATGGCCATGTGGTATCTTGGGGCCTCAGGGTTGACATCTAGGCCTAGGCGTCTGAACTTATTTCTCCTTATGCGTTCTCTAGCCTCTGCCTGTGCTTCTTCTCTAACCCTTAACTCTTCTTCTTTTCGCTTCTTAGCAGTGTTAAGTCTCTTTAGCATATCCTCTGTAAGAGGTTCTTGATATAGCTTGAGTCGACAACCACTGATATAGTTGGGCAAGATATCACCTTCTAGTGTGGCCAATTGAACTGCACCGCTAGTGGAAATTCTATTAATGATCATGGGTCCATATCCTCTCTTTTCCAATTTACGGGCATGTTGCTATAGTGTATAAACCAACACTAGGTCTCCCTCTTTCAAGCCTTTATCTTTGATGTGTGCATCGAAGTATGCCTTTTGTTGTTTCTTTGCAGCATAGATGCCTGTCACTGCTCGTAGCCTTGTCTCACCTAAGCGTTCTAGATCAAAGATCCTAGAGGATAACTCGTGTCCATTCCACTCATGCTCTTGTGCTACTTTTAAAGTTGGGTTAGGAAGTCCAATGGTAGCACAACATTTTGTCCGAAGAGCATATGAAATGGGGTGGCATTGAGTACCGTCTTATAGGCAACTCGGTAGGCCCAAACAGCATGATGAAGTTGTTTGTCCCAATCAGAGCGTTTGTTATTTACTAGTTTTGTCAGTACATTACATAGGATCTTATTTGTGCTCTCGGCTTGTCCGTTAGCTTGTGGATGATAGGGGGTAGACTTCTTATGTATCACCAAGAATTCTTGGAGAAGATTTTCAATGACTTCATTCAAGAAGTGTGTGCCTCTATCACTTACTAACTCTATTGGTAATCCATATCTTGTGAACACATTCTCAAATAAGAACTTGGCCGTTGTTTGAGCATCATTCTTCGTTGTGGCTTTGACTTCTACCCACTTTGTAAGGTATTCAATGGCTACAATAATGTACTCTGCATGGGAGTTTCTAGCTGGGGGGGTTAATAGGACCGACAAAGTCTATACCCCACTTCGAAAATGCACGTCCTCCCATCATTGGTCTCAAAGGCATCTCATCTTTTCTAATTGGGTATTGGGCACGTTGGCATGTGTCACATTTCTTCACATAGGTATGTGCATCCATATGAAGAGTGGGCCACCAAAGTCCTGAGAATAGAATAGTCTTAATTACTCTATCAGGGCCAAAATGTCCGCCTGCAACACTACTATGGGCAGTTTCTAAGATTTTCAAATAGTCTGATTCATGAACGCACAATCTTAAGTGACCATCTTTGCCCTTTCGGTATAGGTTATCGCCTATGAGTGCGTAGTCTTGAGCCTCTTGCTCCATGCTTTGTTTTCTTGCGAGACTAGCCTCGCTAGGTAGTGTTCTTGATCTCATAAATTCTACCAATGGAGCACTCCAATATGGAATTAGTGACACGTGATAAAGGGTGGCATGCTCCACTGGGGGTCTCTCTTTGCATGTTGGACAATTCTTAATCCACTCATGAACTTCTTTGTCCATATTAGGCCAATACACTCCTAAACGCTTTAGATTTTGCAATGTTTGTTGTTTAGAATAGTGATTCCCTAGAAATCCTTCATGGGCTTGTTGCAACCAACTACTATGTTCATCGTCCTCGACACAACAAGCTAATACACCTTCTGTATCCTGTTTGTACATGCTTCCTGCCAATATTTGATATTTTTGTGATTTTATAATTTCTTCCTTGTTCGTCCTCACATTCTTATTTGCAGGTCCAAAGGTTAGGACTGGTACCAACTTATTTGCCCATTTAGGAACAACTTCTAGATTGAACAGATAAGCATCAGGCAATTCATCAGACACTCCTTGCGGTGACTCACCTGAAGTGATGGGAGAAAGGTGATCCGCTCTGAGGTGGGTCTTACCTTTCCTAACAACCACTTCAAAGTCATATTCCATTAGTAAGAGGAACCATCTTACTAAACGTCCTGTATTGCAAGGTTTATTGACCAGGTATAGTAAAGCTTGATGATCGGTGAAAAATTTGAACTTGTTGGCCAATAGATAGTGTCTAAACTTCTTCACTGCGTATACCATGCCTAAACCTTCTCTTTCTGTTGTGGTGTAGTTCCGTTCAGCAGCATTCAATTGCCTACTAGCATATGCTATAGGCAAATCTAAATTTCCTTCACCTGTTGGTTGTGACAACACACATCCTATTGCATAATTGGATGCATCTACATGGACATGGAATGGTTTATTCCAATGAGGAATGGTCAGTATTGGTGCTGTGCACAAGAGTCTTTTCAGCTCATTGAAGGACTTCTCGCATTCATCGTTCCACTCAAATTTTGTCAACAAGGCATAAAGAGGCTTAGCTATAATTGCATACATGTGAATAAACCTACGGTAATATCCACAATGGCCCATAAAGGCTTGTACCTCTTTAACATTCCTTGGCCTCGGCAACTCCGCTATGGCTTTTACTTTGTCCTCATCTGTTGATATTCCATTCTTAGAGACAATATGACCTAAGATTTTACCTTGACGTACCATGAATACACACTTCTCTGGGTTCAGACACACTCGGTAGTCTCTACACTTGTTGAAGATCTGTCTGAGCTCCGGAATGTGACATCTCCTTTCTTAGGAATGAGCACATAAATCGTCCACATATACTTCTAAGCTCTTTCGCAAGAACTCCTTGAAGACATGACACATGAGCCTTTGGAATGTTGCAGGTGCATTTGTGAGCCCAAATGGCATCACACGAAATGCAAAGACTCCCCATTCTGTGGCAAAGGTCGTTTTATGTTGATCTTCTGTGGCGATGGCTACTTGGTTGTAACCCGAAAATCCATCAAGGAAGCTATAAACTTCCTTGCCTGCAACATGCTCCAATAAATGATCAGTGATTGGAAGCGGAGAACTATCTCTTACTGTGGCAAAATTAACTTTTTTAAGGTTAATACATACACGCAACTTTCCATTCTTCTTGGGTACCACTACAATGGGGGACACCCATTCTGTATGCTCAATCTCATAGATAAATCCAGCTTCAATCAATCTATCAATTTCTTCTTTTATTTTGGCTGCATAAGTGTCATTATATGTTGATGGAGAGTGTTAATCTCCAAAAGAACAACCTACTCTTGAATTTAGAACACCTCTATATCAAGAGTAAGTCAAAACCTTCACCAATTTAAGAGATCAATGACCAAATATCAATTTCTTGACTAAACTGTGAAAGAGGAAATTACTCAGAAAGTCTGCTGCATAAATTTTGCTCATTGACTGAGTAAATGTGTAAAGTTTTTTATGAAACTTTGCACAAGGTGTCGCCTAAAGATTGCGCACCTTCTCCAAGTCAAATCTCTCCAAAAGATTCAGTAGATCTTGAGAAATCTACTTACCAAGTTAGCTATGTCTAAATCTGCACTTCTGAGAAGTCGATTTGGACACCCTTAACTTCTTAACTTTATTTCTCTCAGTATAGAACCCGTTTAAGCAAATGCTTTTAGCCACGAGTAGCTTACCTTCCAACTTAAAGATTAAGTGCTTACTTGCACAAAACTTTAAACTGTGGAGTGAGAAATGATCAAATCATTAAGATCAAAATTTGCGCCTGTTTCAGGAACCAGTGAGTACTTTCTCACATGTAAATGTTCCTACACACAATTCTCTTAGCCTGATCACAATTAGACTCTCAAACTCTAGCCATAGATTGATTAACTATGGACTTAGACATCTCCAAAAGGAATTCACAAAAGATTTACTACACAAAGAGAAAACTCAGAAACTTCGGGGGCAAAAATTCTGTCATTTCTGAAGAAGACTACAACTGAATGAGAGAGAGACTTCAACTCACTTCTCATGTGTCTAATGACACTTACTACATCTCATTTCTCTATTCCTATGCTCATGCATAGTCTCTCCTTGTCTTCTCTTTTGCCCCGACATTTTTCCAAAGTATTTATAGGCAAATATGTACAAGTTTATGACTATTCAAAACTCTAAGTGATCTATGTCTTCACTAATGTACATATGTGTACAAATCATTCATCCTGTGAATGTGTCCACCTTCTTTGCTTCTAGAATTGTTCTAATCTCCATTCTTTGTCTTCAAATCTTCAATTGGTGATTGGTCTACACCAACAGCTCCCCCTCAATCATCAATTGAGGTTTCTCTAACCTTCTTTATGCCTGCCATGTCTTTAAACTTCTGTAACTTTGGTCCATCCAAGCTCTTTGTAAGCATATCAGCTATCTGATCTTTTGTTGAAGTATGTATGACTTCAATCTCCTTATCCATCACTTTCTCTCTTAGAAAGTGATACTGTATCTCAATGTGTTTGGTCCTGGCATGAAAAACAGGATTAGCAGCTAGATATAATGAGCTCATGTTATCACCATAAATGATAGGTATGCTCTGTATAGTGTCAAAACTCTTCATTAGAGTCTTAAGCCATATCACTTCTTTTGCAGCTTCAACCATGCCTTTGTACTCTGCTTCTGTAGATGACAAAGCAACTGTATGTTGCTTCTTTGAGCACCAGGAGATTAACTTATCTCCCACATAACACATATATCCATAGGTTGACCTTCTATCATCTGGATTACCTGCCCAATCTGCATCACTATAGATCTTGATATTTGTGTCTGATGTAAAACCATAATACAAACCTTCTTTGAGTGTACCCTTAATGTACCTCAACACTCTTTGACCTGCAATCCAATTCTCTTTCCTAGGACAATGCATGAATTGAGACAAAACCCCAACTGCATATGATAAATCAGGTCTAGTTAATGTAGCATAAATAAGACTACCAACCAAACTCTGATATTGCTTCATGTCCTTGAACTCTTCACCTCCAAATCTGCTTAATTTGTGATTCACCTCCATTGGAGTAGGTGCTACCCTGCAATCATCCATTTTAAACTTGATTAACAAGTTTCTCAAATACCTTTCTTGAGTCACATACACTCCATGTTGAGTGTATGAAATCTCCATGCCCAAGAAGTATGACAAGTCTCCCAAATCACTGATTTTGAACTCTTTCTCCATTTGCTTCTTTAAAATTTGTATGCCTTTCTCATCTGTACCTGTAAGTATGATATCATCAACATATATGCACATGTAAATAAACCCATCATCACTTGCTTTGACAAGCAAGCTACTATCAGCTTTTGATACTTGAAATCCAAGTTCTAGTTCCATGCCCTTGGGGCCTGCTTCAAGCCATATAAAGCTCTCTTGAGCTTACACACATAATCTGGATATCTTCGATCTCTGAATCCTTGAGGTTGCTCCATGAAAACTTCATCTGAAATGTAACCATTCAAAAAAGCATTCTTCACATCTAATTGACACAAGTTCCACCCTTTGCATGCAGCAATTGCTATAAGTGTCCTAATGGTTGTCATCTTTGCCACAGGACTATAAGTCTCATCATAGTCAACACCATATGTCTGAGCAAACCCTTTGACAACAAGTCTAGCTTTGTACCTAGACACACTTCCATCTGCAAATCTTTTTGTCTTATAAACCCACTTACATCCAATGATCTTCTGACTATTTGGCTTTGGAACTAAATCCCATGTTTGATTCTCCATCAATGCATCATATTCTTCCTGCATAGCTTTCTCCCAATTTGCTTTACCTTTTGCCTCTTCATATGTAGAAGGGTCTTCATCTGCTTTAATCATGTAAGCATAATCTTTGGTAGCCAAAAATGAAGTGTCATAGCTATACCTTGTAGGTTGCCATTTGTTCCTTGTAGACCTCCTAAGTTCTCCACTTCTTGAGGTTTCTGGTTCTTCATATTCAGGATCAAATCTTGGTGTTTCTTCCACTTCAACCTGCACTTCATTATTCTCTTGCTCATCAAATATCTGAACCTTTGATTTACCTTTCCTTTGGCTCACAATTTCTTCATCATCTGTATTAATATTGATAGTACCTGCATACCAAGTACCTTGCTCATCAAATGTAACATCTTTTGATACAAGAAAATGTTTTGTGGATGGATTCCACAACCTGTATCCCATCTGCTTATCATCATAACCAATAAACACATATTTTTCAGCTTTAGGTTCCAATTTGTGCCTTAATTGTGATGGCACATATGCATAGGCCAAACATCCAAATACTTTGCAATGGTCTAGTGTAGGTCTCTTACGCCACCATGCCTCATAAGGTGTCCTTCCCTGCAAAGCTTTACAAGGTAGCCTATTGACCAAATAAGTAGCTGTGTTTACAGCCTCAGCCCACAAATAATTTGGGCAATTTTTCTCCTTCATCATGGACCTTGCAAACTCAACAAGAGTCCTATTCCTCCTTTCTGCTACACCATTTTGTTGAGGAGAGTACCTGCAAGTAACCTCTCTTTTTATACCTGCATTCCACAAGTAATCACTGAACTCATTAGAAAAATACTCTCCCCCTCCACCTGACCTTAATCTCTTCAATTTATGTCCTGTAATTCTCTCTGCATACATATGATAATGTTTGAAAGTATTGAATACTTCTGACTTATCTTTGATCACATAGATAGTGATCCATCTGGTAGCATCATCAACATAAATCACATAATACCTTGAACCATTGATACTGAAGTCCTTTGATGGTCCCCACACATCTGTGTGTACCAACTCAAGTTTCTCTGAATACATAAACCCATGCTTAGAATAGGGTTGCTTATGAGCCTTACCTAATTGACATGCCTCACATCTGTATGTCATATGTTGACTTGCAACATTAGGCAATCCAAGCACTGAACCGTTATTAATCATGTCTTTAATACCTCTTTCATTGAAATGTCCAAGTCTCTTGTGCCAAAGATCTAACTCAGAGATCTTATGTCCTCCATAGGTGAACAAGGCATGACCAACATTACCTTGAATCTTCAATGTGAACAATCTTCCTTCTTTCTTCCCTGAAACAATTTGTTTATACCCATTGCTAGGGTCTTCCACAAACACTCCTTCATTAGTGAACCTTACTTCATAACCTTTTTCCACAATTTGTCCTACACTTATCAAATTCTTAGGAATTGTAGGAACATACAAGACCTTACTCAATAAGGTGCTACCATCCTTGGCCTTCACTGATCCAATTGACTTCACATTGTGCTTTGTGTTGTCACCTGTTTGAACAACATGATTAGATACCTTATTCTCCAAATCAGTCATCAAGGCTATATTACCACTCAGGTGATTGCTACACCCTGAATCAATGTAGAAGACTCTTTGATCTTCACTCTGCCTTTCACAAGTTGCATTCATTATCAGTGTTGAATCTTCCTTTTGATCTGAAGCATAATTGTAGTAGGTATTGTTATATTGTTGACTTTGGAAACCTCTACCTGCATTTCTTCCAAAGTAACCCCTACTACCTCTGCCTCTGAAATTACCTCTTTGATTTCTGCCACCTCTTCCTCTCGAATTATAGTTTTGATTGTATCACTCATTACTTTGACTATTATGCCAACAATCATTAGCTAAATGATTTGTCTTACCACAAATCCAGCAAGCTTTGGCTCCATCTTTGTTGTTCCTGCCTCTTCCTCTACCTTTGCCACCTCCTCTATCTCTTAGGAAGTTGGCTTGACTAGTTGTACCTTCATCTTCACCTGATTGTTGCTTTCCTTTGTTAACTTTCTTCTTGTCCTTTGAGTACATTGCATGACCTGTACTTTTGTCACCATCTCCTTTAACATCTTGCTCAAATGTTAGCATATGACCTAGCAACTGATTTAAATCAGGAGTGAAATGATCAAGTGATAATTCTGTAGACAAAATGAATGGCTTCCATTTGTCATCAGCTCTCAAACCTGTAAGGATTTGCCTTACCAATTTATCCTCCTCAATATCTTCATCAACAGCTCCTAATGCATCTGCAATGTCTTTCATCCTTGTTACATAGTCTGAAATGGATTGAGAGGCCTTCTTCTTGAAGGTTGTAAATTCTGCCCATAAAGATGCCTTCCTTGACTTTGTGGTGTTTTGGAAATGCTCTTCCAAAGCATTCCATATATCACTTGCACTTTCAAGACCTCTAATGTGAGGTAGCAAGTAATCATTGACTGCCATATAAATGATACTCCTAGCTTGAGCATCTTTCTTCATCCAACTCTTCAAATCTGTTAATTCTTCCCTAGTTGGAACACTAGGATCTCTGAATTGTGGTTTTTCTTCTTCACCTGTAATGTAAGCTATCAAATCTTTGCTCATTAGATGAGCTTCCATCCTCATTGACCATGCAGGATAGTTTTCTCTATCCAACTTCTCTATTTGAAGAGAATCTCCCATCCTTCCTTCACCTGTATATTGAATTCTTTAACCTTTATAAAGTATAAGGTTACCTTTACTTCGAATGATACCCCTTTTGACTTCCTTGATGTCGTATGATCTCCTTCTCAAGCTTTCCTTGCAAGCTTTCACCCTTTGAATCTTCAGATGTCAAATTCTTTGTAGCTGCAGCAATCGGGATCTTCCTTTTCTTCAATTCTGATGCTTCCTGCTCTGATACCACTGATGGAGAGTGTTAATCTCCAAAGAACAACCTACTCTTGAATTTAGAACACCTCTATATCAAGAGTAAGTCAAAACCTTCACCAATTTAAGAGATCAATGACCAAATATCAATTTCTTGACTAAACTGTGAAAGAGGAAATTACTCAGAAAGTCTGCTGCATAAATTTTGCTCATTGACTGAGTAAATGTGTAAAGTTTTTTATGAAACTTTGCACAAGGTGTCGCCTAAAGATTGTGCACCTTCTCCAAGTCAAATCTCTCCAAAAGATTCAGTAGATCTTGAGAAATCTACTTACCAAGTTAGCTATGTCTAAATCTGCACTTCTGAGAAGTCGATTTGGACACCCTTAACTTCTTAACTTTATTTCTCTCAGTATAGAACCCGTTTAAGCAAATGCTTTTAGCCACGAGTAGCTTACCTTCCAACTTAAAGATTAAGTGCTTACTTGCACAAAACTTTAAACTGTGGAGTGAGAAATGATCAAATCATTAAGATCGAAATTTGCGCCTGTTTCAGGAACCAGTGAGTACTTTCTCACATGTAAATGTTCCTACACACAATTCTCTTAGCCTGATCACAATTAGACTCTCAAACTCTAGCCATAGATTGATTAACTATGGACTTAGACATCTCCAAAAGGAATTCACAAAAGATTTACTACACAAGGAGAAAACTCAGAAACTTCGGGCGCAAAAATTCTGTCATTTCTGAAGAAGACTACAACTGAATGAGAGAGAGACTTCAACTCACTTCTCATGTGTCTAATGACACTTACTACATCTCATTTCTCTATTCCTATGCTCATGCATAGTCTCTCCTTGTCTTCTCTTTTGCCCCGACATTTTTCCAAAGTATTTATAGGCAAATATGTACAAGTTTATGACTATTCAAAACTCTAAGTGATCTATGTCTTCACTAATGTACATATGTGTACAAATCATTCATCC
Organism: Ceratopteris richardii; assembly: GCA_020310875.1. Lineage (NCBI taxonomy): Eukaryota > Viridiplantae > Streptophyta > Polypodiopsida > Polypodiales > Pteridaceae > Ceratopteris > Ceratopteris richardii. The sequence continues at coordinate 44,888,073 of CM035433.1, read as the reverse complement.
TGTGAATGTGTCCACCTTCTTTGCTTCTAGAATTGTTCTAATCTCCATTCTTTGTCTTCAAATCTTCAATTGGTGATTGGTCTGCACCAACATATGTGTAGGGCTTTTGTTTGGTGGGCTTGGCATCAGCGGTCATGGGGATCATATGAGAGCAAATTTTTGGATCTACTCCCTTCAAGTCTCTATAGTGCCACACAAACATGTCCCTATATTCCCTTAACAAAGCTACCAACTCTGCTTCCTCTTCTTTACTTAGGTCATCTCCTATGTATGTACATCTCTCTTCGTTTTCTTAAATGATGACTATGACTTTTTTTGTCTTTTCTTTGTTATCATATGCTTCTCCTGTGGTGGCCTCTCTCTTAGGCATTCATACCAAAATTTTTCGGTCCTCAACTTCATATTTCTTGAAATTCTCTGGTACTTCGAACAATGATTCCTTCTCTTATTGTTTCACTATTTTTCTTTTCTTTTTCTTTTGACTACCTTCACTCCCATCCTTTGAATTTACCATTTTGATGCTTGTGAGAGGTTCTTCTTCTTTTTGGGTAAGTACTCCTATATCTTTTAGATAGTGCTTCTCTGAATAAAAGCATCTATCCATCACAATGGACTCTAGATTGTCTTCGTTCTCTTCTTCTTCTATGAAGTCACTAGGGTCACATTCTTCTAGCAAGGGCTGACACATGAACACTGAAATATCATAACCCTCCTCATCACAATGAGGTGTCCACTGTTCTTCATTGATAGCAATGTCCATGGTGGCTAAGATTTCTGCCCAGCCATGAGGCTCGAATTCCTCATCTGGAAAGATCATCGATGTATAGGCTGGGTCTCTAATTGGTCTATCTCCTTGAGAAGTTTCTTTTTCTCTCGCTTTTAGGCATTTCTCCTCTTCCTTTGCGACCTTGCACATCCACAAATGAGTATCCTCATGCATCCAGGATGTATCAGATGAACTTTTAGAATGCACAGATATGGAATCTTCTTGCTCCTTGTGGATAGGATTCCACTGTAGGGGTGGTACATCTCTGAAGGTGTAATCCTTCAAATTGACCTTGGTTGTGACCCCTAAGCGTGCAAGTATAAGGAGTTGGTTCCCCAATCGTGTACCACTTGCAGTTGTTGTAGGAAGGGTCTTCCTAGGATCATTTCGTAGGTATTAGTTTTACCAAAGTCACATATAGCAAAGGTGTGCTCAAACTCTACACCACAAGTGGTTAAAGTTATCCCTTCTAGCAATCCTAGAGGTCTTTCAACATGGCCGTCAACCATCTGAAGCTTCATTCTAGTTGGTCTTAATGCAGGTTTACCCCATTGCTTCCACAAGGAAGTGGTCACAATAGCAACACCAGCACCAGAATCTATGATCGCTTTGGTTGTGTAACCTTGGTAGGTGATCAGAAGATAAGTATTACCTTCCTCACCTTCGCTCATGTCCTCTATTTTTTCTAGAGGTATCTCTGGAACGTTCTGCTTAGAGTGTACTTTTGGCATATTGGAATCAAGTTCTGGAACCTGATCCTTCACATGATTCCATAGCTCAGGTTTTGCTTTGAGCAGCTCCTCTACAATGAGATGACATTGAACCTTAGTGTTCTTCACGACTTCAGTGTTTCTTGGAACCACTGAGTCTTCATTCCTTACCAATATTGTGGGAGCTCTAATCTGAAGGGATTCAGATTCCCAAGGGCCTGTGAACTGTGGAAACTCTTGTAAAGAATTGGATTCAAAATTTGAACTTTCTTTTTCTTGTTGCTCTACTGGGTCTCCATAAATAGATGGAATGTCTTGTGGGAATTGATCGTGACAGTCATCAATTTCAAGAATAGGAGGGGAAACATCCTTCTCCTTGGCCCATTTCTCTTCTTGTATTTCCCGCAAGAACTTTTGAGAGTGTTGTTGAATTGAAAGAGGTTCTCCCTCATCTATGGAATTAGGAACATAGTCTTTCTTTGGTGATGAGCTTTCTCTCTCAATAATTGGTTGAGCCTGTGGAGGTAAAGAAACTTGTGGTTTATTTACCAACTGCTCTAATCTTTCCAGTAAGCCCTGGAAGTGCAAACCCGGTGTAATAGCATTCGTCTGATTGAATGATTGATTGGCCTCGAACATAGCTTGAGCTAGTTCCACCATTTTTATGCACATTTTTGTCCGTTCAATCTCTAAATCTACTCTAGGGTAGCTCTTGTCTAGGTTTGTAGGAGTGGGCCCTTCTTGAAGTCGAGCCTGGTATGCCTTGAACATCATGTCCAAGTGTTCTGATGTTGGATCTGCAAGAACAGACCCAGGTTGTGGTCTATTTACAATGGTTGGTGGGTGAGGATGAGGTTGGGGATGAGGTGGTGTGGATAGAGTTTCACCATGCGAGAGATTTTGAGAGGCAATATCTTCTATTTTTGATTTTACATATTTTAGGCTTTCTTCTAGGTCGGATAACTTTTTGGTCCACTTACGATTGGCCTTCACCCTAGTATCCTTCCATGTTCTTGTTTTTCTCTTACTAGGCTCTCTTGACTCACTTGAATCTGATTGCTCACCTAGTTTAGCTTTTTGTTAGGCCCTAGTAACTGCATGTATAGGAGCCACATTATCACTACTGGAACTTGAATCCCCTACTAAGCCTACTACATTAACTGGTGTAACCTTTGGTGCACTAGAGGGATGTCCGGGACAATCTCTCAGGAGTTGTTCTTTTCCACACTCAAGACAAACAACCTATATTGTGATGTTCTGCCCTTGTGTCGAAGCTAGTGGTTGGGGTGGTTGTTGTCCTGGTATAGGTTGAGGTTGGCTATATCCTCCATGTTCATACGGTCTAGTTGGTCCTCGTGGTCCTGGACATGGGTTATACCTAGGAACATCCCTTCCTTGTTCCCTAGGAGGGTATTCATTGGGGTGGTACAAATGGTGGTGGTTGTCTATTCATTGGATAGTTTTCAGTGTTGTAGTTGGGGTATTTTTGCTCACTATAAAAGTACATGTTAGGCTCCTGAGTTGATGGTCTATCGTATGGGTAAGGTTGTGATAACCCTAATCCTTCTCTGGTGTAGACAAGAGATGGATGATCTACACCGCAAAGTGTGCAACTTTCTAACATTGGCACTCTCAAGGAGGAGTTCTGGGAGTTCCTTTGTCCTTGCACCCCTAATTTCTTGGCCATTAACTCTGCCACTTCATCCACATAACTCGAACTAGAAGTCTCATTGCTCCTTGTATCCTTGATTTTGTAGGAACTTGTGTCGGTTTGAGATCCTCAGCTAAGTTGTCTTCTAAATCTATGCACTCTTGAAGACACTTACTTAGGGTTTGCAATCGTTTTACGTATACTAAGATTCCACATGTTCTATTCGTTAGACCTTCTAAAAATAAGGATATCATTTTCTGTTGAGAAGGTCTCTCTGTCACAGGGCATCGGTCTACGTATTGCTTAAATCTTCGTGCTGCGCCATTCTTCACTATCTCATTAGGAGCTTGTTTGAAATCATGTATTAAGGATGATGAATTGTGCTTAATCCCTCGCTTAGTGAATTCCCAAATAAATTCTTGGAAGAATTGTTCATTATTGCCAAAGGAATTTGGATCCAAGGATTGAAACCAAGTTAAGGCTATTCCCGTGAGGGTTAGCCCAAAGGATTCATATTTCCTAAAAAAGTCATCCACTTGCTCCGCTCTCAATACCTGCTTGAATTCTGCAATGCGGTCATACAGCTCTCCTGTGCCATCGTAACGATTTCGCATACATTTGGCCAGTTGGATTGGTCTCAGTCTTCTGTCGGGCTCTGGGGATCGAATTATGATGGGGACACCTTGGGGCGGCTTGTCCTAAAGGTAGGTCTATTCATATTTCCCATTCTCTGACTAGTTTGGTTGTGGGAGTTAATTCTTGGCATGGTGGATTGTGCCCGAGGTCTGTTGGGCATACTGCATTGGCTTCTTTGTCCTGACATTGCATTTTCCATTCTTTGTTGGGTCTCGAATGGGTTTTGTGAGGTAGTTTCCTGATCTCGAGCTAACTCTCCTCTTTCATTAATCTGATCAGGGTTTTCGGTTACTACGTATATCTGACCCATCTTGTCCATATAAACTCCACCTTCATACTTGACAACTGGTCTTGGAACTATTTCAGTTTCTGTCCTGTTTATCATTCTTGCTACTGACCTGTGTAGAGCGTCAAGGTAGATGGGTATTCCTTGTAAGTTAGTGGATATGTATTGAAGAGATATCCGATATTCCCCTTCCACTATAGACATGAAATCTTCCTTAAGTACTGAACTATGCATGTCTTCAGAAGCCAAGAGTCTCTCCCAATTAAATGACATTTCTGACTCACTCGTATGTGAACTCAACATGTAGTGCTAACCACTGAGTTGTGAGCCCACGACTTGGTTGTTTGGTTGACACTAGCCTTAGATGATTTGATACTTTATCTATCTCTTGCTCAATTTCTACTTGATCTTAGGTTCCTAAGCCTTGTCTACAAGTCCAAAATTGTCGTTTGAATTGCTCAAAATCTTGTGGAACCCCTTGCTTCCTAGTCCAACCTAAGGGTCAACTTCAAAATACCCTATCTAATAATCCGCATCTTAATTTTACCGTAACCAATGGAAGTTTTGGTAGTACTCCCCACGAGCTTTCCAATGAACCAAAGATCACCCCGAACAGATTTCGTATGAGAAAGTTATGCCAGTTCAGGGTTCTGGAGGTTAAAACAAGGAAACATGATCCCTCTAGGAGTACCTCAGGATAGGCGATACGATACAAGATTTTCCACGCGATACCACTATGGACGATACCACCTTAGACGATACGATACCACTCCCTAGACGATACCACCAAGTCCACGATACGATACCAACCTCACGATACGATACCAAAAATCACATGATACGATACCTCTGCATTCGACGATACGATACCAAGTTAGTGGACGATACGATACCAGATTGCTCACGATACGATACCAGGGTAAGGGACGATACGATACCAAAAATTTACGCGATACGATACTAGAGCTCTCATGATACGATACTGGTTCTATGGACGATACGATACCAAAGGGTCAGATGATACGATACCACTTTTTTGCACGATACGATACGATACTAGAATAGGCACGATACGATACCGCTTGATCAACAATACGATACCACGTGGATCACGATACGATACTTATGCAAGTGGCGATATGATACCATTGTCACGCACGATACGATACCGCTCGGTTGACGATACGATACCACAGGGTGCACGATACGATACCACCGGGGCGATCGGGATCACGATACCAGCACTTGACGATACAATACCAGAATGGTATCGCGATACCTCAAGTGGGTGTGCACGATACGATACCTCGACAAGTATCGCGATACTCGGGAATTCTAGTATCGTGATATCAAAACTCAATCGGACACGATACTTGGAGATTTCTAAGCCCAAATTCAAAATTTTTTGCAGATATGTGTACCTTGTGTCCTCCTTGTCACTCTTATCAGCCTGTAGATGCGAAATCTATATCCAAACCGGCGATACCACCCGCATGATACCAGACACTATTCTTGTCACTCCGCGATACGGTCGCCTAGATTTTGGTGTTTTTGAGAGTTTTCCAAGTGTTTTTCTTCAGCGTTTTTGGTTCTCAACTCCCCCTACGCTTCTTTCTCATAGCCATGAGTAAAGAACGAGTGAATGTACTGTCGAAAAATGAAAAAAACAGAGAAGATGAAGTTGGGAGAAGATGGAGATGATGATGATGATGAAGATGAAGCAAGACTTAGAAACAGAACTGAAAATGGTGATTTTTTCACCTTCCAACGTGGCTACCCTACATCTTACCGTCACACGCTTGTCCTCCAAGCTCTCTCCCCGGCAACGGTGCCAAATTTGGTGTCACTCTAGCACAATGGTGAGTACCAATGTGAGGAGCTTCACCTCACAAATGTCAATCCACGGAGACGGGAGGACCAGTATGAAGACCAAGAGCAAGTGAAGTGCACAAGTGCATGAGTGAAAGCATACAAACATGCACACACATACACACACACACGCACAGAGTAAGAGCAACGAGTGGAACAATGGAAGGACTTTGATTACAAAAGAACTCTCTTACAAAGTTGAAATCTACAACAAGCTAACCCAAAAATGAGCTCTCCAACCCTTTTTATAGTTTTTTGAGTAGTTTTGGCCCTATCCAGACCTAGTTTTTGGCCTAGTTAAAAAATAGGTTCCAAGGCTTATTTGGGGCCTCAAACGGAGTCTAAAAGTTATGAAAACTGGTAGGATGATACTTCTAATACTCCTCAAGCTCAAAGACTCCTTGGCTTGAACAAAATGGAGTTACAAAAATGGAAAATGGTATTTACAATGGTTTTTAGTGATAAAAATCACTATTTTTATAGGGATTTCTTCTAAAAATTTGACATGTGCTTCTTGGAGGTCCCTACATGCTCCTTCATCTTGTGTGTCTTCTTCATTGATGCGCTTCCATGCTTGTGTGTGACCTTGACTGTCAACAGTCTCATTGTGATAACTTGAAAATGAAGAGAAGTCATCCATGAAAATTCTAAGTGTTTCCAACAATATGGGGCCAAAAATGAGGTTGACAGCTCTGTTAAAGGTGGCTGGAGCATTTCTGAGTCCACATGGCATTTTTACATACACATATGTTCCCCAAGGTGTGATAAAAGCAGTCTTTTCACGATCCTTTGGGTGTATTGGTATTTGATTATCGCCACTAAAGCCATCCATAAAGCTATATAATGCATGTCCAACCACTTCTTCAATGACCTGCTCTGCAAATGGCATTGGGAAACCATCTGGAATGGTCACCTTGTTGAGTGCTCTAAAGACAACACAAATTCTAATTTTATTGGTATTCTTCTTTGGTACTATAACCATAAGTGAGAGCCACTCTGAGTGTTCCATAGGAATAATGATTCCTGCATCCTCCATCTTCTGTATTTCCACATAAACAACTTCGGTATTTTGGGTTAAGTCTATAACTCTTCCCTCGTATTGGTTTGGCTCCCTCAACCAGAGGGATTCTATGCTCTCCATAATTGGCAGGCACTCCTTCTAAGTCTTTATAATGCCATGCAAAAACATCTGTATAGTGGGTCAAGAAAGATTTTACCTTTTCAAGGAGCCCTGGGTGGCTCCACAACCAAGTGGCTACCAAAACTGGACGATTATTGTCTTGAGTGCCTAATTGTATTTCTTTGACAGGGTTTCTCTCTACCATATTATCTTCGTGCTCATCTCCATCCTTGTTTTCTTCCACTAGATTTTCGTGCATTGTTTCATAAGAAGGGGTATTTTGGATCTCAATGCATTCCTCCTTATCTTGCATCCATCCTGCAGGGATTTCTTGAATTGGGAAAGAGCATTCTTCACTCGTATGTTTTACCTTGTCTTTAGCTTTAGAAACTTCCTTCTCTATTGTTGTTACATCCTCCTCCAAGTTGTATTTGAGGGGTGTCTTCCTGCCCCTTCTGTGGTCTGTGATGGGCTCTCCAATCCATCAACCTGAACTTTCTCTTGATTTTCATCATAACCTTCACCTCTACAAGAATTATTAATAAAAATTCCAAAACAAGAGGAAGAGTTGCCTGCTTGGAGCCAATATAGAATATCCTCTTCTTCTTAGAAATCTATTTGGGGTTGGTCCTCTATTTCTGGTTCCATGCAAATGCCAACTGTTTGCATCATGCTGGTGTTCCCTTGATTATCTGGGCCCTCTTCTAAATGTATCTGTGTCAGCTCTTGCCCTTTCTTTTGTACCCACATAGTGTCTTTACCCCAATCATGGATGACACTTGCATGCCTCAGCCATGGTCTTCCAATTAAGAGGGGAAATCCTCCTTCAACCTGGGGCAGTCTTAAAACCACAAAATCCAGAATGAATAGATTACCTTGTACTTCAAGTGGAACACTCCCAAGGGCCTTACTTTGCTTTGATATGCCAAAGTAACAGTGAAATTTGCAGGCCTTGAAGGGTGTAGTCCAATCTTTTCCATTGTATGTTCAGGCATCAAGTTAATGCCAGAACCACCATCCACAATAGCTCCTTGAAACTCATGACCTTTGATAGATACTGTCAGCCGAGGACTCTTATAATCTATAAGGGGTGCTTCCCTTACAATTTTACCTTTATGTATAACAGCAGTCTTTGCCACCAAACTTGTAGTGGAAGCCTCATCAATTATCTGCAAGAGTTCTAACCTGAATTTCCCATCCATCTCTATTTAATAAAAAATACTAACCTCCTTTTTCATGGATTTGAGTAGTTTTGAAGCCTCTGATTCCTTAAGAGCATGGGCTCCAATTGACTTATCAAACTCCTCATGAGCCCTGTTGAATGCATGCCCAATGGCATCACTGGTACATATGAGATCTCCTTTTTGCCTTGTATCTGCACATGCGGTGGCCTTGTCTTCAGGCGTCTCTTTGTCTTTGTTCAATCCATCAATTCTTGATTCTTGAACTATATCTACTTGAGCCTTTCCCTTGTTTCTTGCCTGCACTATAAAAGATTCTATTTCTTCTCACGGCACCACCCTGGTAGATGGTGATGGCTCATTGACTTGATCTAACATTTCTTCTTTGTGCACAGAAATCATTTGAATATGGGGCCCGGATAAAGAGGCGGTTTTTGCAAGGAGGGGCATTTTCTGGTAGAGAGCACCTACTTTGATAGTGCCCATATTCTCCGCATCTGAAACAAATGATTGGCTTTCTAGGCCCATTTCCAAAGTTATTCCTTTGTCTAGGGTTGTAATTGTTACCTTGATTGGGTGCAGCCGCCATTACATTTGCGGGTGGTAGGGGTCCTCCTTGTGTCCAATATGTTGTTGCAAGTATTCCCCTTGATTGGCATTCCTAGGCCTCATGACCAACTTTCCTGCATAATTGGCAAGTCACACTTAACAGAGGACATTCACTTACTATATGACCTTGCTTGCTGCATATGGTACACCAAAGTCCACTCTTGATGCCACCTCCTTTGAGTTCCTGCAACTCCTGTCGCAGTTGAGCCAATTCCTCTACTTGGGCCTCCTCCTCCTTTTGGAGCTTTAATGCCTCAATTTCCCTCCTCAATTGAGTAACAACATTCTCCTCCTCTTTGTGGGGGCTTATTCCTTTTTAAACCCTCTAGCTCCTTCCTTAGCTCGATTACTGGATCCTCCATTTCTGTAGAATATGGTAGTTGAGGAGAAATTGCTCCATATTGTTGCCTTATCTGCTCCACTCGTATGGCTGTGTTGATGAATTCCTCTATGGAGGCTGTAGGAAACACTAATTCCTTGATTTTACATTGGGTGGTCACTGGAAGTGGCTTAGCTAACCATTTCTTAACAAAAAAATCATGTGGTGGATCTGGTAATTTAGCCATTAGTGCCTTGGCCCTAGTCACAAACTCTGGGAACTTTTCACCTGGACCCAATCTCAAATTCTCTAATTCCTCTATGATGATCTCTGTAGTATTTCCATGTTGAAATTGATTTTTGAATGCATCTTTCATTAAGTCCCAAGTTGCAAAATGGTTTTCAGCAAACTGGCTGAACCATTTATCTGCTAATCCTTCTAATGTAGCAGGGAAGAGTATCAAAAAGGCATCCTCTCTTCCCATTAAGCCTCTAGTTTTGCATAGTGCTAAAAACCTTCTAATATGCTCGTCCGGATCTTCTTGAGCTAGGCCTTTGAAAGAAGGAAATTTTATATTTAATCTTGATAGTAGGGTTTCCAAATCTACTTGACCAGCCATGCTCCTTACTGATGAAGTTGATAAAAGTGGACTAGATGATCTTCTAACAGCCTTCCTCCTTGTTTGCTTGCAGGTGATCCTGCTTCTCCACACTGCAAGATGTCTTCTCCTATGCTCAAATCTCCTTGGAGTCCCACCGTGTGTGCCAAATTTTATTGGGGGATTCTTGGACAAGAAGGGATTTGAGTGTTTGTAAGAGAAAAGGGAAAGACAAGAAGAAAGATACACACAGGAAGCCTCTGTCGATTGATTATAATAAGACAAATACAATGTTGAAGCACAATACAATCCAATGCTTCTGTGCAAAATCCCACAGAGAGCTCAATTACAAAATACCAAATACCCAAGGGACTTGTTGCTGCCGGCCTCCTCTGCACCAAACCTCTACCTTCTCCAAGCCTGCACTTATGCACACTTTGCACCAAGCTTCCACTAAGGGGGAGGGAGGGGTACCTTCTGTCGGCACGCACACACTTCAATAAGACCTTGGGATCCTTGCGGGACTAGCTTAGCACTTCTCTGCACACTTCCTTGGTCACTCTTCATGCACACCTTGCACTTCACTCTCTGTGTCGCACACTGTGTCTCTTGCACTTCTCTCCCTTGCCTTGCTTAGACTATGCTCATACCTCTTAGTCTTAGAATAGTCCAAGAATAGTCCTTGCCTTGATTTTGAGTGTCGATTCACATATGCTCCTAACTGCAAGAGTATCTTGGTGCTCACTTTGATGTCCCAAGATTGTCTCCTCAAGTGGGCAGCCAACGAATCCCTGTTTTGTCTTGTAGTGACTTTAGACTAAAACACAAATTTTAATTGTGGGACCATACTTTCACTTCTGTGTACGCTGCTGCTTCACATACCTTCACATTTTCCTTTTAAGTTTTCACTTTTTCACATAATAGAGGGTTCACCTGAACCTTCCAAAACACTTTGAACTTTAGGGAAATTAGAGAAATACCTCTGCAACCTGCAACCCACTTTCTCCAATTCACTCTTTGTGGACAATTAATTGTGCACTACTTGTGCACTTGGCACTTGCACTTCGAACACTTTGACTTTGCTCCTATTGACTTTGACCTTGACCATGTTGACTTTGAATAGTTTGACTTTGACTGTGGTTGACTTTGACTATAGTTGACTTTGACTGCGATTGACTTTGATCGATATGACTTATGGGCTCAAGATTATTACTACCCATAAACTTAGCTCCTATCTTATTGAAAGATACTTAATGACCGTGATCAGTTATAGAAGCTGCTGAAAGTAGATTTTGTTTGATTGTGGATGTACAACACATTTGGAAGCTTTTTTACATCCCCATTAGAGTTAATGAAATAAATTGTACCTTCACCCTGTGTAGGACATCTTGCATTGTTGCCTACCGTTACTATGATGGGTTCCTTTAGAGGATGTAAGAAATTTTAAAGGTCTTTTCTACTCTACATGTGATGAGATGCACTGCTATCCAACACCCATGAGTCATCCCGTTCCTGAATCTTAAGTCGAGGAGCATACCTCCTCTATCGTAACAAATAACTCAAGCTCTATTTTTGTAGTGTTGAAAGAATCCTTCCCCTTGCCACCTTTTGAGGATCCATTCTTCTCTTCTACCTTCTTGATGTGATATTCTTGATTTTGTGAACTTTGTTCTTATAGTGGAAACACTCTTCCTTGAACTTCTTTCTATCAATCTTCTTTTTGTCTTCATCTTTTGAAGAGTTCGCTTTGCTTCCTTTGGTATTTGCTATGAATGTAGCAGCTCCTTTGTTGTCCCCACTCCTTGCCTTGAGCCACAACTCCTCCTCCATGAGCAAGGCACTAAATTCTTCAAATGTTAGTGGTTGAGGTCTAATTTGAGTATTAAGACTAGCTACTAAACCTTCAAACTTTGGTGGAAAAATTCGAAGGCAACATTGAGCTAGCTTTTCACTTGACTTTTGTACACCTACTCTCACCATTTGATCTCCTAGATTCTTTATGCGAGTCATAAAAACCTCTACAATCTCCCCATCAACACACCTTTCTACTGTTAGCTGATTCTCCAAGTTCTAAATTTGTGTCTAATTACGACTTTCATATTAATTTCTCAATATGTTCCATTTTTCACATGCCTTAGTAGTATTCTAAAAAAGAGTCAAAACATTATTAATGGTACTTGTAACTAGAGCACAGATTGCATATGCATTTCTACGTTTCCAAGCACGTAGAAGATTAGCATCAAGAGGAATCATTTGACCATGATTATTTGGATCAGGTGTTTCTTGGGGCTCATGATCAGTCCCAAGAATAGTCTATAGAAGCTCATATGAATCAAGGATAGAAGTGATTTTAAAATTCCATAGGGTGGAGTTTGTAGCATCAAATTTACCTTCCATGAAGGCTAGTGTTTGTATCCGCAACATTGGGATGATTGGCATCATTGTTGAACATGTTTGTGCTCCACCTACTCCTATTGTCGAACCACACCTGATTGTAGATGATGATGCACTGCTTGGAATCTTCTCTCTTTTGTTGTTGAAACCTCAAAAACCTCTATGTTTTTGCTTATGAAGCACTTAGAGCCTCCTGAGCTCTAATACCATGTAAGAAAATAACAACACAATGGAATAGAGGAGTAGACACAGTTGAGAGAAAAATACACACAAAGATGCAGACTCAAAGATAGAAAACTCAAATCTCATATTGCCAAGGGTAATGCAATTACAACAATGGTGTTTTCCAACCATGCACTCCCAATATGGAGCTTAGATGGCAATCTAGATAGACTTTGGATGAAGGGATTACTAGTGTGCAATGCTCTGTAAAGCTCAAGCTAAGCCATGCTTATATAGATTAGGTATTGCAATGTTTGCATAGATTAATGATCCTACGATGCTTTTGTATGTTATTACATCTTTCAATAGTTCTCCATCATTTGAACAAATCTTTGTATTTGTGTCCTTGGGTCACGTGAGTGGTTTGCACTCACTCATTCCAAATCACAAGTACTTCCTTTGCATCAAGCTGATGCCCTCCTTCCCGTAAACAACTTCAATTCCTAAAAAATATTTTAGCTCTCCAAGATTTGAAATTTTGAACTCCTTACCAAGCTTCCTTGATATCTTTAATTCCTGTAACATCATCCCCTATTATGTTGAGATCATCAATATATATGCAGATATATACCTCTCTATTTTCTTCCTTTCTCATGTACAATGAAGGATCTTCACTACTTGGGTTGCATCCACACTTAGTTAGATCCTCTACCAATATTCGATTCCATGCTTGCGGTGCTTGCTTCAAGCCATAAAGTGCCCTCTTCAAGTTGCAAACAAAGTTTGAATGGTTTTCATCTTCAAATCCAAGCGGTTGACTCCTGTATACCTCTTCTTCTAATTCTCCATTGAGAAAAGCATTTTTGATGTTGAGATGGTATAATGGCCACCTCCTTGAAGCACTAATTGCTATTAAAGTTCTAATTGTTTCTGTCTTTGCGATTGGGCTAAAGACTTCATCATAATCTATGCCTTGTGTTTGTTTAAATCCTTTGACAACCAATCTATATTTATGTCTAGCTAGTGAACCATCAACATTCCTCTTTAGTTTAAACACCCATTTATTTAAAAAAATCTTCATAACTACTTTCTTTGGCACTAGCTCCCATGTGTGATTACCTATGAGAGCTTTAATCTCCTCTTTCATAGCTTTCTTCCATTCCTTTTGTGTGCAAGCTTCTTCATATGTCTCAGGCTATTTGTCTTTGATGACCTGCATCATGTATGCAAAATGTTTTGCCATGAAACTATCATAATTCAGCCTTTGAGTTGGATACCTTGTCCTTGAAGATCTTCTTTCATTGCCTTTAGAAGGTTGCTTCTTCAACCAATTTAGCTTTATCTTCGGAGTGATCACCTCTTCATATTCTTCTTCACTTGCATTTATCTCTATTTGGAGTAGCACTTGCTTCTTCAGCTCTACTATAAGCTGAATTTGGAGATAGAGAATGAATTCCAAGTTTTCCCATCCATGTTGAACATTCTTGATTTGATGTAGATGCCTCTGGGCCTGAAATCTTTGTGCTTGATTGTTGAACTTCTCTTTGATTAGTTCCTGCATAATCATCACAATCTTCTTCAAGAACCTTTTTCTTTCCTTTATCTTCATACCATGCTCTTACTGCATCAAAGAACACATCTCGTGATACTCTTACTTTCTTTTTTGTAGGGTTGTAACACATATCTTTTTTGCTCCATTGAATAGACAATGAAAATGCATTTTTTTTACCTTCATTCCATCTTTGTTCTAAATTCTTGTGGAATGTGAACAAAGCAAACACATCAAAAAACTTTGAGGTGTGTAAGATCAAGTTTCTTATTATAATATACCTCCTTTGGTATCAAGTTATGTATTCCCAATGTTGTGCACCTATTCATCAAGTAATTAGTTGTTGTTGTAGCTTCAATCCAATAGTATAATGGTACCTTCATCTCGTTAAGCATGCATGTTGGTAGCCAAGGAAGTGGCCCAGGTGGTCTGACATGACAAGGAAGCTAAGACAAATGACTCAGGGGGATCAAGAGCAAAGAGAAGGCCAAGGAGGATTGAGCTGAGAAGGACGCTGACAGAGATCTTGCAAATAGGCCAAGCATTCCTTTTTCAAGACTCAATGAGATAACAACCAATGATTCTTATCACTACACCCCATTGTAAATATCATTTTTGATAGGTTAAACTCCATTTCGCACAAGTTGAGTCTTGGAGCTTGGGGAGTAGTAGAAGTACCTAGATATCAATTTTCATAATTTTTAGAGTTTGTTTAAGCCCCAAACTAGCTTAAGAAACTAATTTTTAACTAGGCTGAGGCAATGAAGAAAGAGGTAGGAATGGTTGTTGCAGACACATGCTTTTAAAACTAAATATACTACCTTAATGCAAAATGAAGAATGGACATTTACTACAAATGTAGTTATGATCCATTGCCTCATGATCATTGTATGTATGTTGTGGACTCATATGCTTGGTACTTTGATAGTGGTGCAACCAAGCATATTAGCTACTAATGTAATCTCTTCACCTCATTTGAGTCATTGCCATATACGCCACAAAAAAAATGTTGTTTTTGAGTGGAGAAACATGCCTTTCATGGAAATGACAAGATGAATGATAAAAATTTAAGCATTACTTCATAATTTCTAGCATGACGTGATGTATGTTACATATGTACTTAACATGTGTTCTACAAGGACATCATTACTTATGAGGCTTGAGATGGTGTCAAACCATCCATTTCTCATCTACCTATTTTTTATTGCTGGCATGTGCATTAATGCCTAAACAAAAATGCAAAAAAATGGATAATAAGGCTACAAAATGTAATTATTGTTGGATATAGTTTTGAAACCAAAGGCTATCACCTATATCATTAAAAAATTAAGTATATTTTCATAAGCCAAGATCTAATTTTGTGGAGGATGTAGTTCTACCTTTATGAGTTGAAAGGATATGTATGACAACTTGTTGCCTCAATTCACTGGTTCATAGCCAAATGTATCGTTTGGTGATACAACTTCTTAGTCTATGTAGGTTTTAAATGAGGATATAGATCACTACATTTCTAATTCAAGTATTTATGATGTAATCACTAATGAGAGAGAAGATATTGATGAGGAAAAATCTATGCCAAAATGGTTGGTGTGTACCTTGAGAGATAGTAAGTTAAATGCACCTTTGTCTTGTCGTACTCGTTGAGGATCCGATGATGCTTCCTTTGCATTAGACTACAATTCAATGGTTTTTTCTAGACTTTTTGATGAGAATGAGCCTATTTTCTTTCATAAAACACAAAAATAAAAAAAAATCATGACTACTAAGCAATCAAAATTTGATGTTATTATGAAGAAAAATGCTTGTTTTTTTATGTGGCTTACTCATAGAAAGAAGGCCAATCCCACTAAAATGGGTCTATAAGCTGAATTTCTATAAGGCTAGGCTACTCTGTAATTTGAAGTTACTCTGTAAGAATTTGAAGTTACTCTGTAAGAAGGAACCATAGTACGAACAGGAATTTGAAGGTCGTCCTCTTCAATGCCATCTTCATCACCTTAACTAACTCTATTTGCATGTGTAGTAGGATGTTTTTCAACATCCTGCATGATATACATCATATATGCCCACAATGGGTAATTAGTGCCATCCAACCTATCCTCAATAGCCAACATATAGAATACATCATTGCTTTCAACCATGGCCACTAACTAAATAACTTGATGCAGAAAAATGAATCTATCTTGAAAAGTTGAACAGAACCACCCTATCGAGGTCTATTAAACCTATAGCAAAATTCAAGGCACTTGTACTGATGAACCAAAACCTCTATATAACTTTGGCACAAAATGACAAAATTGCTTGCATAGGCATTGTGATAAGGTGTTCAAAGGCTGAAACGAGATCATATTAAAATGAAGCAGGATGATAGATAACACAATGGGAAGCTAAGCACAAGTGGTAACAGGTTCCAATTCCCACCAATCGTCCCAAGTTGCTTGTCTTGCTGGTTGGGCCTCTGGCCTCTTGAGGTGGGGGCGAGGGTTCAACCCCCACCGACACCATATAAGGGGCATGTTTAACATGGAAAGTTGTATCTTGTGGCTGATGCGCTTATGTTTGTCCTGCCCCATGGTAGTTGTGACCACAGTTCAACCCAGCTATGTAAACCCCTGTTCTTGTGGGATAAGGGGGGTCCCATGGGTACTATGCCCTTCCTTGTACAATTGCAATTTCAAAGTTAAAGCTTGGAGTAGGCCTCAGCCAAATCTCCATTTAAAAAAAAAGAAAATCCCACCAATCGGTTCAATGTGAACCCCCTTTGAGAAGGATAAAGGGGCCTCTTCTTGTTGGATTTTTCAAACTTTTAACCTAAAGGTAGAGTAGGCTGTAAGATCCAAAAAAAAACACGGAAAAAATCAGATAAGAGGAAACTGATTGTTGGGTAGCTGCCAGATTTAAGATCAGAATCTTGTTCTCGTATTGACTCTAAGTCGCCAAGATGTATAACTTCATATAGCTTGGACTCGATTTTACATTTTCTATCAGCTTGTAATGTTACACGGTGAAGAAATTCAATATGCTGTACATATGCGACATAGCAGTGTGCAAATCAACGCACTTACATGTTCATGTGAATTTTATATCAGTTTCTAGCAAAAAGATTAACCTCGAACTTGTCTTTTTTAAGCCCTCTTTCAAGACCCAATGCTGATGCACTCCAGAAGGTGCTGAACTTCCCGTGGTTTCAGGCTCTTTCTGGTTGCCCCAGCTTATTTCTTGCCTTATCGAACTCTTCGTTTCCACTGCGATTTCTCTTCATACACATCAGCAGCTTTGATAGTAACTTGTGAATTTAGGGGGACTCCAATCGAGCCCTCAAGCTTGCCATCACAAAGTTGTATCAGCATAGCCACGGGCGGAGTGTCCCCATTTCGATCCCAAGATTGACACATCGAGAATGGATTTTTAAAATGCAAAGAGAATGGAGGTTAAAACTGGTTAGTTGATGCACTGGAATTCAAAGGCTTGTGCAAAAACGAGTTATAATTTGTATCAAATCGCACACATCTGTACATGCACGCACACACACACACACACACACTCACACACACACACACACACACACACACACACACACACACACACACACACACATAAGTAAACGATCTAATTTCTCCACAATTATGAGAGTTCGTATATATAGTTGGACTGGGGAAGTTAAGTACTGTGTAAGTACTGTGGTGAATTGAAAAGAACTAACAAACGTTAATGCTGACGAAAAATGCAAAAACGAGTTATGATTTGTATAAAGTTGCACACATTTTTACATGCGCGCACACACACACACACACACACACACACACACACACACACACAAGTAAACGATCTAATTTCTCCACAATTACGAGAGTTCGTATATATAGTTGGACTGGGGAAGTTAAGTACTGTGGTGAATTAAAAGAACTAACAAATAATTGGAGTGGGGAAGTTAAGTACTGTAGTGAATTGAAAAGAATTAACAAACGTTAATGCTGACGAAAATACACAGAAAGAGACTGTGTGTTTTCCTCAGCATTAATGCTGGCGAAAATACACTGAAAATACACAGAAAGAGAAAGAGACATTAATGATTCATTACCGGGACTTCGATGTAGTTATTGCCTCAAAGGTGACATGTTCCATGAAGATCTCTTGAAGTGGCATTGCTGCAGCAGCGATGTTCTCAATACACATTTCGCCTGCTCGTGGTTGCTTGGTAAAAAGATGAAGATGGATTCATAGACCTCAGAGAGCCCCGGCCCTTGAAAGGAACAGAAGCACCTAGACCCTTCTCATGGGTATCGGTGGGGAACTCATAATATCCTCCTCATCCAAACCCCATTCCTCCATTAACGCTTCAATTTCAGTATCCTCCAGCATCTTAGCTCGAGACCCAATTTGTTTGATCTGAGCTGTAGGTCGACGTGTTTCAGGTTCTACAGCTTCTAGAAAGGACACGAGCTCCTCGTCATGTTCAAAATCCCAGTCTTCATCTGTATTCCTCTCCTTCGATGAAAAATGTATATTTCCATCAGGAAAGTTTTGTTCTTGTTCATCTTTGAACATCAGTTTTGTGGTATCACCAAGCAGAGCCGATTCTTTTTCTCTGACCATTCCATAATCCACATTTAGATGACTTCTCTCAGTTCCATTTAAGTGGAGATTGGCTCCGTGTTGTACTGAGAGTTCCATATTAATGCCCTCCGTCAAGAAATGCTCACCTTGATTCTCAGATTTTGCACCCATCTTCACGACATCATCCAAATAAACAGACTGTTCACTTAATTGCTCTATAGAACTCACTTGGTTCCAGCCACTTTGGAGCTGTTTCGGCATCCATTTGTAAGGTGCAGAATGATCGATGTATGCAAATTCTCCCTTGAATCGCTCAGATGAAAATGTCTGATCCAATTCATCTTTTGTTTCTCTGCTTTGAAATGAGGTGTGATGGAATAAAACAACTTCATGCTCTGTTTTGGTTGATGCATTGGAATGGTTTGAGATGAAATCGGGCTGCTTGACTACTACCTCTTCAGTTTCTGCCTGCAAAGCACTCTGCAGATGGGTCTCCACATCTTCATCTGTGGAAGTTGCATCCTGCAAGAACTCTGTGTCATCAAAATCCAATCCAAAAGCTACTTTCAGAACATTCTTTTCTTCAAACTCTTTCAAAAGCTGAGCCCGTGGTGAATCTAAATCACTATCATAATCAGAGCTGGCAGGATTGTTTCCCTTCCCCAGCATGTCTAGAAATTCTCCAACAACTAGGTCAACTTCAGTGCCGGTATTATCATAAAGATTTTCATCAATCCCTTCGTCTAATATACAATCTAGAAGCCTGTCTTCACGGTTTGACATAGGATCAATCATGGCATTCATATCTTCATTGAGAACAACATAGGGCCTGGCTTCAACTTTTGACCTCATCGTCATGCTTCCCTTTTCCAAATCCTCATTGACATCCTTCTCGACAACTTTTTCACATTTCTGTACATCTTCAAAACTCCATATGCCTGCTTCTCTAGCAATATCAGCGCATGCTTTGATTTCTTTGTCATCTACAACACTACAGTTCACTATTTTTGAAGTGTGGACACGTGCATGCTGCTTCTCAGAAAATTTATCATAATGAATTTTCTCATCTTCAAAGACGGTATTCGTGCCCTCAAATTTTCTATCCATGTATAAAACCTCATCTTTAGAATGTGCGAGATTGGGAACTTCATCATTTTGTGAGACACTGGCTATGACTCCGGAGTTCATTTTCTCAATTTCATTTCCTGCAAGCACATCAAGCCTACTTTCTCCATATTCATCTCCACTCTGCACATTTTTGAAACCATCTAAAGCTATTTCTCTAACAACATCAATGAAGGTTCCAATTTCTTCAACACTATTCACATTGCTAGAGCTCATTGCTTTTGAAGTACGGGTATTCCCATCCTGCTCCTCAGAAAGTGTATTGTTAACCCCCAATGGTTTATTACTGTGTATGTCCTCAGCTTCAGAGCATAAATGATTGTGGGCTTCTTCACCTTCAAAAATGCTAACTTCATCCTCAGATTGCTCGTTATTGTCCATTCCTCTGTCTTCTGAACCTATATGATTGTGCACTCCTCTGTCTTCTGAACCTATATAATCAATTCTTCTTTCCCCTTCTTCAAAATCATCGTCTTCTTTGGCACTATGGTCAGTTATTAGCTCTGAAGATCCGTTACTATAAGATTGTCTTTGGCTAATGCACACTTCTTCAGATCCATTATGTTCGAAACATAAATGGCTGGAATCCTCATCCTCTTTGAGACCACTGTGTGATCCCTCAAAATGCTTGTAATTGGATAGCCTCCCATCTTCAGAACCAGTGCAATAATCTTCTTCCTCATGGACATGCATACCTATTTCATTGTCCTTCTTAGTATCACTGACTCTTTCCTCGTTACGATTATCAACCTTTGCCACTGCAGTATCTTTGCGGTGAATTTTTCTCTCTGCAGTGCCAACACCTTCACATTCATCATCTTCAGAGCATATTTGGCCTTTGTCATCTTCAGAGGCACCGTGTGTTCCACAACAACCTTGCTTATCATTTTGTGTCTTATCTTCAGAAGTGATGAAACTTTCTGCTGCTGCGCCCGGATAGACATGCATACCTCTTTCACTATCTTCATTGATCAAATCCCTAGGTCTTTCATCTTCTTTCAGATGATCCATTTCTCTTGCTGTAGTATGGTCAGCTAGTACTTCCGTGGTGTCCCTAGTGTCAATACCTCCCTCTTTGGTGCCAGCGCGTTTACATTCATCATCTTCAGAACACTTTGAGTCATAAACTTCATCACCTTCAGCAACAAGGTGTGTTTCCTCATATTGCTTGTCAGCATATAGCCTCTCATTTTCAGAAGCAGAGTAAAGTTCTCCTGCTGAGTCATAGACAAGCGTATGTCTTTCGCTATCCTCATTTGGATCACTGGTCCTTTGCTTCTCTTTTAGATCATCAGCTTCTCTGACTACAGTATGGTTCGCTGCTACTTCTCTAGTATCATTGCTGTAAATAGCTGTATCTTCTGCCTCCACATCTTCACATTCATGATTTTCGTGACATTTAAGATCATAAGCTTGATCAGCACTATGAGTTTCTTCATATTGCTTATCAATGTGTACATTCTCATCTTCAGAACCAGAGCAACTTTTCCGGCCTGTTCCGCTTAAGACATTCATACCTCTTTCACTATATTTGTATGAATCATTGACCCATTCCCCTTTTTTGAGATCATCAACTTCTGCTGTAGTATGGTTCACTGATACTGCTCTGGTATCTCTACTGTAAATGTCTCTCCCCTTAGAGTCCACATCTTCATATCCATCAATATGGAAACACTTACAGTCATATACTTTGTCACCTTCAAGAGGAACTTGTGTTCCCCTATTTTGTT
This sequence comes from Ceratopteris richardii, assembly GCA_020310875.1. Lineage (NCBI taxonomy): Eukaryota > Viridiplantae > Streptophyta > Polypodiopsida > Polypodiales > Pteridaceae > Ceratopteris > Ceratopteris richardii. The sequence goes on along the minus strand of CM035433.1, from coordinate 44,866,811 downwards.
TATCATTATATATGCTCTCATCTTCAGAAGCAGAGCTACTTTCTCCTGCCGGCTCGCAAACATGCATACCTCTTTCACTACCTTCGTCGGGATCTTTAGCTGTTTCTTCTTCTTTCAGATCATCAACTTCTCCTGCAGTATGATCAGCTCTTAATTCCGTAGTATCCTTGTTATAGACTTCGTCCACTTCAGTGCCTATATCCTTACGACCATCTGCTTCAGAAAATTTAAGGTCATAAACTTTGTCTGCTTCAAGATTGCCATCTGTTCCCTCATATTGTATATTGTTGAATACCTTTTTATCTTCAGAAGCAGAACGGCTTTCCCTTGCTGCGCTTAAGACATGCACATCTCTTTCAGTATTCTCGTACGACTTACTGGTTGTTTCCTCTTCTTTGAGATCATTGGCTTCTTCTGCTGCAGAATGGTCAGCTATCATTTCTCTGGTATCCCTTAATCTATAACTTTCCCTCTCTTTAGCGCCCACACCTTCACATTCATCACCTTCAGAACATTTATGATTATAGATATCGTCGTCTTCAAGAGCATTGTATGACTGCCCATATTGCTTTTCATTATATACCCTCGCGTCTATTAAAGCGGCGAAACTTTCTCCTGCTGAGTCATAGACATGCACATTTCTTTCACTAACCTCGTTGAGATCTCTGGCTATTTCATCTTCTTTCAGATCATCAACTTTTTGTACTGCAGTACGATCAGCTGCTACTTCTCTAGTTTCCTCGCTGTAAATTTCTCTCCCTTCAGTGCTTACATCTGCATGTCTATCATCGTCATAATATTTAGGATTGTAAATGTTGTCATCTTCAAGAGCACCATGCTCTGTTCCTTCATATTGCTTATCCTTATATGCCTTCCCATCTTCAGATGCAGAGCAACTTTCCCCTGTTGCTCCATAGTCACTAACATCCCTTTCATTATCATCCACGAATTCGCTGGCTCTTTCCTCTTCTTTAAGGTCGTCGAATTCTCCTACTGCAGTATGGTTATTTGTTACTTGTTTCATATCCTCACTGTCAACTTCTCTATCTTGGATGCTTGCATCATCACAGCCGTTATCTTCAGGACATTTAAGGATGTCAAATTTCTCGTTTACAAGAGCGTAGTGTGGTCCTTCATATTGCTTATCGTTGTACACATTCTCATCTTCAGAAGCACAGCAGCTTTCCCCTGCTCTGCTGTAGACAGACAAGCCATTTTGACTGGCTCTTTCTTCTTCTTTGAGATCATTAACTTCTCCTGCTGCAGTGTCGTCAGCTGTTACTGCTTTTGTATTTTCGCTGCAGATTTCTCTTTCTTTAGTGGCCACACCATCACATTTGTCACCTCGGGAACATATATTGTTGTAAATTTCATCACCTTCAAAAGCACTGTGTATTCCCTCAGATTTCTGAACATCGTATAAGCTCTCGGGCTTCGAAGTAGAGCAACGTTCTCCTGCTGCCTCATAAACATGCATACCTCTTTTACCACCCCCGCTAGCTTCACTGACTCCGTTCTTTTCCTGTAGATCATGACCTACATCTACTAGTGCATGATCAGCTGTTACCTCGGTAATATCCTTGCTATATGTTTGTGTATCTTTTATGTCCACATTTTCACATGCGTTATCCATATCGTTCGCAACCGTATTTTGAGCATCATTGTTGGATTCCGGAACATGGGCCGTAGTGTTCTCCTGAAGTCTTGAGATGAACTTGACATTAATTGCTTCCCTTTCATCTGAACACACTTTATCATTTACACTGCCATCACCATTTGGCTCCACTTCTGCGTTCTCTTTGGACAACAACGTGGCACCCCTTCCGTGCATAAGTGTGTCATGGGTTTCTAGAACCTTCACTTGTGGTATATTATCTCTTCTTTTGCCTTCATCAACTGTGATGATCTTTTCAACATCCGTATGTACCTCGTTGTCATTCACATTTTTTGCTTGATCATTTGAGTCAGCTCCTTCCTGCTGTTCACCACCTGGTTCCTCCTTAGATAAATGTTCGGTACGAAGACCATAAAATCTTCTTCTAGCTGCCTGCGCGAGAGACCTTCGTAACCCCAACTCGGTAATGGCATTGGATGTATGGTTTTCCACAGAGCTATCCACTTCATTAACCGAGTGAGGAAGGTTCTTCAGTGCATCTAGAAAAGCACCTTGAACAACATCATCTGAGTTCTCTCCCCCACTATTTCTGATCCTCTCTCTTGTCGTGAGATCGTTTGGGTGTTTCTCCACAGACTCATCCACATCTGTTGGAGCGTTCCTTACAGAATCAATATCCGCCGTTTGGGACTGTTCATCCACCTTATCATTTACAATGCCGTGTGAATTGTCATGCTCTGAGACCTGTTCCGCATCATGGGTTACCACCAGTTTTGCGATCGCCTTGTCTCGGCACCTTCCGACAGCCGCATCAATCTCCGTGCCTTGGTCCGTCACTATGAAATCCTCCGTCGCATAATAATCTTCTTCCTCTCTTGCGACACTTTTATCGAGTACCCCTTCTAATGAGGGTATCTGATCTACCATCAAGCTTGAACTGCTATTGACAGATGAACAAGATAATTCAGGATAAAATGCAGAACGACCTCGTTCATTTGCTGCAAGTGTATTTTTCAAATCCTGAGACGCATGGTCCATTGATTCCATACGGGTCTCATCTAGATTAAGTTTATCCATCGCAAGAAGATCATTGTAATTATTGTTAGACTCAGATGCACCAGGAGAATCACGTTGATTAACTTTTACTGCTGTCTTTCGAGGCTTTCCACGTCCGGGACTTGGAAAACTGAAGTTAAATTGCAGAGATGATCGATGATAAGGAGTTTCCCGAAACCTAGAGCTGGTATTACCAAAGGGAGCTGAATCTTTGTCGAGGACTTCGTAGTTGAACGTTATGGCAAGTTTTCCGCCTCTTGCTTTGCCTGTGAGATCAAGCACACCGTGCCAGCTATCTCCTTTGCCCGGATGGCCTCTTCCTGCATCCACAGAATCAGACAATAGCCTGCTAAAGTCTATGTGGTATCTACCAAAATTCAGTCCATTGATATCGTACGCAATCACAGACACCACAAACGCCTTCTCCATAAACTTCATCGTACTTGAAGGACCCTTATTGCTATAAAGAGTGCATTTCATGAACAGGGTTTCTTGAAACTCTGCTGCTCCATTAAGGACTCTGCTGGGCATCGTCTGTACAGCACCGTCCTTTGTCTCTTCCTTCCTTATGTGCACAGACAGGCGGAGCCCATTCATAGCCGGTGAGAGGCCTTCAATCGCATGAACAAATGCAGAAAAGACACAGTGCCATCGGTTCCGTCCTATATGTGACAGTGCTCTAAATGGCTTCCAGTTCCATAAGGAGCTCTTCTTGTCTGATGAAGAAAAGTCGAATTTGAGGGCTGATTCCGATGAATCGTTCACCGTTACATCTTGCAGCTCTTGTGAAGTATATTTCTCCTGGTTCCTCGAAGGGGATGAATGAGCGGATAGAGAGTAATCAATGCGAGAGGCAGCGTCTGAGTGCTGCTCAGGTTTCTTGTCTATCCATTCAGAGCCCCCATGCGCAGAGAGCAAAGATGATGAAGACGCCATATCCACAGTACTTCCGATAACGTTATCGTGCTTCAACGATAATCTTGTCGAAGCACGGAGGTGGGAAAGTGAATGCCGAGCGTGAAGCCTCGTGTGGGACGAAGGAGGATCCTGCATGGAGTTATCGGACTGGGGTGTGGAATTGACCATCTGCGCACTGTTTGCTGTTTTAACCTCGTCTGATGGGTGATTGCCTGCAGGTGCTGCATCTTTGCGAGAAGAAAAAGAAACGTGTTTGGAGACAGGAGGCTGAGAACGAGGTTGCTGAAGATGAATCGGGGGCTCCCCGTTCACTGTCTGCAATAGATGAGCCTTCTTTTGCGATTGGTGGAGGGCCTGATTCAAGGCTTCCAGCTCTTGCAGAAGCTGCTCGCTTCCTTGAGATGGGCCCAAAGTGTCGTGGTTCCAATTTGTAGCGAGTAAACTATGGGACGACCTAACCATCTTCTTCACCAAGGAACCTGTCGAATCTTCTTGCCTCGGTACACTCCTCGATTATCTGATAATCAGCTTAGTTGCGGAGCGTAGAAGCAAGGCAATGTTACCTTTCCTCCACATGCAAGGTTACTCCAATCGAGCTCCGACGTTGAAACTGCCCATGACTTCTTGGCTACAACCAAGGAGTGGAGCAGCAGAAGGGAGGTCGACAAGAAGGGTGGCCCATGACTTCCCTATCTGGTGACAAATAGAGATCACAAGGCCAATGATGAGCTTTTTGTCTAAGGTGATTCACCAATGCCCCGGTATGACAGCTTAGTCGATTCAAGGGAGTTAACTGGAGCAACGGCAGTACGTGAGGACTGAGGAGATCATCAGTCGATAGAAATCAGATTGGTTCGCCTGCTAAACTTAGCGGGAGTTTTGGGTGAGGACACAGAGCGCAGCCTGGTGAGCCACAAATCTGGCTGCCATGTCATTTCCATCCCTCATCTTTCAAAAGGGGTCTCAAACCTGAAGCATCAAAGATAGAAAGGGGGGCAAAGCTATCATGTGTAGAGAGCTATCGAGGGTGGGATCAAAACAGTTGTGCAGAAATTGATTGCTAAAAGTGTTAATCTTGATTTGATTTCCAGTGAGGAGTGATTTACCATTTCAAGTTCCTTCCTCTGTCTGTCCAGGTTGCTGGCCTAGTGGTTAGGCCTCTCGCCTCTTGCGGCGGGGGTGAGGGTTCAACCCCTGACAACAACATGTAAAGGACATATGAATCCTGGAAAAGTTGTTGTATGTGGTTGTTGGCCACCGCTTGTCCATCTCTGCGGTAATTGTGACGGTTGTTTAACGTAGTTTTGTAAACCCCTGTTCTTGTGGGATAAAGGAGGTCCCATGGGTACTATGCCCTTCCTTTTACAGTTGCAACTTCAAAGTTAAAGTCCGAGGGGAGTAGGCCTCGGCCGAACCTCCATTAAAAAAAAACACTTCCTTCCTCTGTCTCATTGGTCTTTGATCCCCTTTATCCCCCAAAAATTTAAGTGATGTGAGAGCTTCTCTCATGGAAATCTTCCTAATCTTGGATATAACTTGCTAGCATATGCAAAAAAAAAATTAGTGGCTACAATGAGACTCAAATATTGTGATACATTTCCTCGTTGATATCCATTTTCAAAATACTTGTTTTGCTTAATATGTGTAAAAAGGGACAATGGTGGAAGGAAGTCCATGTAAGTGGAACAAAGTATGTGACAAAAGCCAAATGTTTTTTGGTCCCACTTGCTCCTTTTGTCCCACCATTAAAGGTACAAAAGCGATGGAATTTGGAGGAGTGTGTAATGAAAGTGGGATGGCCATTCATACAAAAATACAAAAAGTATTAGAGAATAATTTGTTCTTTGACTTTGAATTAAAAATTCTAATATATATATATATATATATATATATATATATATATATATATATATATATATATATATATATATATACGAGATTTTGTTTAATGCACTATGATTTTCGTAGTCTTTCCAAGGAGCTCCAACGATTCCTATCATTGCTATCACGGTAGTTTTAGACATATACACATTGATCACTATAATGTACTACTATTTCACACTAGACTTTTCGAGACCCCTCCAATGTTGTGGCTTACATGCATCTTGTATCCTCTAGGGGAATGTAATTTCCTTGTATCCTCAATGAATCTCGTATTCATTCTCCCCATCATTTATAGTAGAGTTTTCAATGTGTCCGTGTTTATCAACCATAATACACCATTGCGTCCCTATGCATAATCATTAGTTTTCAATCCATATGCATTAGATGATTGAACCATACTACCGCTCCTCTTTAAGCTACAATTTTCAATTTTGAGAATATCCTTGGAGTCTAGCATCAAAGAAACTTTGGACGTATATGGATCAATAAATCATTCCATATATGGATCAATATATGGACGTAAGCGAAATGATTCATTTTGGATGTGCGAGCATCAACAAAGAAAAAAAAAAAACTATTATTTCCTTGTGCATCATGTGTTTTATCTAACCAAGAATATAACTTGTTTTGTATCGTTATAGAGTAGTGATTGGAAGGCACAAGCACACGCACACTTTGTTGTAAAGGAATCTGACAAGAATAAAGGTCGAGAGAAGAAGCTTAGCCTAGTGGCTCAAACTAATGGATGGGAAAAAAGAGGTCTAGGTAGTAGGCAAGCTAAGAAGCTTAGCCTAGTGGCTCAAACTATTCGATGGAAAAAAAGAGGCCTTGGGTTTGAATCCAGTGAGAGATGTGGGATAAATATTTTCCCCGAAGACTTCGAAAGCCTTATAGAAGCATCCAGGACACATGGCACATATTTGTGTAACTTCTACCTATAGAACTTGGACACATGGCTGACATGTGTGTGATTACCTTGTGAGAATCCCCTTGAGCGAAGCTATATAATAGTTGGTTTGATGGTGACTTTCATGTCATTTCTCAAGTGTGGTAGTGAGTTTATCACTACAACGAATATGAGGCTGTAGCGATGGTTGATGCAACATAATTTTGTTGCTTTATAATTCTGCATTTTTTCGCATTGAGCATTGAGCATGGACCATCCTTTAAATGATGCTATAATCGATGCTATTAGCAATCTTAATTCAAGCATCACTAATGTGAGAGTCTCATATGTGACACATTTAGAGTGTCGCATATGTGATGCTAAAAAACGTATCACACATGTGATGTTTAGAGGATCGCATATACGACAAGTGCACATCACATGTGTGATGGTTGCTTTTGCCCAAAATAACAAAAAAAACACATGGCTCTTCGATCATCATTTTGTGTGCATTTGATCGAAGAGTGATTCAACATTCATATATGTATTATGCATACGAGCTCGAGCTCTCCCCTTCTCAATCTCTCTCTCTCTCTTCTACTATTTCTCTCTCTCTCTCCGTCTTTCTCCCTCTTTCTCTTTCAATCTCTCTCTCTCTCTATTGCAGGTTATTCAAGAAGTTCATTGAGCACAATATATGATTGATTATTGTAAATACAATTTTCATTGTTTTTATATCATTTAAATTATTTTGTTTTCATTAATTAATATACTCACACTTACACATTCAATGCACAAATACACATATACATGCACGTGCACACTCATGCATGGACATGCACATACACATACTTATACACATACACATGCACGTGCACATACACACATATACATACACATATGCATACATGTGTACATACACACACATATGCACATACACATACACACATGCATCTGCACAAACATATCTACATGCACATGCATGCATGCACATACACATGCACTTACACACATAAACACATAATTATACACATACATGTACATATGCACATATATATACACATGCATGCACATACACATGCATGCTCATACATATACACATGCATATACACACATACACATGCACATGCATATACACACATACACATGCATATACACATATACACATACACATACACACATATACACATATACACATATACACATATACACATATACACATATACACATACACATATATCTACACCTACATATACACATACACACGTACGTCGTACACATTACACATACACATACACACAAATACACACACATACATGCACATACACACACTTACACAATTATAGATATATACCTACATGTACATACATACATATACGCACACAACTACACACACATACATACATATACACACACAAACACACATATAATATGAATGAATTATACAACTAAAGTAATAATTCATATGTTAAATATAAATTGTAATAAAAAATCATTAGTACATTTCACTCATATAGTTCACACCATTGATATTCTAAAATTATTGAGATTATGAACTCACACCATAGACACAATTAAAAACATAACTGGTACACACATATACATACATACATACATACATACACACACACATAATACATCCAATGTAAATAATACATCCAATGTAACAGGTCAATCATCTGATTTCCCTCTCTAATCATGATCATCCTCATCGTTGTCGGGTCGTGAGGGATGCTCGGATGGTGGATCAGTCCATCTGCCAAAATCGTTCGGCACACGCAGGGTGTCTGTAGCGGACTCAAGCTTATGGAATTAAGGGCTCTAATGACACAACCATTTAAATAACCTATCTCTATGACGAAAAATAAGATAATTCTATAAAAAAATAAATATTTTAAATAACTATGGACCGTAAGGACGGGCGGCTTCGTACTTAGCAACAGCTTCCTGATATGAGATTGAAACTTCCATAATGCGTTCTTCTACTAAACTATCAGGTAAGCTAGAGGTTTCTGGTCTGTCTAGAGTTGGCGGAACATTTTCTATATTTTCAATAGTACTGTGCTCAGACTCGTGAACTAATTTAGAAGACATCAAAGAAAGTAATGGGAAACAATATTGTTGCAAAACTGCTTGAATAAATTAGTTGATAAGCTAATGGTTCAAATCAATAATTCTAATACAAATGGAAGGTATAAATAAAGGGATAAATAACTAATCAATTGGATAGCTGAATAATTGGAAATTAAGGTTTAAATGAATCTTCAATCTTGCTGCTTCTCTTTACTTCACTTCAATTAATTGTAATCTTCAATGTTTCTGCAAAAAACATTAGGAATATTAGTAATCTAACAAGAAATTAATGAGAAACATAAAAGACATTCTTCTCATACATTTTTCATACACATGCATATGTTCATGCATACATTAAAGTATTCACATACACTCTAATGCATACATTCCTCATGCATACTAATGTACTTTACATACATGCTTTCAAATGCTAATATCTGCTAATGCACATGTTAACACATAATCTTATACATACTAATATACTTTCATAAATATGGTAACACACATTTATACATGCATGCTAACACATTAATCATTCAAACACATGCATTCATACACATGCTTATGCATACTAACACACATGCATGCTTATGCATATTAATCATGCATACACATACATATTCATGCTAATGCATATAACACTTAGTAACTCATATGCTAAAAAACTCTAATTAAACTTTTGGAAGTAAGTATTTAGAATACCAATTTCTTAAATATCTTAATAAAAGTACTTATATTTAATTGAAATAATGTAGTAAGATAACTAAATATATATAATTAATTAAACAATGTAATATCTATTAATTAAAAGATATAATTAATTAAACAATGTAATAGATATTAACATTAATTAATTAAATATAATTATATTTAATTTAGATTAATGTTAACATAAATCATTTTCTCTCTCCTAACTCTTTCTTTCTCTCTCTCTCTCTCTCTCTCTCTCTCTCTCTCTCTCTCTCTCTCTCTCTCTCTTTCTCTTTCTGCGCCTCTCTCTTTCTCTCTCTCTCTCTCTCTCTCTCTCTCTCTCTGCGCTCTCTTTCTCTTTCTGCGTTTCTCTCTTTCTGTGCCTCTCTCTTTCTCTCTCTCTCTCTCTCTTCTCTCTCTCTCTCTCTCTCTCTCTCTCTCTCTCTCTCTCTTCTCTCTCTCTCTCTCTCTCTCTCTCTCTCTCTCTCTCTCTCTCTCTCTCTCTCTCTCTTCTCTCTCTCCCTCTCTCTCTCTCTCTCTCTCTCTCTCTCTCTCTCTCTCTCTCTCTCTCTCTCTCTCTCTCTCTCTCTCTCTCTCTCTCTCTCTCTCTCTCCTTCTCTGTGCGCGCTGTCGCGCTGCAGCAGAGGACCGGGGAGGGAGAGATTCTCTCTCACACACATACATCACACACACACAGGTCACATCATACACGCACACACACACATACACACATCACATACGCACATATACACATCACATACACACACACATCACATACACACACACATCACATACACACACACATATACACTTCACACACACACATACACTTCACATACACACACATACATCACATCACATACACACACATCACACACACACATATATCACATACACACACTTCACACACACACATACACTTCACATACACACATAACACAAACACGCACATACACATAACACATTCACACATAACACATACACGCACATACACACACACTACTGCAGGGACTCAGACCAAGCCACAGAATAGGCATGGTCATGCTTTCGGCCGGACAATCATTCATGCAGCAGCATGGGGCATATCAAGATCATCGTACACAGCAGGACATGACGGCTCAATATCCTGAGCACGAGGTGGGTCTAATGAGAAAGAAGGAAAAACAGAAGAAAGTAAAGAGCAGGAGACAGTACCTGCAGAAAACATTAGGAGAAACTTGAGCTCAACACACATTTAAATACATACACAAGTCCTTCCTAATCCACTCTTTTGGTTTTAACTTTTAATCTACAACCACACTTTAATCTCCTTACTTTCACCACACTTTAAATTGACTTTATTTACACAACTCACTTACTCCATTCTTTTAACCTTTTTCATATACACCATTCATTTAAAGTTTCTCTTTAACTTCCTTTAACTGCATCATTTATTCCAACCACTCTTTCAATCACTTTAGTTACACATCTTCTATAAACCATTCTTTTTCCTAGTACTCATATAGACCACTAGTTATTTATCCATTTAATTTACCATTTTTAATTTAATTAGCCTATATTTCTTATTTTAAATAAATCATTTAATTCAATCTTAGTTTAAGGGTTTAATTAATTAGAACCTTAGTATTTAAAAGTATAAACACTATTAAATTAACAAATTAAACCATAAATTAAATTTCTAGGTTAACCAATGTTAAATTATAGATTAATTTCATTAAACATTAATTGTTTCAACCCTTCAAACTAAGGCTAATCTTCATTCTTGCACACTAAACCCCTTAAAACCCTTTTGGAATCCTACCATTAGCTCATTAACATTTAAATAAACCCTATCATTAACCCTTTGGAACATAAATAAACTCTAACATGAACCTATTAGAACCTTTTGAGACCCTTCAAATGAACCCTATTGTCATAAATCATATGAACTAGAGTTATATACCCATGTTTCTAGCATGTATAAATATAAATACTCATTAATTAAGTACTTAGGGTAAACCCTAATATGAACATATGTCCTGCTTCATCCTTCATACCTGATAACATTTTCAAAATAGTTAATCCAATTAGCACAACTGATCAACAGTGATATAAAAGAGGTTTAGATTTCACCAATAAATATTTTATTTTTCGGGTCATCAATTGGAAGATGCAAATCTTCCCGACATCCACCGCCACCAAACCTGCACATCGTCCCGATGGGCCAACTTGCAGATTAAGGAAAGCAGCATTTTCAATGATTATCCTAAAGTTAAATCATAGAACAACATCAATTCTTTTTTAAATATATTTAATCTTATCAAATTTTAAATCTTTTCAACATGCACATGAAGTTTATTTCAATTACATCTGGCAATGAAAAAATATTAAAGTATAAAGGTAAACTATTAAGCTTTTCAGTCAACAAACATTAGTTTACATTTTATCCATTTATAAACTATGTAAAGATTAGTATAAAACAGAATTCATTTTCATTCATTCAAATGTAGGTTTTGTCATATATATGCATTCACATATGAGCAATCAAGCATGCCAAAGAAATCTACTAAATCTACTTGGACAGACAGCCGCCTTGTATGCCCAATTTTAATCACTAGATGTGTTTTTCACAACTAGTTTCTTCATATAAATATGATGTAAACTTCATATCGATAATAAATGTAAATACCTTTTTGGGGTGGAAGAAGGTATAACTTCCATGTCAATTTTTTTTTTTTCGCTACTTTCTTGTTTTAAAGGGGAAAGGCTTAACCCCTTAATCCGAGCTAAGGATCTAGCTGCATGGACAAGAAAGATCTAGGTTTTCACAGACATGAATCATGCAACAATATGCTCCTACATATATACAACTACTTTCGTTATCTAAATGAACTACAAATCCTTCTATTTTTAACAAATCTCACTTAATCTATAAATGTAGAAATATAAATTATGTTTATTTCCCTAATATGGTTAAATAGAGTCCTTTATAAAATAATATTTTTCATTCCAGACTTTATAAATTAGTTTATATGAATGCAAATAAAATACGTAAAACAAAATTTTAAGACAAAGAAAAATACGACCTAAAATCAATTTTATCTTCAATCTGCTTCATCTTCAATCTGCTCTCTTTAAATTTATCAAAACTTTTGGCATAACATCTTCAATTGCTTTGATCAATGCATCTTCAGAACCTGTAATCACTTATAAAATAGAAGCTACAAAACAAGTAATCTTCATTATCATTTATCTTGCAAATATAAATTCATATATTCTATCAGATTCATCTTCATCATGTCACAAATTTCATCATAAGAAATTCATAGTGGTTATAATTATCATAAATAATGCATTCTTAATTTTTTTAAATAGGTTTTTCAACCTATGAAACAAAGTTCATAAAATTTAGGAAAAATCAAAATGTTCAAAGTTTTTTTTTAACTTGTATCTTTATGAATGAGCATCATTTTTTTATATCAATGAAAAATTCATATCTGGATTATAAAAGTTCCTCTTACTCATCATATGGTATATCAATAAAATCATCATCATATTGTAACATATTTTCATGTTCTTCATATTTATCATGATCATATTTATATCATATATATTTCTTTCTTTTAAAAGTATATCATCATAATTGTTGTAAACAAAGATCATTTTGTGCAAAATATTCATCATTTCATTATAATAATATTCTTCATAATTTAATAGATTTCTTCTTATTTGTGAAAGAAAAAAAAAATCATAAATTTAACATAAGTTTAGGAAATGACAAGCATATTGATCAAAATTATTTGCAAGCATAATTACAAACATGTTTTGTTTAATTTGAAACAAACTTTGTGTTTTCATATTTTAGAATTCTTTTGATCGTAATGTAAACTTAATCATAAGTTTGTAACTAGCTTTTCAAACATTAAAACTTCATAAAACTAAACAATTTAGGTATATGTTTCTCAATTTTTAGGAAAACAGCATATATGCAGCAAGCAAAATCAAAATTTGAAATGTTTTATCTTCAATAAACAATTCCATCACAATAAAACTATTCACTTAAATTCTTCTCCTTTTTCTTACCTTTAGATGAGTTTTTGATATTATTTTCAATCTTCCATATGGCTTCTTGTACCCATTTTCCCATATTCTTGTCATGTTCTGATTGAAGTTGAAGATTTTTGTCTTCATATGTTTGTACTATTCTTTCATCATTTTTATTTTGATCACATTTATTATCAATTTCTATGACTTTAGGTTCTGTTTTAACCGCCTGTATGTCTATATTTCCATCAATTGATTGTTCATTTTCATCATCTTTTATCTTTACATCTTCTTCTTTCTTAAACTTTTTCAATGTATCTTGATCCTTAGATTTAATTTGAAGATCAATGTTATTCATAGATTTAGGTTTAATAAGGTTTTGATCATTGTCCAAACATTCACATTTAGGCACAATCTTGGTGTTCATAGAATGTAATTGACATACATCACTTTTCTCCTTATGAGTCTTAGGTTTCCATTGTTTTTGAAGTTTGGTTTTAGGACTAGATTTTTCTTGGTCAAAATAGTCTATCATTCCTCCTCTACCTAAGTTTAATCTCAATGGTAGATGCGTTTGATAATCACATATTTTCTGTTCACTTTCTAATACCAATTGTTGGCTACATGCTTTCTCATAGGCCATACAATTCCCATAAGTATGACCTAGTTGGTCACACCAGAAGCATCTTACAGTTCTCTTCGGTCTTTGATATAAAGCCTTAGGATCAACTTTTCTATGATCGGGTAAAGGATTTTGGTCAATAGAATACATAGATCTACTTTGAACTCATACTTGATATCTATCTTTGCATTCACATGTAGCACTTTCGTGTATTTGATTGTTTAACCTTTCAATGTTCTCTTTTAAACTTGCAATTTCATGACCAATCGTTTTGAATGATGAAATTTCTTTTACATGATTTGCTATTGTTTCCATATTTTCATTCAAATTTGAGAGTTCATAATGAAGAATTCCTTCTAAATTCCTAAACTCGTGATCAAATTGAGTATCTATTGACTTAAGATTTGCATTAAATTCAGATACTATTGTAGTTAAGATTGAAAGAAACGAGTTTAAGGACTCAAACTTGGAATTAAGCTTAAATCTATAGATGAAATTAATCGTGCTTCCATATCATGCAGAAGATTCTCTACATTAGATGTCATTTTCATTTAATTATGTGCAAGCAAAAAGAATCCAAATATAAATACCTGGAATCTGAATCGAAGAAGAGGCTTAAGGAGTGACTTGTATATAAGTTTATACAATTTTTAATAGAATCAAAATCTAATACATCAGTTGCTAATGGATGATTGTGCAAACGTTCTTGCTTCTAATGTCGACGAAAAGGGGTGGTGAGATGAGGATAGCTACTTGCCACTCTTCGTGGAGGCGCTCAGTTCCCTAGGGAACAGCCCTCAACACCTAGAAGAGTGCAAGGAGTCAAAGACAAAGCCATTGCTCCCACGGATGAAGAAGCTTCTGCAATCCAACCTGTCGATATCATGTATGCACATGCACGAAAAATTTTAAATTTTATACCTGAGCTGCAAAGCCGTTTGTTCACGTCGGGTTCAGCAATGTCGTGTCGTGAGGGATGCTCGGATGGTGGATCAGTCCATCCGCCAAAATCGTTCGGCACACGCAGGGTGTCTGTAGCGGACTCAGGCTTATGGAATTAAGGGCTCTAATGACACAACCATTTAAATAACCTATCTCTATGACGAAAAATAAGATAATTCTATAAAAAAATAAATATTTTAAATAACTATGGACCGGAAGGACGGGCGGCTTCGTACTTAGCAACAGCTTCCTGATATGAGATTGAAACTTCCATAATGGGTTCTTCTACTAAACTATCAGGTAAGCTAGAGGTTTCTGGTCTGTCTAGAGTTGGCGGAACATTTTCTATATTTTCAATAGTACTGTGCTCAGACTCGTGAACTAATTTAGAAGACATCAAAGAAAGTAATGGGAAACAATATTGTTGCAAAACTGCTTGAATAAATTAGTTGATAAGCTAAGGTTCAAATCAATAATTCTAATACAAATGGAAGGTCTAAATAAAGGGATAAATGTCTAATCAATTGGATAGCTGACTAATTGGAAAATAAGATTTAAATGAATCTTCAATCTTGCTGCTTCTCTTTACTTCACTTCAATTAATTGTAATCTTCAATGTTTTTGCAAAAAACATTAGAAATATTAGTAATCTAACAAGAAATTAATGAGAAACATAAAAGACATTCTTCTCATACATTTTTCATACACATGCATATGTTCATGCATACATTAAAGTATTCACATACACTCTAATGCATACATTCCTCATGCATACTAATGTACTTTACATACATGCTTTCAAATGCTAATATCTGCTAATGCACATGTTAACACATAATCTTATACATACTAATATACTTTCATAAATATGGTAACACACATTTATACATGCATGCTAACACATTAATCATTCAAACACATGCATTCATACACATGCTTATGCATACTAACACACATGCATGCTTATGCATATTAATCATGCATACACATACATATTCATGCTAATGCATATAACACTTAGTAACTCATATGCTAAAAAACTCTAATTAAACTTTTGGAAGTAAGTATTTAGAATACCAATTTCTTAAATATCTTAATAGAAGTACTTATATTTAATTGAAATAATGTAGTAATATAACTAAATAGATATAATTAATTAAACAATGTAATAGATATTAACATTAATTAATTAAATATAATTATATTTAATTTAGATTAATGTTAATATAAATCGTTTTCTCTCTCCTAACTCTTTCTTTTTCTCTCTCTCTCTCTCTCTATTTCTCTTTCTGCGTTTCTCTCTTTCTGCGCCTCTCTCTTTCTCTCTCTCTCTCTCTGCGCTCTCTTTCTCTTTTTGCGTTTCTCTCTTTCTGTGCCTCTCTCTTTCTCTCTCTCTCTCTCTCTTCTCTCTCTCTCTCTCTCTCTCTCTCTCTCTCTCTCTCTCTCTCTTCTCTCTCTCTCTCTCTCTCTCTCTCTCTCTTCTCTCTCTCCCTCTCTCTCTCTCTCTCTCTCTCTCTCTCTCTCTCTCTCTCTCTCTCTCTCTCTCTCTCTCCCTCTCTCTCTGCGCGCTGCTGCACGTAGCGCCAGGGAGGGAGGGAGAGACTTTCACTCTCTCTCTCTCTACTTTCTCTCTCTCTCTCTCTCTCTCTCTCTCTCTCTCTCTCTCTCTCTCTCTCTCTCTCTCTCTCTCCTTCTCTGTGCGCGCTGTCGCGCTGCAGCAGAGGAGGGGAGGGAGAGATTCTCTCTCACACACATACATCACACACACACACGTCACATCATACACGCACACACACACATATCACATACACACATACACACATCACATACACACATCACATACACACACACATCACATACACACACACATATACACTTCACACACACACATACACTTCACATACACACACATACATCACATCACATACACACACATCACACACACACATATATCACATACACACACTTCACACACACACATACACTTCACATACACACATAACACAAACACGCACATACACATAACACATTCACACATAACACATACACGCACATACACACACACTACTGCAGGGACTCAGACCAAGCCACGGAATAGGCATGGTCATGCTTTGGGCCGGACAATCATTCATGCAGCAGCATGGGGCATATCAAGATCATCGTACACAGCAGGACATGATGGCTCAATATCCCGAGCACGAGGTGGGTCTAATGAGAAAGAAGGAAAAACAGAAGAAAGTAAAGAGCAGGAGACAGTACCTGCAGAAAACATTAGGAGAAACTTGAGCTCAACACACATTTAAATACATACACAAGTCCTTCCTAATCCACTCTTTTGGTTTTAACTTTTAATCTACAACCACACTTTAATCTCCTTACTTTCACCACACTTTAAATTGACTTTATTTACACAACTCACTTACTCCATTCTTTTAACCTTTTTCATATACACCATTCATTTAAAGTTTCTCTTTAACTTCCTTTAATTGCATCATTTATTCCAACCACTCTTTCAATCACTTTAGTTACACATCTTCTATAAACCATTCTTTTTCCTAGTACTCATATAGACCACTAGTTATTTATCCATTTAATTTACCATTTTTAATTTAATTAGCCTATATTTCTTATTTTAAATAAATCATTTAATTCAATCTTAGTTTAAGGGTTTAATTAATTAGAACCTTAGTATTTAAAAGTATAAACACTATTAAATTAACAAATTAAACCATAAATTAAATTTGTAGGTTAACCAATGTTAAATTATAGATTAATTTCATTAAACATTAATTGTTTCAACCCTTCAAACTAAGGCTAATCTTCATTCTTGCACACTAAACCCCTTAAAACCCTTTTGGAATCCTACCATTAGCTCATTAACATTTAAATAAACCCTATCATTAACCCTTTGGAACATAAATAAACTCTAACATGAACCTATTAGAACCTTTTGAGACCCTTCAAATGAACCCTATTGTCATAAATCATATGAACTAGAGTTATATACCCATGTTTCTAGCATGTATAAATATAAATACTCATTAATTAAGTACTTAGGGTAAACCCTAATATGAACATATGTCCTGCTTCATCCTTCATACCTGATAACATTTTCA
This sequence comes from Ceratopteris richardii, assembly GCA_020310875.1. Taxonomy (NCBI): domain Eukaryota; kingdom Viridiplantae; phylum Streptophyta; class Polypodiopsida; order Polypodiales; family Pteridaceae; genus Ceratopteris; species Ceratopteris richardii. Next base: position 44,848,986 of record CM035433.1, on the reverse strand, counting down.
AAATAGTTAATCCAATTAGCACAACTGATCAACAGTGATATAAAAGAGGTTTAGATTTCACCAATAAATATTTTAATTTTTCGGGTCATCAATTGGAAGATGCAAATCTTCCCGACATCCACCGCCACCAAACCTGCACATTGTCCCGATGGGCCAACTTGCAGATTAAGGAAAGACAGCATTTTCAATGATTATCCTGAAATTAAATCATAGAACAGCATCAATTCTTTTTTAAATATATTTAATCTTATCAAATTTTAAATCTTTTCAACATGCACATGAGGTTTATTTCAATTACATCTGGCAATGAAAAAATATTAAAGTATAAAGGTAAACTATTAACCTTTTCAGTCAACAAACATTAGTTTACATTTTATCCATTTATAAACTATGTAAAGATTAGTATAAAACAGAATTCATTTTCATTAATTCAAATGCAGGTTTTGTCATATATATGCATTCACATATGAGCAATCAAGCATGCCAAAGAAATCTACTAAATCTACTTGGACAGACAGCCGCCTTGTATGCCCAATTTTAATCACTAGATGTGTTTTTCACAACTAGTTTCTTCATATAAATATGATGTAAACTTCATATCGATAATAAATGTAAATACCTTTTTGGGGTGGAAGAAGGTATAACTTCCGTGTCAATATTTTTTTTTTCCGCTACTTTTTTGTTTTAAAGGGGAAAGGCTTAACCCCTTAATCCGAGCTAAGGATCTAGCTGCATGGACAAGAAAGATCTAGGTTTTCACAGACATGAATCATGCAACAATATGCTCCTACATATATACAACTACTTTCGTTATCTAAATGAACTACAAATCCTTCTATTTTTAACAAATCTCACTTAATCTATAAATGTAGAAATATAAATTATGTTTATTTCCCTAATATGGTTAAATAGAGTCCTTTATAAAATAATATTTTTCATTCCAGACTTTATAAATTAGTTTATATGAATGCAAATAAAATACATAAAACAAAATTTTAAGACAGAAAAATACGACCTAAAATCAATTTTATCTTCAATCTGCTTCATCTTCAATCTGCTCTCTTTAAATTTATCAAAACTTTTGGCATAACATCTTCAATTGCTTTGATCAATGCATCTTCAGAACCTGTAATCACTTATAAAATAGAAGCTACAAAACAAGTAATCTTCATTATCATTTATCTTGCAAATATAAATTCATATATTCTATCAGATTCATCTTCATCATGTCACAAATTTCATCATAAGAAATTCATAGTGGTTATAATTATCATAAATAATGCATTCTTAATTTTTTTAAATAGGTTTTTCAACCTATGAAACAAAGTTCATAAAATTTAGGAAAAATCAAAATGTTCAAAGTTTTTTTTTAACTTGTATCTTTATGAATGAGCATCATTTTTTTATATCAATGAAAAATTCATATCTGGATTATAAAAGTTCCTCTTACTCCTCATATGGTATATCAATAAAATCATCATCATATTGTAACATATTTTCATGTTCTTCATATTTATCATGATCATATTTATATCATATATATTTCTTTCTTTTAAAAGTATATCATCATAATTGTTGTAAACAAAGATCATTTTGTGCAAAATATTCATCATTTCATTATAATAATATTCTTCATAATTTAATAGATTTCTTCTTATTTGTGAAAGAAAAAAAAAATCATAAATTTAACATAAGTTTAGGAAATGACAAGCATATTGATCAAAATTATTTGCAAGCATAATTACAAACATGTTTTGTTTAATTTGAAACAAACTTTGTGTGTTCATATTTTAGAATTCTTTTGATCGTAATGTAAACTTAATCATAAGTTTGTAACTAGCTTTTCAAACATTAAAACTTCATAAAACTAAACAATTTAGGTATATGTTTCTCAATTTTTAGGAAAACAGCATATATGCAGCAAGCAAAATCAAAATTTGAAATGTTTTATCTTCAATAAACAATTCCATCACAATAAAACTATTCACTTAAATTCTTCTCCTTTTTCTTACCTTTAGATGAGTTTTTAATATTATTTTCAATCTTCCATATGGCTTCTTGTACCCATTTTCCCATATTCTTGTCATGTTCTGATTGAAGTTGAAGATTTTTGTCTTCAGATGTTTGTACTATTCTTTCATCATTTTTATTTTGATCACATTTATTATCAATTTCTATGACTTTAGGTTCTGTTTTAACCGCCTGTATGTCTATATTTCCATCAATTGACTGTTCATTTTCATCATCTTTTATCTTTACATCTTCTTCTTTCTTAAACTTTTTCAATGTATCTTGATCCTTAGATTTAATTTGAAGATCAATGTTATTCATAGATTTAGGTTTAATAAGGTTTTGATCATTGTCCAAACATTCACATTTAGGCACAATCTTGGTGTTCATAGAATGTAATTGACATACATTACTTTTCTCCTTATGACTCTTAGGTTTCCATTGTTTTTGAAGTTTGGTTTTAGGACTAGATTTTTCTTGGTCAAAATAGTCTATCATTCCTCCTCTACCTAAGTTTAATCTCAATGGTAGATGCGTTTGATAATCACATATTTTCTGTTCACTTTCTAATACCAATTGTTGGCTACATGCTTTCTCATAGGCCATACAATTCCCATAAGTATGACCTAGTTGGTCACACCAGAAGCATCTTACAGTTCTCTTCGGTCTTTGATATAAAGCCTTAGGATCAACTTTTCTATGATCGGGTAAAGGATTTTGGTCAATAGAATACATAGATCTACTTTGAACTCATACTTGATATCTATCTTTGCATTCACATGTAGCACTTTCGTGTATTTGGTTGTTTAACCTTTCAATGTTCTCTTTTAAACTTGCAATTTCATGACCAATCATTTTGAATGATGAAATTTCTTTTACATGATTTGCTATTGTTTCCATATTTTCATTCAAATTTGAGAGTTCATTATGAAGAATTCCTTCTAAATTCCTAAACTCGTGATCAAATTGAGTATCTATTGACTTAAGATTTGCATTAAAATCAGATACTACTGTAGTTAAGATTGAAAGAAACGAGTTTAAGGACTCAAACTTGGAATTAAGCTTTAAATCTATAGATGAAATTAATCGTGCTTCCATATCATGCAGAAGATTCTCTACATTAGATGTCATTTTCATTTAATTATGTGCAAGCAAAAAGAATCCAAATATAAATACCAGGAATCTGAATCGAAGAAGAGGCTTAAGGAGTGACTTGTATATAAGTTTATACAATTTTTAATAGAATCAAAATCTAATACATCAGTTGCTAATGGATGATTGTGCAAACGTTCTTGCTTCTAATGTCGACGAAAAGGGGTGGCGAGATGAGGATAGCTACTTGCCACTCTTCGTGGAGGCGCTCAGTTCCCTAGGGAACAGCCCTCAACACCTAGAAGAGTGCAAGGAGTCAAAGACAAAGCCACTACTCCCACGGATGAAGAAGCTTCTGCAATCCAACCTGTCGATATCATGTATGCACATGCACGAAAAATTTTAAATTTTATACCTGAGCTGCAAGGCCGTTTGTTCACGTCGAGTTCACCAATGTCGTGTCGTGAGGGATGCTCGGATGGTGGATCAGTCCATCCGCCAAAATCGTTCGGCACACGCAGGGTGTCTGTAGCGGACTCAGGCTTATGGAATTAAGGGCTCTAATGACACAACCATTTAAATAACCTATCTCTATGACGAAAAATAAGATAATTCTATAAAAAAATAAATATTTTAAATAACTATGGACCGTAAGGACGGGCGGCTTCGTACTTAGCAACAGCTTCCTGATATGAGATTGAAACTTCCATAATGGGTTCTTCTACTAAACTATCAGGTAAGCTAGAGGTTTCTGGTCTGTCTAGAGTTGGCGGAACATTTTCTATATTTTCAATAGTACTGTGCTCAGACTCGTGAACTAATTTAGAAGACATCAAAGAAAGTAATGGGAAACAATATTGTTGCAAAACTGCTTGAATAAATTGGTTGATAAGCTAGTGGTTCAAATCAATAATTCTAATACAAATGGAAGGTCTAAATAAAGGGATAAATGTCTAATCAATTGGATAGCTGACTAATTGGAAAATAAGATTTAAATGAATCTTCAATCTTGCTGCTTCTCTTTACTTCACTTCAATTAATTGTAATCTTCAATGTTTCTGCAAAAAACATTAGGAATATTAGTAATCTAACAAGAAATTAATGAGAAACATAAAAGACATTCTTCTCATACATTTTTCATACACATGCATATGTTCATGCATACATTAAAGTATTCACATACACTCTAATGCATACATTCCTCATGCATACTAATGTACTTTACATACATGCTTTCAAATGCTAATATCTGCTAATGCACATGTTAACACATAATCTTATGCATACTAATATACTTTCATAAATATGGTAACACACATTTATACATGCATGCTAACACATTAATCATTCAAACACATGCATTCATACACATGCTTATGCATACTAACACACATGCATGCTTATGCATATTAATCATGCATACACATACATATTCATGCTAATGCATATAACACTTAGTAACTCATATGCTAAAAAACTCTAATTAAACTTTTGGAAGTAAGTATTTAGAATACCAATTTCTTAAATATCTTAATAAAAGTACTTATATTTAATTGAAATAATGTAGTAATATAACTAAATAGATATAATTAATTAAACAATGTAATATTAACTAATTAATTAAATATAATTATATTTAATTTAGATTAATGTTAATATAAATCGTTTTCTCTCTCCTAACTCTTTCTTTCTCTCTCTCTCTCTCTCTCTCTCTCTCTCTCTCTCTCTCTCTCTCTCTTTCTCTTTCTGCGTTTCTCTCTTTCTGCGCGTCTCTCTTTCTCTCTCTCTCTCTGCGCTCTCTTTCTCTTTCTGCGTTTCTCTCTTTCTGCGCCTCTCTCTTTCTCTCTCTCTCTCTCTTTTCTCTCTATCTCTCTCTCTCTCTCTCTCTCTCTTCTCTCTCTCTCTCTCTCTCTCTCTCTCTCTCTCTCTCTCTCTCCTCTCTCTCCCTCTCTCTCTCTCTCTCTCTCTCTCTCTCTCTCTCTGCACGCTGCTGCGTGCAGCGCCAGGGAGGGAGGGAGAGACTTTCAATCTCTCTCTCTCTACTTTCTCTCTCTCTCTCTCTCTCTCTCTCTCTCTCTCTATCTCTCTCTCTCTCTCTCTCTCTCTCTCTCTCTCTCTCTCTCTCTCTCTCTCTCTCCTTCTCTGTGCGCGCTGTCGCGCTATAGCAGAGGAGGGGAGGGAGAGATTCTCTCTCACACACATACATCACACACACACACACGTCACATCATACACGCACACACACACATATCACATACACACATACACACATCACATACGCACATACACACATCACATACACACACACACATCACATACACACACACATATACACTTCACACACACACATACACTTCACATACACACACATACATCACATCACATACACACACATCACACACACACATATATCACATACACACACTTCACACACACACATACACTTCACATACACACATAACACAAACACGCACATACACATAACACATTCACACATAACACATACACGCACATACACACACACTACTGCAGGGACTCAGACCAAGCCACGGAATAGGCATGGTCATGCTTTCGGCCGGACAATCATTCATGTAGCAGCATGGGGCATATCAAGATCATCGTACACAGCAGGACATGACGGCTCAATATCCCGAGCACGAGGTGGGTCTAATGAGAAAGAAGGAAAAACAGAAGAAAGTAAAGAGCAGGAGACAGTACCTGCAAAAAACATTAGGAGAAACTTGAGCTCAACACACATTTAAATACATACACAAGTCCTTCCTAATCCACTCTTTTGGTTTTAACTTTTAATCTACAACCACACTTTAATCTCCTTACTTTCACCACACTTTAAATTGACTTTATTTACACAACTCACTTACTCCATTCTTTTAACCTTTTTCATATACACCATTCATTTAAAGTTTCTCTTTAACTTCCTTTAATTGCATCATTTATTCCAACCACTCTTTCAATCACTTTAGTTACACATCTTCTATAAACCATTCTTTTTCCTAGTACTCATATAGACCACTAGTTATTTATCCATTTAATTTACCATTTTTAATTTAATTAGCCTATATTTCTTATTTTAAATAAATCATTTAATTCAATCTTAGTTTAAGGGTTTACTTAATTAGAACCTTAGTATTTAAAAGTATACACACTATTAAATTAACATATTAAACCATAAATTAAATTTGTAGGTTAACCAATGTTAAATTATAGATTAATTTCATTAAACATTAATTGTTTCAACCCTTCAAACTAAGGCTAATCTTCATTCTTGCACACTAAACCCCTTAAAACCCTTTTGGAATCCTATCATTAGCTCATTAACATTTAAATAAACCCTATCATTAACCCTTTGGAACATAAATAAACTCTAACATGAACCTATTAGAACCTTTTGAGACCCTTCAAATGAACCCTATTGTCATAAATCATATGAACTAGAGTTATATACCCATGTTTCTAGCATGTATAAATATAAATACTCATTAATTAAGTACTTAGGGTAAACCCTAATATGAACATATGTCCTGCTTCATCCTTCATACCTGATAACATTTTCAAAATAGTTAATCCAATTAGCACAACTGATCAACAGTGATATAAAAGAGGTTTAGATTTCACCAATAAATATTTTAATTTTTCGGGTCATCAATTGGAAGATGCAAATCTTCTCGACATCGTCATGATCATTTGCATGATCTGATGTATCTAAAGAGACATCATGGGTAGAGAGGTCAGTACCCTGTGACGATCAATATCATCCCTCCTACGTCTGTCTATCCACCTCATTCATATCGGCCTCTCCATAATACTCCTCTATTACATAAAACAAACATATATGAATCAAATATATAAAACATCAATAAAAATAAAATAAAGTATATCAAATTTAATGATACTCACAAAATCATTTGGATGATCTTATATGTGCTCACTCCACAATAAGTAGAAAATCCGAGTTCCTTTTTCATAGGATAATGACCATAATTATTTCACTGCATTAAAACAAATAAAAAAGATTAATGATTAGTGTTTTAAATCAAATAAAAAATATAGTTTTAGATGGAGATGTTTTCAACTTTTGGGGCAATCCCTACATGATTGCTCCCTCCAGTATCACTAGTGCTAGTCGTGGTCTCTTTATTATTGTAGAGGATTTGTATGTGCCTCCAAACTCTGAAGTCACTCTTATGTCATTTTGTGGTCCTATATATAGATGGGGAGATTGACATTGACTCACACATTATGTTAAAGCATGAGAACTTATGGATTATGTTTGAGCATAGCTTCTCTTGTGAGTAGAGGGGTTACACATGTAGAAAATGAAAGATTATGTATTGATAGAAGACCTTACATGCTTGGAAATATAGTAGTTTTGATAAACAATATTCGAGGATAATAGCTCAATGACTAATTGCACATTTGAAGAGTGTCAAAATAGTCATAAATCACCATACATGAGTAGAGATGTAGCAATATACATAGTTGTCAATGCTATTCCCTCATTACATGTTGGTGATGAATTATTAGTGAATTATGGATGAAGTAGACCTCCAAGAGCACCTTTTAGAGAGCAATGAAAACTTTCTATCCACCTATCTTGTGTTGCAAAACCCTAATTAATTGAATCTCTTTTCAAATTAACTTACATATCTACATTTGTGTTTTAATTTTGTTTTTGATTCAAGTATGAAATACTAATTATTTATATTCATGTATGTATATTCCAATGTATGATATTGATGATCTTCCAACACACCATTCAGAGTTGCCAGTAAGACCTCATTTATCATAAGCATAGATGAGGAGACTACACAAAAGTGATCTTGTAGAATATGCAAGATTGAAAGAACTATATTAGAAAGAAGATAAAGTACAAGATTTTTGTGATGCTACTGATGTTGATGATGATGGCATGGAAGATTTTATTAAGGATTAGTGTCAAAATGATAGTGAAAGCATTGATATTTCTAAAAATGAGAAATATATTCGAGAACAATGTCTAAATCATATATATGAAGGAAGTCACTTGACACGACTAAGTGCAAGCTTACTTATTCTCAAACTTCAAAATCATTTTGGATGGATTAATGTATCTGTTTCTATATATATGCTCACATACATATTTTTTATTTTTCTATGTATTTATAGATATGCACACATACACATGCACATATAAATATATATATATATATATATATATATATATATATATATATATATATATATATATATATATATATATATATATATATATATATATATATATATATATATATATATATATATATAGACACATACACACATATACATGCATACACACACATACACATACACATACACATACACATACACATACACATACACATACACATACACATACACATACATATTGTATATATACATACACATACACACATACGAAGTGTCCTACGTGAAGACATGAACCATTTCTCCACATTAGTAGCTATGAAAGTAAGGCCAAAGTGATAAAAGCTAAGGTGAGAACAAGAATCTACATCGAATGAAGGATTTCTGTATGCCCATCCTATAGATGAAAATGTAGGGAAAACCAATACGAGTCTACATCTTCCAGAATATAAAACATCAATCAACTTGATAACTTATTCATTTCAACCTTCAATTGGTAAGATCTACACAAGATAACAATCAATAATCATACAAGCATATCATTATTAATCCTTGAAGAACCTAAGAGGTAAGAAAAGTACCTAACATAATAGAACGCAAAAAAAGTGAAAGGAACATATAAGAATAGAATGCTCTTTGGCTCTTTGGCATCAAATCTTTTTCCATCTTTGATTTGGAAACCTTTAGAATCTTATAGGCAAATTTGCTTCTCCCATTTTTCAAACAACCTAATACCTACGTTGCTAACTGTTTCATGAACTTTGCAGACAAATGTAAGTCTCAGTTAGCAAGTTAGGTATTAAGTCGTATGTCAAACGAGAGACATCCAAGCGATTTAGTAATTGCCCATACAAACAAACGGTAGCCTGCATGCCCCAGTACATGACTCGCAATACCACATCAATTGATACTTACATATTTACAAAATATGAACATACTTACAAAATTCCAATTCTACACATACATACACATACACATGCACACACACACACACACACACACACACACACACACACACACACACACACATATATATATATATATATATATATATATATATATATATATATATATATATATATATATATATATATATATATATATATACATATATATATATATATATATATATATATATATATATATATATATATATATATATACATATACATATACATATACATACATACACACACACACACACACACACACATATATATATATATATATATATATATATATATATATATATATATATATATATATATATATATATATATATATATATATATATATATATATATATATATATATATATATATATATATATATATATATATATATATATATATATGTGTGTGTGTGTGTGTGTGTGTGTGTGTGTGTGTGTGTGTGTGTGTGTATACACATACACACGTATACGCTCAACAATTTTTTATTTTTATCTACTGCCACCACTAATTATCAACCAAAAAAACCAAAGAAAAGAGATGTGTCCATAAAATTGCATCTATTCCTATGATTCGGAGCACTACAAGTCAACTAATAGCTAAAGATTTGGAGGGAATAAACATCACATCTATTCTAGATTCCCATTTGAGAACTTCCAAGAATGTTGCCAAGGTGGAAGTGTGTTTTTATGGGGTTAGCAAAAGTCCTAACTCTTGAACATCTAAAAACCTTTGAAGTTACCATCCACTATAGTTGATCCATGAAATGTAGCCTATGCATGTGGATGAACCAATCACTATGGATCCATCTTTGATTACACCAACATCTGATGAAGCTTAGGAGGATGTGCTACTAACATGAACAACTCCAAGCTAGTCGCAATGTGATGGCATCCCATTTTAATTTCCCTTCCTCCCCTTACCTCTAGCACATGCTTGCATGGATGCATCCATCAATGTTGAAATTCCTATTCCTAATGCATCCACTTATACAAAACCCACCATAAGGAGGGGCACTCAAAGCCTACACTATTATGATGTCCAATTGTAAATTTAGTAGATTTTCAATTTACCCCTTGAAATCCTCTTACTTCAATTATTATAACATCCACAAGCGCAACAATTGTTCCTCCATAAGGTGTATTCCCAATAGGTACATCTTCAAAATCCCACAGTTCAAACGAAGTTACTTCATTGCATACATGTCTACAAGGGCACATACTAATATTGTTGACACAATTTTACAATGGGATGTGGAAGGAATCATATGCAATCATACATAAAAAATAGATGAGCAAAGAGTAGAATTCAAAATTTGTGCTTGAGATAGCAAAGAAAGATGAAAATATCAAAGATTTAGAAAAGTGAAATCCTCAAAAAGTCCATGGAAGAGTCCATTGAAGTTGAGAAGCATGTAAAAAAAAATTAAAAGTGTGTTTACAAGTGAATTTCAAAGCTATCTTGAGGAAGTACATAATCTACACACTAGAAATGAGAAGTTTTTCATCAAACTTTTGAAGGATCTCAGTAGTCAAAGCACCATCTCCACTTAAAATATGGAAAGGAACAAAATTTTGGAGCTATAAATAAAGGTTACCTAGCTTGATTTGCTAAATAGGAAGCAGACACTCAAGAAGTCATAAAGGTATAGCAAAATCTTTAGCTATGATAAATCTAAGTAATCAATAACATGTTTGAGAAAGCTACTTTGGAAGTTGCCACCTACAAGAGGAGGTTAGAAGAGCATGAAGCAAAAAATATTGCAAGCTGCATAATTAAATTATGAAAATATTTCTAAATTCAATATCTTGTAAGATCCTCCACCTTTATGCAATTCGAGGATTTCTGAAGCTTGAGGACGAACTCCCTAATCATGTAGAATTTTCTTGATTTTTTCTACACTCAAATTAAACACCAAATGAGGGTCTAGGACCTAAATTCAACTAGGGTGGACATTAGAGTGTGAAGATGGTTACTCTTTATAACGTGCCTATAAAATTTAGCAAACCCTCATTCATAAGGATTCCTTGTTCATTCCCTCTTTTGATCAATCGTGAGTTTCTTAGGATCTCTTGTGTGTTGCTCATGAGTGAAGCTTGTGTGTGCATCGTTGTATACTTTTGCCCATGCATGTGTTTGTTGCTTCCTCTCGTGAGTGCATGTTTATCGGCATGTTGAAGGACATCATGCCATTGGATTGCGTCTTGGATTGAAAACTTTTGGGTCAGGATACCTTACTTGATACTAGTTTTTATGTGTGCCATGCAAGCACATCTAAACACTTCAATGCCATTTTCAGTAGACATCTAATCGGCCATCATGCTTGGAGGTTTGCATTTTGTGGGGTAAGTGTTTCTATGTAGCTCATTTGTTTGTGTCTTGAGTGTTTTTTTCTCATTTTCAGCATTAGCTTAGTTAGAAGAGATAGAAATAGAGAACGATAGTTGTTAGAGTAAAGATATCTAGAATTTCCTTTCCAAGGTCTCCATTAAACCTACACTTCTTCTACTTCCCCTTCTTCATCTATACACCCTCTCGTGCTTACATAGGTAGTGAAGGAACAACATTGTACTCATTAAATAAAGAAGGAATATATCATTATATTTAGAGACACCATTGTCTCTTCACTACACATAGGTTGAGCTTTGGGACAAAAAAAACATTAGAATCGAAAGAACAACTTAGGGGGGAGCATAGCTAAGTGGTAAAAGATGTTTTTCAATGTACTTGAGTAGGGAAACGTGTTCTCGTGACTTCTCTGAGGGCACAATAGCAAAGCAATTTACCAGTGACATTATGGGCTCAAAGAAGAGTGTGGAAGGCCCATAAAAGTCTTAGATTAATGTGTCAGGGGGAGAAACATACCCCAGTGATAGGAAGTACTTTTGTCTCTTGTAGGTGGGGATAGGGGAATCCCATAACTTCCTTGGGTTGGTCTGCATGAAGAAAGTAAGAGAAATCACCCTATGTTGTTGTGGCCTTATTTACTAGGTTGTGAGGCCAATTATTCATAGGAGGTGAAATTGCAGGTAGAGAAGAACATTCTCCAAGTGGATTCACTTGGTTTTATTAATCAAGGAAGGAGAAATTTTCAACTCATGACTTCCCTATGTATTCATAACAAAGACAGTGGTTGATAGCAACCAAGATAAATAATCTAGACTAAAGCAATCATTTCAAGTTTATAAACAAGTAATTGAAGAGGTTCAAGACCATTTAGGAGCTTGCTAGCATAAGAGGGTGCTAAGACCTACAAGAGATACTATTTTACACATGTCTCTGCAATGAGGTATTGAGTGATCTCAGGTGTGATCTCACATAATAGAATCCTCATCCACACCCTCAGAGAGGCCAAGCTCTTAAGTGAAGAAGAGCCATGGCAATCTCTGCCACCTTCTTGCCCAAATAACCCACATCCTACTACATCCCATGCTCAAGATCTAGCAAGCTCAACACATGTAAATCATGCTCGCAAAGTCCAACAAGACAATCCTCTTATCAAATTGTGTTTTTCTCTTTACTCAAGTAAGTCCTAGTGTTTCCCACATGCCCATGGACAAGAGACACACCCTTGCATATATCCAAGAGACAAAAATTCCATTATCATGGGTGACAACATACATGGATGTGGAAGACTAAAATGTTGGAGTTCGAGGTCTATGGAAGCACACGAACTACACAAGGAAGAGGAAGATATTGGACTTTGAGGTCTATGCAAGCTCATGAACAACACAAGGAAGAAGAAGAAGCTTGGAGCACAATACAACACTGAATGAATTACCAAGTGAATTTAAAAGAATACATCACCCATTAGGGTTATAGCTATATATACAAGCTAGGGAAAAATCCTCCTAAAGAGGGAAAAAAGTGCCCCAGTGGTCCCAAGTGTGTTCAAACACATCACTACTAAAATATATCAACAAATCTCCCCTTGGGAGTGATGTGGTGAACAAGGAGCTAGCACTCATGTATAAGGAAGTGCCAAGCTATGTGGAAAGAGATCAATCCATAAAAGGAAGTCCTTTGTGAAAAGATATGAAATGTTATCCTATGTGGGCACATATGCCAAAATAATCTCTCCAATAGAGAACCTCTCCCTGACATAGTGATAGTACACCTCAATGTGCTTTGTGTGAGCATGGAACACAGGGTTACTCACAACTATCAATGTACTCTTACTATTAGTGAAGATGGTGGTGGCAGAAGACTGACTAATACCCAAATCAATAAAAAGGCGTCTAAGCCACACACACTCAACAATTGATGTGAAAGCTTCCCTATACTCAACCTCAGAATGAAAATTACCATAGTAGGCTGCTTCTTGCTCAACCAAGATATGCATGAGTGACTAAGCATGAAGCAAAATTCACTAGTGCACACATGAGTGTCATAGCAAACAACCCAATCTGAGTCAGAAAAACCATGTAAATATGGAGGTAATGATCCCCTCTTGGGATGAAACAACCCAAGTGGTCGGGTAGCACTCAAGTAGCAAAAGATGCACTTAACCACCTTCTAATGCTTGACACCTAGGCAATGCATAGACTTGCTCATTTTTGAGATAGGAAACTGAATATCAGGCCAAGTTATGCATAAGTAAAGCAAGCATCCAAGAGCCCGTTGATAGAGAACAACATCAAATGCATTTCCAACATCATGAAGACTCAATCATAAACATGTTTCCATAGGAATGACAATATGTTTGCAATTTTCAAGGTTAAAACATTAGAATAATGTGTCAATATATTAATTTTGACACAAAGTTATTCCTCCATCAACTTGCATAAACAGATGCAAATGCCCCAAATTCAACATGTCAAAAGAGGCATGTGAATTCGCCTTAAATTTAGTAGTGTACTTCTCATTAGGACTAGTGAGTAGCATGACATCAACACACACAATGATCAGAAGTACATCATTTGCATGCTTAAGATATAAGGTTCTCTCAACTGGAATGTTCTTAAAACCATGTGCAATTAGGTAGTCATTTATCTTTTCATACCAAGCATGTGATGCTTGCTTCAAACCATATAGTGCCTTTTTCAAACTGCACACTTTGTTTTCATGCCCTTTTTGCACAAAACCACAAGGCTGAAATACATACAATTTTTTATGTAAGTCACCATTCATAGATGAAGTTTTAATGTCCAACTAATGTACATTCCAACCATGATGAGTTCCAAGTTCACAAATGCTAGGAACGGTAGTCATTCGACATGTGTGTGTAAAGGTCTCATCAAAATCAATGCCTCTCTCTTGAGCATAACCTTTTGCAACAAGCCTAGCCTTATACATGTGGATTGTTCCATTAGACTTACACTTTAGCTTGTATACCCATTTAGTGTTAGTGGCTTTTTTGCCAAGAGGCAAATCACATAAAGACCAAGTACCATTCTTCATAATATCATCATATTGTGATTGCATAACAACCACCTAATTTTTGGATTTTGTGCTTCATCAAAAGAAACAATCTCATTCTCATCACAAAGACTAGAGGTAGCCATTGCATAGCACTATGAGATCTTCAACAAGTACGATATGACAAAGGTGCATCTAGATTGCTATCTCGCAAAGTCTACACTAGCCATTTAGGCATAGTTTTTGCCTCCTCTACATCAGCCCTCTCATCAATAAGTGCATCCTGTAAATCTGCATCAAAAAATGAATGACTTGCATCATCATGTGGAACTTGTAAAGGCTAAGAAATTGCCTCATTTGGACCAGCACTTGACTGTCCACCTATAAAAAGAGGCAAACAATGTCATACACATCTTTGGAGCTAACTGATGTCTCCCTAGTACATGAAAGTAATGGCTAAATTGCATCTTACAGAAAAATAACATCAAGGCTAACCAAAATGTGTTTAGTATGTGGATGATACAGACGATAAGCTTTGCTTTCATAATTGTACCGAACAGAAATACATTTGATTGCTTTACCATCTAATTTTGTGCATTGTTGTTTAGGCGCTAATGCATATGCTAGACAACCAAAGAAACATAGATGAGAAACAAATGGCTTGGGACCATGCCAAGCCTCATATGGAGTGATAGATTGTAGTGCTTTTGTGGGACACATGTTCAATACATATGCTTCACACATAACAACCTCAAGCCAAAACATATGTGGTAAAGTCTGACTTTTGACCATACACCTAGCCATCTCCATGAGAGAGTTGTTCTTTTTTTCTGAAACTCTATTTTATTGAGGTGTATACAACACTGTACACTCACATTTTATTCCATGCTCAATCAAAAATGCATTAAGATTAGAAGACATGCATCCCCCCCTAAATCAAAATGGAGGGTGCCTAATTTACATGCTCACATATTTCTAGCCATAAAAAAGATTTGTTTGAAAAACACAAACACTTTGGACTTTGCTTTAAATGGATAAACCCATGATTTCTTGGAAAAATTATCAATGACATTCATGAAGTAAAGGTAGTTCCCAAAAGAAGGTGTCTACATAGCACCATGTACATCACTATGAACAAGTTGCAATTTATGAGAAGTTCTAATTGAACCATCCTTAGGGAAGGAAGAACGTTGCATTTTTTCCCAAAATACAATCTTCACATGCCAAAGCTTTGCGTATGAGATAGCCTCAAAATCTTGAACTGCATATGTTAAATCATTCACATATTTTGCATCGTCTATGATCTTACACAACCCACAACATAAAATGCTAGAAGCAATAATGACATCACCATTTGAAATATCATGAACTCTACACCTTTCATTAACAAATTCGACAACTAAGCAAATCTTGGCTAATGCTGAAAATGACAATAGCTTTTTCTTGATCCCTAGCACATACAATGCATCTAACAATGTGAAAAAACTACCATCAAGAGTTGTCAAAATTATCTTGCCAACTCCCATTACAGGATATGAGGAGTTGTTTGCACATGTGCCAATATTCCTTGTAGAGGTAGGCTCAAGTGAACTAAAGAAACTGCACTGCGAGGTAATATGTTAGTTGCCCCACTATCAAAGTACCAAATATCTGAATCTAGTGCAAACATACACTACTCATGAAAAGATGGTTCATAACTCTATAGAATAGTAAACATCCACTCTTCATTTAGCAGACTTTGTTTTTGGTGTAGAGGTATCTACAACAACCATTCCAGTCTCTTTCTTCTTTGTCTCTTTTGCAGTCAGTTTTGGGCAACTCGTTATGACATGATCATTTCCTTTACAGTATTTGCAAAACTATTTCTGCTTTTTTGTTTTCTTCTCATCTTTTTCTCCCTTCTTTGACTGTGCAACATTACCAAATTTTTGCTTGCTAGGAGATGAGCTCCATTTACCCTTGTCCTTTTGATTAGCTAAGAGAGATTGATCTATAACACACATAATAGACTTGTTCTACCTAGACTGATCTTCATGCAATAAAACATAGACTAACTCCTCAAATGATAAGGCATTTGGATTGAATTTCATCATCAATAGAAAAGTAGAAGCAAAAATCTAATATGAATTTGGAAGACCATTAAGAAAAATATGTACAAGTGAACTATCTAGTAAGAATTCATCAGTAGCAATCAATTGTTCCTTCAAATCTTAGATCTTTGTCACAAACTTGTCCATAGAATCTCCGTCATTCATATGCTCACTATGCATTGGTTTTGGAGGTAAGCAACATGAGCATCATTTCTTGCTTGGTATAAAGTGATAAATGTATCCCAAGCATCCTTTGTTATTTTGCAATAGTGAATATGAGGGATAATGGCATGTTTGATAGACAAGGCTATCAATGCATGTGCCTGAGCATATCTTCCATCCCACAAAAGTTGATCTATAGAAGGTGGCGCAAGAACTAGAGAACAAACAAGAATCTGTAGATCATCATCTTCAATGCCATCTTTAGAACAAGAAGCCCAGGATTACTCACTCATTGGTGATAATCTATACAAACGCGGTAAGGATGGTTACCTGAGATTGTGTGTCCATGAGAGTGAATATCTTAAGATCTTGGAAACTGCTCACCAAGGTGTAGCAGGAGGACACTTTGGACCAGATCGGGTGATCAAAGCGATACTATTTGCGGGCTTCTGGTGGCCTACCCTTCACATGGATGCACATACCTATGTGAAGCGGTGTGATGTCTGTCAAAGGACTCAGTATCCTATACGCAAAGATGAAATGCCACTGAAACCTATGATGGGTGGACGTGCATTCTCTAAGTGGGGAATAGACTTCGTAGGTCCTATTAATCCCCCAGCTAAGGGTTCTCATGCGGAATACATCATTGTTGCGACAGATTATCTCACCAAGTGGGTAGAGGTAAAGGCTACAACCAAGAACGATGCTCAAACAACTGCCAAATTCTTGTTTGAGAATGTATTCACGAGATATGGACTACCTATAGAGCTTGTAAGTGATAGAGGCACTCATTTCTTGAATGAAGTAATTGAAAATCTACTCCAAGAATTCTTGGTAATACACAAGAAGTCTGCCCCTTATCACCCTCAAGCTAATGGACAAGCTGAGAGCACTAATAAGATTTTATGCAATGTACTGACGAAATTAGTGAACACTAAACGCTCTGATTGGGACAAACAGCTACACCATGCTGTTTGGGCATACCGAGTGGCCTACAAAACGGTACTCCAAGCCACTCCCTTTCAGATGGTATTTGGCCAAAATGCTGTGCTACCCTTGGACTTCCTGATCCCTACATTGAGAGTAGCACAAGAGCACGAATGGACAGGTCATGAGCTCTCCTCTAGGATCTTTGACCTTGAACGATTAGGAGAAACAAGACTGAGAGCCGCTGCAGGGATATATGCAGCCAAGAGGAGACAGAAGGCATATTTCGATGCCCACGTGAAGGATAAAGGCTTGAAAGCAGGAGATCTAGTCTTAGTCTATACACTAAAACAACACGCGAGGAAGCTAGAAAAGAGAGGCTACGGACCTATGATCATCAATAGGATCTCCACGAGCGGAGCAGTGCAACTGGCCACATTAGAAGGTGATGTTCTCCCAAATTATATTAGCGGTTGCAGAGTCAAGTTATATCAAGAACCCCTCACGGAGGAAATGCTCAGTCGACTCAACACTGCGAAGAAACGCAAAGAGGAAGAAAAGCGAGTTCGAGAAGAAGCTCAAGCTGAAGCTTTAGAACGCATCAGAAGGATGAAATTACGAAGGCAAGGCAGAGATCAGCCTGGAGCGAATGACTATGCAGACCAAGGATTTCCCATAGCCATGTGTGAAGTTGCAGGAACAAGCTCGCATAGGATAATTGATAGACGTCCTTTCGTAACCTTAGATATAGGACAAGGAAAGAGTGCAAGGACCGTAAGAGCCTTGATTGACTCAGGTGCAGCCACTAGTGCTGTTAAATTGTCTTACTGCCAAGAATTACAATTGACTGTCAATCCTGTGGAAGCATATCTTATAGGATTGGGAGGAGTGGAAACCCCTTGCATGGGCGAGGCGGAACTTCCCCTTTACATTCATGATGAGGCAATGACAGTTAAAGTACTGGTGTGTCAAGATGAAGATCTCACTGAACCTCTAGTCTTGGGTCAAGATTGGATCTATGACCAAGCAATTAACTTAAACCTAAGAAGTGGACTTCTCCAGGTTTGGGTCAATCATAGTCGAGTTACAGTAGAATTAGACAATGGAGCACTCAAGGAACTAGGAAAGGCACAGACTCCTGGTCCTTCTAGGGGTACACATGAAGATGACCATGCTGTTCTTGTTCAAAACCCTGTGTTGCAGAGGAATGATATTTGCAAAAAAGGAGTCAGGGATGCAACGGAACTCCCTTCTTTTCCAAAGGCCAGAAGGAGGCAGCAACCAAAGGCGGATCACAAGCAGAAGAAGCAGAGTACTACCTATGTCCGAGATCCAAAGTACCTGCACAGCAAAATGTCCCAGCAAGCGAAACAAGTGTGGGTGCGGAAAGGGGAACACCCGGTTGCACTCAAGCCAACCACACGCGCAAAGTCTCTTATTAGTAACCAACAACACGACGCTAACAAGAAGCCTTTCAGAAATTCTTCTGCTAAAGTAAAATCTATTTGGGTGCCCAAGAAGTCGATGAAGGCAAGCCCACAATCAAGACAAATTTGGGTGCCTAAGGCTTGCTTGAGGGCACAAGTAGCTACGCCAAGGCCACAACCTATGCAGCATAACCCAACTACGAGTGCAACCAGTATTCACTCGCTCTCAACACTTATGAACACACCAAGAACCAAGAGCACGCATGTAATCACTTATAAGTGGGTCCCTAAAAGGCCCGATTCCCAAACCGCGACACCGAGACCGCTCTCTAGAGTCTCTACGAAACCGAAAGCAAAGCCCATTCACTGCATTTGGCAGTCTAAGACCTGTAATAAACCCCCCGACCCCGATTTGTAAATTCACCCCACTTACTAACGGCATTAGTCTCCTAGGAATACACAAACGTTAACTACACTCACTGTCTTCGTGCACTTACTAACCACTAACTCATCATCTGCCGCATGTTAATGTTGTAACGGGGACAGCAACGGATTTATTCTGTCCATTACGATGTTAACACATGCTTCTATATTCTCACAGAATCAGAAGGCAAGCAGTAAAATGGCAGAAGCAACAGGTTCGGGCTCACAAGTAGGGATACTTACTGCGGGAATTGATGTGGATAGTATACCCGTGGATGTGCCCCCGACTGAACGACCAGTGGAGATGCAACACCTTCAGCAACTCCCGGTGCCAGATCCACCTACAGGAATCACGGAAAGAGTTCATGCCAATTCTCATTGGTTCAATGGCATGCCCGGTCCATTAGGTGAGGCCAAGTATATCTGGGAGTCTAAATGCGAGTATGACAGATCATGGGTGCGATTCCAATTTTTCTCCAAGGAGTTCGAGACTTTACAGAACACCGAAGATCTCCAGACCATATGGCAACGAGCAGGGTTAGCGGAATATTTTGAAGCCCCACTACCTAAACCCGACCTCCTCCGATGTTACTATCTGGTCTCCACATTACAAGCTCATGAAGATAAGGACCAACCCGGATCATTTGTTCTCCCCTCATTGCTGGGCAACAACGAGTTGAAGAGGTTTGAACTCACTGTGGAGCTGGTGAGTGATGCTTTAAATATGCATGGCACGCATGTACCCTCAGAAAAGGATGCTCTCGTTCCCACCAACATGAAGGACAGGAAACTAGTGAAGCTGAAACACATGGCAGCACTCACCCCAAATGTGTCCATCCCTCTCCGAATGTGCATGCAACATTTCGCCTTCCCCGGTCAAGACCGATTCACGCAACCACACAAGAAGATCTGGTTTGCTCTCTACTTGGCGGAAGCAGGTGCGTTACCTATTAAACTACCAGTGTGGATTATAGATCAGTTGTATGAAGCAAACAAACGGGCTTCTAGGAAATTAGTGGTGAACGGATGCTGTGCACTCACACGCATCATTTACCGATGCTTAGCATATGATGTCCCCATTGAACGTGCCTTAACTTGGGCACAATTACAAATGTTTAAAAGGCTCAAGACGTCCACACATCAGTCCAAGCGCATGAGGGGCGCGATCCCTTGTGTCCAGACAAGGGAAGTCCTGACTACTCCTGAGGCATCACCACTAAGAGAGGTCACTGTACCTCCCTTTACCATTAGGATACCCAGGTCGGAATCTGACACTACGACACAACCTACCCCATCGGCTCCTCCTGTTACACCTGAATTCGAATTTGCTGCCACTGGAGAGGCTGAAGGACTGGACCCCCAGGATTTTGAAGCATTCCTACAAAGCACACAATTCTCTGATGTGGAGTTTTATTCAGAGGCAGAGGAGCAGGGCACTTCCTCACGAAGAAGAAGAAAGTCTACAGACGGTAGACATGTCCATTGGAGTGACGCTCAGCAAAGTCAACAACACGGACACCCGGAAGAAGAAGAAGCGTATGAAGAAGAGACCACTGAAGCCCCAGCATATACAGCAGAACTCCGAAGGCTATATCAGATTATGGAAAGAGTGCGATCGCAGCAGTTACTCACTGAACAGAGCAGCAGAGTACTTATGACTCAGTTGTTGGAAGAAGCGGGAGTTGACTCAGAGTACAGGGAAGGTCTCTTATTGATGGCAGAAACATATGGGGTTGTAGAAGCTGTGCGCACTGCCATTCAGAGGCCTTCGGTTCAATATGACCCACGAAGGTTCCAGAAAAGACCTCGCTCAGGTAAAAATATCCAAATTCCCGTTACAGTTGCAGAAGAGCCAACTACTACACCAACCTCCCAAACAGCTAGTCAACAGCACCCCGCCACCCATGAGGAGTCCACCGAACCACTACCACCTACTCCCCCACCATCACCTCCTAGAAGAGAAACAGTGGAAACCACATCGACTACTCAACCCATCGACCCCACCTTCATCTTCCGTACTCCCATCTCCAGTGCCACCCTATTCTCTACCACTGATAATCCGATCTTCGAAGCAAACCCCAACACTACACAATCCGCTGAACCCCTCCTAGAGCCTGCCCTTGGGCAACCATCCCCCACGCCCTCAGCCACGGGTCATCCTGACCCTAGATCCACATTCATGGGCTTCCCTGCTACCACACAACCCTTTCAGCCCTCCTCAAATTTACAACCTCAACCCCCGACATCCCTCTCTCCATTCCTACAATCCCTCCATGACCTCTTTGCTAGGGCTTTTCAACCAGGCTCTCAACCATTCCCTGTCTTTTCAGCTCCCCACCCCACTTCACATCTATTCACCACTTCCACACACACACCACCTACCATACCAATGTATATGGCAGGTCCCACACTAACACCCACTCCTGAAGGTATGGACATTTCACCACCCACGGCACCTCCACCCACGGTTTCACCTCCTCCCGTTCCCCCTCCACCAATTTCACCCACACACACAACTTCCGTAGACACATTATTCACTGTCTCCCTTCCCCAATTCCCATCCCATGCATCTCCCACGATAAACAACCCACACTCATCTATAGGAAATGCATTGGACACCATGTTGGCTTGTATATCAAATTTAAGAACAGATTACATTCAGCTCCAGCAACGAAACGAACGCCTGCAAGAGCACTCAGCGACACTACAGCACCGCCTTGCGGCACTAGAAGAGGAGAACGCTCGCCTCCACACACAGTTCCAAAACCTCCAAGAAGCCCATAATAGATTGGAGGTACAGCTACAGAACGTAGATCAGGAAGCAGTGCAGGTGGTAGAAGGTCACCTCCGGACACAGCTGGAACGCAACTCAAAACTTCAGCGAAATATGGCGCTACTTAAACGCCATCTTGCGGCTGCTCAGGAAGAGAACAGACGTCTACAAATACAAAATAAAGAGAACCTGGAGGCAGCTATTGAGAGCACACCGGGGGCACCCATCAGCCCATCCAAGTTTCAAGCAGTGACCCCCGATAATATCAAGATTATATTGGAAGATTATGCCATGCTGCTCGAAGCACATGATAAGCTATCGGAGGAGCTAGGACAACTGAAGCAGGAACACCAACAAGGACCAACAGCTGCCCCTCCAACCACCCTCTCTGCGGCTTCGCTTCACACAGACGCAGAGGCCATAAAAGATCTCCAGGAACAGATAACGGAATTGCAAACACGCCTACTACAATATGAGAGACCATCTTCCCCTCCGGAGGCTCCCACGGACGAAGAAGTTGTGCAAATTCCTGTGGAACAAACGTTTGATGAAGAATATGATCCGCAACCATTCCCAGGAGGCCAACAAACAGAAGAAGCGCAGGACACGTTCGAGGCACCACGGCCGCCATGGTTACGACAAGTGGAGGAAATAGGGACCTCGCATGAAGAGCGCACCGTAGTGCAAAATCAGGCCATGAGGGTCATAGAGGAGACTGTGTTACAATCAGCTTACTTCAAGAACTTTTCATCGAGACGCCTGATTCTCTCATCGGAACTCCAGTACAGGCCATATTATATTATCTTGGCTGATTATAATGCAGAAATACAAAGAGTCACGGGTCAGATTCCTACTTTTGCGACCCAATTTCAACCCGAAGACCTTCCTCCTGAGGTGCGAAAAGGCAAGATTAGTCAACCAACATGGCGTCAGAAACTTTTAGAGACCTATCCAGAAATGCTACGCACATGGAACAACGCGCCGTTGCACCTCCTGTACAACCCATGCTACGGTCCAGTCCCCCGCCGCAGGTCGTGGAAGGCATTTAATATCAAGGTACAGAACAATGCGCAATGCAAGGAATGGTTGAACTACCCGTACATCGCGCCACCACAAGGACCACCATCGGTAGCATATATGATGGGGACCATTCGCCACTGGATGCCGCGCTTGAAGCCCATGCAAGATGTGGCAGCGCAAATGATGCTTAAAATCTTAGATATGATGCAAGTAGTGCTGAAGACCTTTAGAAATGCAGCCGCACCACAGGTACGCCTTCTGGGGTTTAGCAATGGAAATTACGACTTGGTGTATGACATGAGCACCACCCCCAGTATCCGTGTGGCTTACGCTTGGCATGCACGCATCAAATACCTTCCCGCCTGCTACAAACAGACCTTCGAAGAAATGTTCAGATCAGGTTTCTGGGAGTATCACTCAGAGATTTTCGCACCAAAGCCGACACATCTGCTTCAACTGTTTGCTTGTGAACAAGCAATGTATTCAGAGTACTACACCACCCCGCAACCAGAGACCCCCGGTAGAATAAATTGGGAGGCATTGGAAGCCGATCTAGCAAGAGGCTTAAGGATAGGAGAACATGAACTGGCCACCAATGTCATCCAATATTACATCGACCACCCGCGCGAACAAAGGTCTGTCAGGGGCGACAGACGCTAGGAAGGGGGGAGTGTTGGCACACAAAGCAACAGAGGAATCATGCACAATACGGCAACAAGGCCAGATCATTTTTTCCCTTAGATTATGTACAACTCAAGTGATTTTAATCACTACACAAACATTGTAAATCCTGTTTTTGGTAGATTAGACTCCATTTTGTGCAAGCCGAGGAGTCCTCGAGCTTGAGGAGTATTAGAAGTACCATCGTACCAATTTTCATAATTTTTAGACTTCGTTTGAGCCCTCAAATAAGCCCTGGAACCTAATTTTTAACTAGGCCGGACACTAGGTCTGGACAGGGCCAAAAGCTAGTCAAAAACTATAAAAAGAGCTAGAGAGCTCATTTTTGAGGTTGAATTGTAATTGAAACGAACTTGTAAGAGCTATTGAAAGTAATCTAAAGAACTCCATTGATTCTCTCTCTTTGTCTTGCCGTGTGTGCGCGTGTGTGTATGTGTGTGCATGCTTGTGTGCTTCTCACTCACGCACTTGTGCCGCCACTTGCTCGAGGTCTTCATACCATCCTCACGTCTTCCCGGATTGACAATAAAGGAGGTGCTACTCATCATTGAGCTACAATGATAAAGCAGTAAAATGCATTTTTGTTGGGTACAGTTCTGAAAGCAAAGGCTATCATCTATATCATCCATAGATTAAATGCATTTTGGTTAGTCGTGATGTTGTTTTTGTGAAAGATGCTATTCAGCCCTTACTTTCATGTATGAAGGAGACATCTGTTAGCTCCAAAAACATGTATGATACTTTTCTGCCTCTTTTTATAGGTGGACAGTCTAATTTCGGTCCTAATGAGGCAACTTCTCAGCCTTTGTAGGTTTCATGTGATGATGCAGATCATTCCATTTATGATGGAGCTTTACACGATGCACTTGTTGATGAGAGAGCTGATATTGAGCAGGCAAAAACTATGCCAAAATTGTTGGTGCAATCAAACCCAAGCCTACACACTTGATCACTTTGCATAAGCTTGATGTATTAGCATATCAGTTGGGAAGTTCATATGTGCAACCTCTTGTAACTTTGAAGTTACAATTACTCATTGTAAAAGATCAATGAACCAAGGGGGGATCACTACTGTCAGATTTGCATTCTTTTTTTTTTACTCTAACTAGGTTGGTTTCTATAATACTCATATCTTGGTTGAGCAAGAAGCAGCCTACTGTGGCCACTTCTAGTTGTGAGGCTGAGGATAGGGCAGCTTTTACAGTGACTGTTGAGTGTGTGTGGCTCAGATGCCTTATGGCTGATTTGGGTGTTGGTCAGTCTTTTGCCACCACCATCTTCACTGAGAGTTAGAGCGCATTAGTAGTTGTGAGGAACCCTATGTTCCAGCTTGTACTAAGCACATTGAGGTGCACTATCATTATGTCTAGGAGATGTTCTCTGCTGGAGAGAACAGTTTGGCATATGTGCCCACACAGGAGAACATCAGAGAGTTTTTCACAAAGGCTCTGCCTAGGGAGAAGTTTGAAGCTTTTCACAAAGCTTTGGGCTTACTTCCTTTTGTGGATTGATTCCACATAGCTTGGCACTTCCTTATACATGAGTTCCAACTCCTTATTCACCCCATCACTCTGAGGGGGGATTTGTTGATATATTTAGGTAGTGATGTGTGTGAACACACTAGGACCACCACAACACTTTTTTCCCTCTTTAGCAGGTTTTTTTCCTTGGTATGTATATATGCCTATAGCCATAATGGATTACTTATCTTTTTACATTCTCTTGGTAATACATTCAGTATTATGTGTTGTGCGCTAAGCTTCTTCTTCTTCCTTGTGTTGTTCATGTGCTTCTCCGAACCTCAAACTCCAACAATTTGTTGATATATTTTAGTATTGATGTGTGTGAACACACTTAGGATTGTCGAGGCACTTTTTTCCTCTTTAGGAGGATTTTTCCCCTTGATTTGTATATACACCTATAACCCTAATGAGTCACTTATCTTTGTACATTCACTTGGTAATACATTCTAAATTGTATTGTGGTCCAAGTTTATTTTGTTGATACATTTCAGTAGTGATGTGTGTGAAAAAACTTAGGACCATCGGGGCACTTTTTTCCCTCATTAGGAGGTTCCCCCCCTTGTATATATGCCTATAACCCTAACATGTGATGTATTCTTGTGCATTCACTTGGTAATTCATTTAGTGTTGTGTTGTGCTCCAAGATTCTTCTTCTTCCATGTGTTGTTTGTGTGCTTGCACAGACCTCGAACTCCAACAATCGGTATCAGAGCAGGTCGCCGCTTCATCTAGGGCATCATCAATACCCCTTCAATCAGAATCTCAAAATCACAAGAACATTGGTGATCATAATCTTAGGAATTCAAACGGCTTCGCTATGAGGCATCAAAATTCTGATTTGAGCTCATTTTGGCCTCAAAATGCATTATCATAGTGCTTGTGCAAGCAATTTCATCCTTTTGTGCCAAACATATATACATGTTTATGTTTGCTTATACAAGCATCTCAAAGGTTGCAATAGGTTTTGTAGAGCTCAATAGGCTAGTTCTGCTCAACTTTTTGTGATACATTCATTTTTCTACATCAAGGTATTTAGTCAGTGGCCATGGATGAAAGCAATGATGTATTCTGTATGCTGGTTGTTGAGGACAAGTTGGATGGTACTAATTACCCACTATGGGTATATATAATATATCATGGATTGGTAACAAAAGGATTGTGGAATATTGTGCAAGGTATTGGAAAACCGCCTACTACACTTGCGAATACAACTATTGAAGGTGATGTAGAAGGAATTCTCACATTCATCCGTCCACTCAAAGTTTGTCAGAAGTCCGTACATGGGCTTTGCAATGACAGCATACATGTGTATAAATCGTCGGTAATAGCCACAATGCCCCATGAAAGCTTGTACTTCCTTGACATTCTTTGGCCTAGGTAGCTCTGCTATGGCTCTCACTTTTTCTTCGTCGGTAGATATGCCATTCTTTGACACTATGTGTCCTAGAATCTTGCCTTGCCTGACCATAAAAACGCACTTTTCTGGGTTCAGACAGACTTGATATTCTCTATATTTGTCAAAGATTTGTCTGAGTTTAGGAATATGGGTTTGTCTAACATTGGAATGAGCACAAAGATCATCAACATAGACTTCTAAATTCTTCCTCAGGAACTCCTTAAACACATGGCACATCAGCCTCTGGAAGGTAGCTGGTGCATTGGTAAGCCCAAATGACATTACTCTAAAAGCAAAAATGCCCCATTCTGTGGCAAAGGCTGTCTTATGCTGATCCTCTGGAGCTATGGCTACTTGATTGTAGCCAGAAAATCCATCAAGGAAGCTGTACACTTCCTTGCCTGCCACTCTTTCTAAGAGATGTTCTGTGATGGGAAGCGGATAGTTATCTCGGATTGTGGCTGCATTAACCTTCTTCAAGTTAATGCACACACGCAGTTTGCCATTCTTCTTGGGCACCACTACTATGGGGGATACCCATTCAGTGTGCTCAATTTCATAGATAAATCCAGCTTCGACCAGTCTATCTATCTCCTCCTTGATCTTAGCAGCGTAATTATCGTTATATGTATAAGGCTTTTGCTTAGAGGGTTTGGCATCTGAGGTCATGGGGATAGTGTGTGAGCATATGTCCGGGTCAACACCTTTCAAATCCTTGTAACTCCAAGCGAATACATCTCTGTATTCTCTTAGCAAGGCAATCAATTCGTACTCTTCTTCTTCTGTTAGGTCATGGCCTATGTACGTACATCTTTCCTCTCCTTCTTCTAGGGCCACTACGATTTTCTTGGTAGTTTCTTTGTTATCATAGGCCTCTCCTGATTGTGCCTCTCGTTTAGGCATTCTAATCATGACTCTCCTGTCATCTATCTCATACTTCTTAAAGTTTTCTGGGACCTCAAACAAAGATTCTTCCTCTTTTGGTGAGGCTTCTCTCTTCTTTTGTTTCTTTCCTTCTTCCATCGGGTTCACATGTGTTGCTAATCTTACATTAGTCGTAACCTTTCCGTGCCTCTGGGGTTGAAATTCTACTTCATGGAAGTATTCTTCATCTGATGCAAATGGTGGGTCCATAATGATTGACTCTAGATCGGAGTCACTTGCATCCTCAAATGCATCAGGGCTAGGTTCACATTCTTCTAAAACTGCCTCTCCCATGATTGGCTCTATGGCGAAGACTGAAATGTCATAGCCATCCTCATCACAGTGAGGTGTCCATTGTTCTTCATTGATGGCTACGTCCATTGTTGCTAAAATTTCCGCCCAGCCATGGGGTTCAAACTCCTCATCTGGAAAGACTATAGGTGCATAGGCTGGGTCTTGAATGGGTCTATGAGTTTCGTTCGCACCTACCTCTCTGGCTTTCTCTCTCTTCTCTTATTCTACTGCTACCTTGCACATCCATAAGTGAGTATCTTCATGCATCCATGAGGATCCTGACCCTATGGAACGCATCGATTCCGAATCATCTTTGGCTCTATGGATGGGATTCCATTGGATAGGAGGGACATCTCTATGAGAATAATCCTTGAGATTGACTTTGGTCGTAACACCCAAGTGTTGCAAATACAAGGAGTTGGTTCCCCAATCCTGTACCACTTGCAACTGTCGCATAAATGGTCTTCCCAAAATCATCTCATAGGCATGATTTTTGCTGAAGTCACATATAGCAAAGCTATGCTCAAACTCGACACCACAAGTGGTGAGAGTTATTCCTTCTAGCAATCCTAAGGGTCTCTCTATGTGACCATCGGCCATCTGCAATTTCATCCTCGTTGGCCTGAGTGCTGGCTTGCCCCAACGCTTCCATAAGGAGGTGGTGGCAATTGCAACTCCTGCACTTGAGTCCAAAATCGCCTTGGTGGTGTACTCCTGGTAGGTAATGGGAAGATAGGTGTTCCCTTCTTCGCCTTCACACATATCTCCTATCTTATCCAAGGGAATTTCTGGCACTGTCCTATGGGATCCTACCTGGGAATGAGGTTTTGCTATCTCTGGTACTTGTTTGGCTACATGTTTCCATAATTCAGGTCTAACCTTGAGTAGCTCTTCTAACTTGAGATTACACTGCACGTTAGTGTTCTTCACTACCTCTGTGTTCCTAGGTAAGACTGAGTTGTCGTTCCTTACCATGACTGTGGGTGCTCTCATACATGTGGACTTTGCTTCCCATGGGCCTGTGAAGTGGGGTAGCTCTTGTATGGAATTAGACTCAAAGTCTAATCTTTCGTGAGACTGAACACTCTCATGTTCCCCGTAAATAGATGGGATGTCTTGTGGGAATTGGTCGTGTGCATCATCCACAAGCTCAAAGGGAGGGGCGACTTCACTTTCGTTATCCCATTTGTCTTCTTGAATCTCTCGTAGGAAGTCTGGTGCAAACCGATTCATAGAAGAAGAAGTATCTGGCTCTGTAGAATTAGGCGCATAAGCAACCTGGGAAGGAGGGCTTATTCTATCGTTGGCTCTCTCCTCGTTCTCATAAGCTTCCTGGGGAGGGTTACTTATTCTATTACTTTTCCGAACAGGCTCATACGCTCTCTGAGAAGGAATGTAGGCCACCTGTGGAGGTACGCAAGCTTTCGAGGGAGGCTCATGTGCCTTTTGGGGGGGAAGATAAGCTTCTTGAGGAGGCACATGGGCTTCCTGAAGAGGCTTGCTTATTTGTTCTCTCGCCCTTTCCTTTCTTTGAGGGGCAGGTTCCTTTTCTGAGTGTGCAATTAGCCTCTCTATTCTTTCTAAGGAGGGGAAGTTGTCTGGTTTAGTGGAATTGGCCACATAAACTTCCGATGGGGGATGGTTCATGTTTTTGCTTACTTTCTCTCCCTCTTGATTTTTTTCTTCCTTGGCAGATCTTGCAATTATCCTCTCTAACTTTTCTAGGAATCCATCCAAGTGTAATTGTGTTTTGGCTGAGCCCGAGTAATTGAAAAGGCGACTGGCTTCAAACATAGTCTGAGCCAATGCGACCATTTTCGCGCACAGTTTGGTTCTTTCTATCTCTAGGTCAGCTCTAGGATAGCACTTGTCATGATCCGTGACGTTTGGCCCTTCTTGGATTCTGGCCTGATATGCTTTAAGCATCATGTCTATGTCTTCCGGAGTGGGATCAGCTAATACCGATCCTGTTTGGGGTGGTGGGTGGGTTACGTGGGGTGTCTTAGAGGGTGGAGGGATGGAGGGTGATGGGGATGGTAGCGGCGGAAATGTGTGAGAGTGCGGTTGAGATGTGATCTCTATGATTTTAGCCTTGGTTTCTCGTAGACTTTCCTCAAGTTCACTCATCTTCTTTGCCCATTGCCTTTTCATGCGTTCGCGGCTATCTCTCCAAGCTCTTGTTCTCTTTTTATTTTGGCTCTCAGTATCGCTAGCGTCTGGGTTCTTTTCCTTGCCTACCCCTTGGTTTTGCTGCACTGCTTGAGCTCTCGTGACTACCTGTACGGGTGCAGTGGAAGTAACACTTCCGCTGGAATCTACCACTAACTCAATAACGTTGATGGGCGTGATTTTTGGCATATTATTGGGGTTCTTTGGGCAATCTCGTAAGAGATGCTCTTTTCCACAATCTTGGCAGAAGCCTTGGATTGTCACTGACTGGTTTTGTGTAAGTGGAGGTAAGGGGCAATCACGAATGAGGTGATCTCCTTGGCATCTGTAGCACGGTCCTCTTGGGAATGGAGGTCTTACTTGCCTAGGTTGAGGCCTAGGGTTGGGGTTTGCATACATGACGTTCGTGCAATCTGACTCCCAACTAGGTTCGTTTGTCTCTTCGCTATAATAGGACTCACCATGCTCAGGAGACTGCATGTAGTAGGCCTGGGGGCTATCAACATGTGTAGAGTCAAAGCTATGGTCACTCGGGTCACTTTCAGAAAGCAAGGATGTTACAGGGACTATAGCTCTATTCAGGTTCTCTTCTGCAGCAGTATACTTTACCGGAATCACATTAGCTGGGGCTGGGGGTTGTTGTGCTAGCACAGGCTGAGGCCTTTGTTGGTTTTGATATTGAGGTTGGAAATTTTGTTGTGGCCTGCCATATGGTTGTGGAGGGTACTGGTTTTGGTATCTGCCTTGTTGGTAGGGCTGAGGGTAGGGTTGCCTAACCGCCTGCTTGTTGTATGGGCAATCTTGTGCGGTGTGATTGGTGTATCTCCGTTCTATGGTGCAATATTGGCTACCAGGATTTACTTGGGGCTGAGCCATAATGGGGCAGACATTCGCCATATGGTCACCACCGCATGTATAGCATCTTTTCACAGGGGCAAACCTTGGGATTTGTTTGCTAGTTACACCTAATTTCTGGGCCACTTTCTCTGCGAGTTCCTCAATTGATGTGGATTGCGTGGAAGATTGACTAGATGCACTATCTGAATCTTTGTAGATTTTGGAAAGCTCTAGTTCTTCTCCTAGGTTATCTTCAATGTCAATGCACATACGTACACACTCTTCTATAGTCCTAGGGTCTTTCAGATACACGTAGGATCTCAATTTTGGACTCAGCAATCCGTCAAGGAATAAGGCTACTTGTTTAGCAGATGTGGGTAGCTCCGAAATAGGGCACCTTTCAAGATATTGTCTAAATCTTCTTCCAGCAAGTCTCACAGTCTCTTGAGGGGTTTGCTTGAAGCTGTGAATCAGTGAGGAGGTGTTGTGCCTTATGCCACTCTTGGAGAACTCAATAATAAATGCTTCTAGGAGTTGGTCTATGCTCCTGAACTGGCGCTCATCCAATGGCTGAAACCATGTAAGTGCCGTATTCCTCAGGGTTAGACCGAAGGCATTGTACTGCGTGAATAGATCCTCAACTTGTTCAGCTCTCAAGACTTGCTTGAACTCCGCCACATGATCATAGGGATCTCCTGTGCCGTCAAAGTAATTCTTCATGGACTTAACTAGCTGGGTGGGTCTCAAAGTTCTTGTGTGCTCTCTAGGCCTCGGCAGAGGGAATCCATCTACATTTCTTTGGTTCCTGTGGGCTCTAAGCATCTCAGGTTCTACCCTATTCGTCTCCGTTCTCGTTCTTTCTCTGCCCACTGAATTGGCAAAACTTACTTCTGGTCTATCTTTACTTCTGTCTCTTTGTATACCATGAGCCTGGGATGTTCCAGCTCCAGGTTGACCATAGGATACATTTGATCTTGGTTGGGGGAAAATGAATTCGCCCTTCCAAGTGTAAGCATGCCTATCATTGTCTGTCACCACAAAGATCCTCTCCGAAGTGTGGTCTAAGTAGGTCACTCTACCTGGGCTATCTGGATCCTTAAACTCATAGATCATGATTGTTCCTATATCAGTTGGGTGATCCGGTTTATACCTCCAAAAGGCTTCGTCCGTTTCTCGATTGAGAAGCAAATCTATGCACTTGTTATCTTGGGGGACCCACTCAGGCGTGATAATCCTAGTGAGAACTGATTTACCTCGAGGGGTTCTAGGTTCCACTCCCATGTTTCCTTGTTCCAAGTCACCTAAGTCCGCTTCTGAAATTACATTTCCAAATTCATCTGTCCTATCTGGATGACTGGTGACCACGTATATGGTTCCTTTCTTGTCCAGGTATGCACCGTTTTCAAACTTGACAGCTGGGTGCTCTAGTCCTATGGATTGGTCAGGGTTTTTAATCTGGACCACGGATCTTCCTAGGCCGTCCTCATAGATGCTAGCACCTAATCGGTTGGTCCTAAGGTATTCCAACTGTGTTTTGTAAGGGCCTTCTACCCTGTACAAGTAGGGCACACCTGAACTTCCCGTAGGTCTGTCCATACCTTGAGACATCCCTGATTCACTGGTATCAGAGCTAGGGTAATGAGAGTGGTGACTCAACTGTTGAGCCCAAGACCTTGCAGTGTGATTGATACTAGCCTCTGAAGACCTAAGGCTTTGTCTCTCTCTTACTAGGTGTCGTCCTAATCTAAGGTTCATATGCCTATCTAAGTAGCCCAATTCTTTGCCCAGAGTACAACCTCGTTGCCGATCAATTGGTACCAGTCACTTGATTCTTTTTAGTTATTCCTCGTGTTTAAAGTCTTATCTGTTGTTACGTCGTCAGGAATACTTGAATGTTCTTCGTACTTTCAGGTTGATCGTTCCACGTTAGGTTCTTTCCTTTAGGTTGTCGACAGTACAGAGATTAAGTTTTTAGCTGGAACTTGAGTTTTTAGGTAGTCTTCAACTTGATAGTGGCCTATCGTCGCCCTGACTTACTCCTAATTCTAATCGTTCTTAGCCTAAGCTAGGAATTGACGAAGAGGAGTTGAGAATATTCCGACCTTTCTTGCCGAACCTTGCTCTTTAGTGCTCGAGGAGTTGATTCTCAAGCGTGCGCAACACCCTTGCTTGGATCCTCTCAATTGCTTCTCAATAGGCCTGCATAAATCCCAAGATTAGCTCCAAGTAGACCTTTCAACTGACAGACAATTTATTTCAGACACTTTTTTAATGACCCTTGTTCCCCCTTTTGTATTGCTAGAAATTTCCTCTAGAGCTCCCTTGGTGTTCCTACCCCTCTGTGTGTCAACTTCCAAATATCCTATCTGAAAATCAACGCGAGCTTTCCGACAAGCCCTAGAGCTCAAAAAATGGATTTCATATGAAAAAGTTATGACTGTTCAGGGTTTAGGGGGTTACTAGACAGACAGAACCTTTCGGGGGTTTTAATGCATTTTCTAAGGCGTTCGTAAGTATATGAGTACATGAAAGTGCAAATATGCCCAAAATTTAGCCTAAATTTCCAAAAATTCACACCTTAATTTTTTGCCGAAAATGCCTGTCTATCGCGATAGACGGTGTCTGTCGCGATAGACACAATCTATCGTGGGGGCTGTCTGTCGCGATAGACGGTGTCTGTCGCGATAGACAGTGTCTATCGTGGATTTCTGTCTGTCGCGATAGACAGTGTCTGTCACGATAGACGGTATCTGTCGCGGATTTCTGTCTGTCGCGATAGACGCTATCTGTCGTGAAATTCTGTCTGTCGCGATAGACGGTGTCTGTCGCGATAGACGCTATCTGTCGTGAAATTCTGTATGTCGCGATAGACGGTGTCTGTCGCGATAGACGCTATCTGTCGTGAAATTCTGTCTGTCGCGATAGACGGTGTCTGTCGCGATAGACGCTATCTGTCGTGAAA
This sequence comes from Ceratopteris richardii, assembly GCA_020310875.1. Classification (NCBI taxonomy): domain Eukaryota; kingdom Viridiplantae; phylum Streptophyta; class Polypodiopsida; order Polypodiales; family Pteridaceae; genus Ceratopteris; species Ceratopteris richardii. The sequence continues at coordinate 44,814,802 of CM035433.1, read as the reverse complement.
TTCTGTCTGTCGCGATAGACAGTGTCTGTCGCGATAGACGCTATCTGTCGTGATAGACTGAAAAAATGCAAATTTTTGAAAAACTTCTAGTGATCTAGAGTGCCCTCAAGGTGTAGATTACAGTGCTAATCATGCATTCACAAAATGTTAAGATTTTCTGTCTGTCGCGATAGACAGAGGTTGTCATCCCGGGACCTGTGCAGAGCCTGTCGTACCTGCGCACACTGCTGGGGATGATGGTACAGCAAAAAACCTGCAAAATAGCTCAAGAAACATGCAAAAAACAGCGCATGCAAATTCGCTCTCTCGCTCTCTCTCACAAGTGAAATGAGGGAAATGAGATGGAGGTGGGGTTATAGTAAAAAAACTGAAATTTTCGCGATGATGGAGATGGACGTGGGAGATGGTGATGATGATGATGAAGAAGGTGAAGGAAGTAAAAGAAAACCGATGAGAGTGAAGAAAATACCTATGACTCCAACGCGTCAACTCTACGTCTTACCATCACACGCTCGTCCTCAAAGCTCGATCCCCGGCAACGGCGCCAAAATTTGGTGTAGCTCAATGATGAGTAGCACCTCCTTTATTGTCAATCCGGGAAGACGTGAGGATGGTATGAAGACCTCGAGCAAGTGGCGGCACAAGTGCGTGAGTGAGAAGCACACAAGCATGCACACACATACACACACGCGCACACACGGCAAGACAAAGAGAGAGAATCAATGGAGTTCTTTAGATTACTTTCAATAGCTCTTACAAGTTCGTTTCAATTACAATCCAACCTCAAAAATGAGCTCTCTAGCTCTTTTTATAGTTTTTGACTAGCTTTTGGCCCTGTCCAGACCTAGTGTCCAGCCTAGTTAAAAATTAGGTTCCAGGGCTTATTTGAGGGCTCAAACGAAGTCTAAAAATTATGAAAATTGGTACGATGGTACTTCTAATACTCCTCAAGCTCGAGGACTCCTCGGCTTGCACAAAATGGAGTCTAATCTACCAAAAACGGGATTTACAATGTTTGTGTAGTGATTAAAATCACTTGAGTTGTACATAATCTAAGGGAAAAAATGATCTGGCCTTGTTGCCGTATTGTGCATGATTCCTCTGTTGCTTTGTGTGCCAACAATCATCCAACTTCTTGTGATGTTGTTCAGGAACTAATGCATATGCCAGACAACCAAAAACATGTAGATGAGCAACAAATGGCTTGTGATCATGCCAAGCCTCATATGGAGTGATAGAATACAATGATTTAGTGGGACACCTATTAAGTACATATGTTGCACACATAATAGCCTCAAGCTAGAATCTATGTTGTAAAACCTGACTGTTGACCATACACCTTGCCATCTCCATGAGTGACCTATTCTTCCATTCAACAACTCCATTTTGTTGAGGTGTATATGGTGTTGTACACTAATGTTTTATCCCATGTTCAACAAGAAATGCATTAAATTCAGAAGACATATATCCCCCCATTAGAATGGAGGGTGCCCATTTTACATGCTGACAGATTTTCAGCCAAAACAAAAAACTGTCTGAAGCACATGAACACTTCAGACTTTGCTTTCAATGGATATACCCATGCATGTCTGGAAAAATCATCAATGAAAGTCATGAAGTAAAGATAGTTTCTATAAGAGGGTGTCTGCATAGGACCACAGACACCACTATGAACAAGCTGCAATTTTTGTGTAGCTGGAACAAAACCATCTTTTGGGAATGAGGAACGCTGAATTTCGCCCAAAATACAGCCTTCACATACATGTTTACCAGGTGCCTCAAGTTTGGGCAAAGAGGACACTATTTCAGATTTTTGTAGGTGTAGCAAACTAGCAAAATTCAGATGAACAAAGCGTGCATGCCAAAGCTTTGCATTTGACATACCCTGAGAACCATGTACTACACATGCTGAATCATTCACAGATCTTTCATAGTCTATGAGCTTATACATCCCATGACATAAAATGCCAGAAGCAATAATCACGTCGCCATTTGACACATCATGAACTATACACCTACCATCAATAAATTTCACAACCAAGGCAATCTTGGCTTAAGCTGAAACTGATAATAGATTCTTCTTGATCCCTGGCACAAATAAAGCATCTAACAAAGTGAAAGATCTACCATCAGCAGTAGTCAGAATAATCTTACCAACTCCCATGAAAAGATAAGAGGAGTTGTTGGTGCATGTGACAGTATTCCCTGTAGGGGCAGGCTCGAGTGAAGAGAAGAAGCTACGCTGCGAGGTAATATGTTTGGTTGCCCCACTATCAAAGTACCACACATCTGAGTCTACTGTAGACATGCACTGCTCATGAGAAGATGTGTCAAAACTGAAAACAGTAGTAAATGCCTATTCTTCATCCTGCACAAGATTAGTAGACTCTGTTTTCAATGTAGAGGCCTCTACAACAACCATTCTGGCCTCTTTCTTCTTTGCCTCCTTAGCATCCCAATTTGGACAACTCTTAATGACATGATCATTTGCTTTACAGTATTTGCAAAACAATTTCTGCTTTTCTGATTTCTTCTCATCTTTGTCTTCCTTCTTCAATTGTGCAAAATTAACAAATTTCTGCTTACTAGTAGAAGAGCTCCATTTTCCTTTGCCCTTCTGAATAGCTAGGAAAGCTTGATCTGCAACATGCATAATAGACTTGTTCTGCCTCGACTGATCTTCCTGCAACAAAAAAAAAAACTAATTCTTCAAATGTTAAGGCATTTGGATCGCCTTTCATTATCAAACGAAGAGTAGAAGCCAAACTCTGATATGAGTCGAGAAGACCATTCAAAATAGTTTGCACAAGTGAACTTTCAGGAAGGACTTCATTAGCAGAAATCAATTATTCCTTCAAATCCTTGATCTTTGTCAGAAAACTATCCATAGAATCACCTTCATTCATGTGCTCACTCTCCAATTGTTTTCAAAGATAAGAAACACGAGCCTCATTCCTAGCCTGGTACCATGTGGTAAGTGTATCTCAAGCATCGTTAGTTGTTTTGCAAGATCGAATATGATGAATAATGGCATGTTTGATAGAAAAAGCTATCAATGCATGTGCCTGAGCATCTTTACCATCCCAACGAATTTGCTTTGCAGTAGGTGCAACAAAAACAGCAGCACGATCAGAAATCTACAAAATATCACCATCTTTGACACCATCTACATCAGCTTTAGTACCTATATTTCTAGTACCTGTGTTCGTAGGCATAATAGGATGTTTTTCAACACCTTGCGCAATATTCCACAGTCCTTTTGTGACTAATAAATGATGCATCATATAAGCCCATAATGGATAATTGGTACCATCCAACTTATCCTCAACAACCAACATATGGAATACATTACTGCTTTTAGCCATGGCCACTGACTAAATTACCTTGATGCAAAAAAATGAATGTATCTGAAAAAGTTGAATAGAACTATCCAAACGATTTCTGCTAGACCTGTAGTAGAATTTGAGACACTTATGTTGGTGCAGGGCAATCAACAATTGAAGTTTTGATGAAGGTTTAAACTCAAGGACTAAAGAAAAAGATCTAGATTTGAAGCATGAAGAAAGTACATGTTCAGAGAATGAAGATGTGTATACATATGTACATTATTTTAGAGTTAGTTCACTTATACTTTTGTATGGTCATGAGCTTGTAAATATTTGCCTATATATACAAGAAAAAATATCGGGGAAAATATGAGAGTGTGTGAGAACAAGAATTGAAGAGAATTAGAAGTCATCAGACACTTGTGAACTGTGTAGAATAGCTGTCTCATCCATATGTAAAACTTTTCAGTAATGAAGAAAAGTTGCACCCGATTTTTCTAAGTGTTCTCCTTCTGTGCTTGATCATTTCAAGAATCCTTTTGTAGGTATCTAATTCCATAGTTAATGAGTCTATGGTTAAAGTTTAAGAGTCTAATTGTAAACAGGCTGTGAGAATTATGAGTAGGAACATTCATATGTGAAGAAGTGTTGAGTGTCTTTTGAAATAGGTGCAATTTCGATGGTCAAAGAACTGATCATTTCTCAGTGCACAATGTAAAGTTTTGCACAAATGAGGAGTAAATCTAAGTTGGAAGGTAATTCATCTATGGCTAAAAGCATTTGCATAAACGGGTTCTACTTTGAGAGAATCAAGCTTTAGAAGTTGTAGGTGTCAAAGTCGACTGTAAAGAACTATAGTTTTAGACATAGGTGACTTATTAAGATCATTTCTCAAGATCTACTGAGTCTTTTGGAATGATTTAACTTGGAGGAGGTGCGAAAACTATAGACGAGACCTTGTGCAAAGTTTTATCAAAAAGTTTATACATTTGATAAGTCAATGAGTGAGTTATGTGCAACATACTTTCTGTGTAGTCATCTCCTTCACAGTTTATCCAAAATTTTGATAATTGATAATTGATCCTCTAAATTGGTGAAATTTTTGAGTTACTCTTGATATAGAGGTGCTCTAACTTCAAGAGTAGCTTGTTCTTTTGGAGATCAACACTCTCCATCAGCGGTATCAGAGTAGGAAGTATCAAAATTGAAGAAAGGAGGACCCAGACTGCTGCAGTCATAAGAATTCAACATTTGAAGATTCAAAAGGTGAAAGCTTGAGAGAAATGCTTGAAGAGGAGGCCATAAGACATCAAGGAAGACAAAAGGAACTTCATTCGAAGTAAAGGTAACCTTATTCCTGATAAAGCTTGAAGGATTTAATACACAGGTGAAGAAAGGATGGGAGATTCTCTTCAGATAGAGAAACTAGATAGAGAGAACTATCCAGCATGGTCAATGAGGATGGAAGCTCATCTTATGAGCAAAGACTTGATAGGTTATATTACAGGTGAAGAAGAAAAGCCTCAGTTCAGAGATCCTAGTGTTCCAACTAGGGAGGAATTATCAGATTTGAAGACTTGGATGAAGAGAGATGCTCAAGCTAGGAGCATTATCTATATGGCAGTTAATGACTACTTGCTACCTCACATTAGAGGTCTCGAAAGTGCAAGTGATATATGGAATGCTTTGGAGGAGCATTTCCAAAACACCACAAAGTCAAGGAAGGCATCCTTGTGGGCAGAATTTACCACATTCAAGAAGAAGGCCTCTCAATCCATCTCAGATTATGTAACAAGAATGGACATTGCAGATGCATTAGGAGCAGTTGATGAAGATAACGAGGAGGATAAATTGGTAAGGCAAATCTTTACAGGTTTGAGAGGTGATGAAAAATGGAAGCCATTCATTTTGTCTACTGAATTATCACTAGATCATTTTACTCCTGACTTAAATCAGCTGCTAGGACACATGCTAACCTTTGAGCAGGATGTCAAAGGTGAAGGTGATAAAAGTGCAGGTCAAGCAATGTATTCAAAGGATAAGAAGAAGAATAGCAAAGGGAAGCAACAATCAAATGAAGATGAAGGTACAACTAGCCAAGCTAACTTCCTAAGAGGAAGAGGAGGTGGCAAAGGTAGAGGAAGAGGTAGAAGTAATAAAGATGGAGTTAAAGCTTGTTGGATTTGTGGTAAGACAAATCATTTAGCTAATGATTGTTGGCATAATACTCAGAATAATGGTGGATATAATCATAATTTTAATTCAAGAGGAAGAGGTGGCAGAAATCAAAGAGGTAATTTCAGAGGTAGAGGTAGTAGAGGCTACTTTGGAAGAAATGCAGGTAGAGGATTCCAAAGTCAGCAATACAACAATACCTACTACAATTACGCTTCACATCAGAAGGAGGATTCAAACATTGATAATGAATGCAACTTGTGAAAGGCAAAGTGAAGACCAAAGAGTCTTCTACATTGACTCAGAGTGTAGCAATCACCTGAGTGGCGACATAGCCTTGATGACTGATTTGGAGAATAAGGTAACTAATCATGTAGTTCAAACATGTGACAATACAAAACACAATGGAAGTACTCTCTTGAGTAAGGTAACATTGGTCATGCTTTGTACACTTATGGGGGACATAAGATCTCAGAGTTAGATCTTTGGCACAAAAGGCTTGGACATTTTAATGAAAGAGGTATTAAAGATATGGTTAACAATGGTTGCCTAATGTTGCAGGTCAACATATGACATACAGATGTGAGGCATGTCAATTAGGTAAGGCTCATAAGCAATCTTATTCCAAGCATGGTTTTATGTATTCAGAGAAGCTTGAGTTGGTACACACAGATGTGTGGGGACCATCAAAGGATTTCAGTATCAATGGTTCAAGGTATTATGTGATTTATGTTGATGATGCTACCAGATGGATCACTATCTATGTGATCAAAGATAAGTCAAAGGTATTCAATACATTCAAACATTATCATGTGTATGCAAAGAGAATTATAGGTCAAAAGTTGAAGAGATTAAGGTCAGATGGAGGGGGAGAGTATTTCTCTAATGAGTTCAGTGATTACTTGTGGAATGCAAGTATAAAAAGGGAAATTGTTTGCAGGTACTCTCCTCAACAAAATGGTGTAGCAGACAGGAGGAATAGAACTCTTGTTGAGTTTGCAAGATCCATGATGAAGGAGAAAAATTGCCCAAATTACTTGTGGGCTGAGGCTGTAAATACAACCACATATTTGGTCAATAGATTACCATGTAAAGCCTTGCAAGGTATGACACCATATGAGGCATGGTGGGGTAAGAGACCTACTCTAAACCATTGCAAAGTATTTGGATGTTTGGCATATGCATATGTGCCATCTCAATTGAGGCATAAATTGGAATCTAAAGATGAAAAATATGTGTTCATTGGATATGATGATAAGCATATGGGATATAGGTTGTGGAGTCCATCCACAAAGCAATTCCTTGTGTCTAAGGATGTTACATTTGATGAGCAATGTACTTGGTATGCAGGTACACTTAATGTTTATGCATGTGATGAAGAAATTGTGAATCAAAAGAAAGGTAAATCAAAGGTTCAGATATTTGATGAAGAGGAGAACAATGAAGTACAGGTTGAAGTTGAAGAAGTGCCAAGGTTTGATCCAGAATGTGATGAACTAGAAACCTCAAGAAGTGGAGAACTCAGAAGGTCATCAAGACACAAATGGCAACCTACAAGGTATAGTTATGACACTTCTTTTTTGGCTACCAAAGATTATGCTTATATGATAAAGGCAGATGAAGACCCTTCTACATATGAAGAGGCAAAAGGTAAGGAAAATTGGGAGAAAGCTATGCGGGAAGAGTATGATGCATTGATGGAGAATCAGACATGGGATTTGGTTCCTAAACCAAATGATTAGAAGATCATTGGATGCAAATGGGTCTACAATACAAAGAGGTTTGCAGCTGGAAGTGTGTCTAGGTATAAAGCTAGACTTGTTGTGAAAGGGTTTGCTCATACATATGGTGTAGATTATGATGAGACCTATAGTCATGTGGCAAAGATGACAACTATCAGGACACTCATAGCTATTGCTGCATGTAAAGGTTGGAAATTATGTCAACTAGATGTGAAGAATGCTTTTCTAAATGGTTATATTTCAGATGATGTTTTCATGGAGCAACCACAAGGATTCAAAGATGAAAGGTATCCAGATTATGTATGTAAGCTCAAGAGAGCTTTGTATGGTTTGAAGCAGGCCCCAAGGGCATGGAATTATAGACTTGTGAAGTTCTTGAAGGAACTTGGTTTTCAAGTATCTAAAGCAGATAGTAGCTTGCTTGTTAAAGCAAGTGATGATGGGTTGTTGAAGCTCAAGGTCAAGGACAAAGCATGGAAGCACATCAAAGAAGTGGACATAGAAGAAGAGAGAGCAAGTAGGGAGCTCCAAGAAGTGTATGTCAAATCTTCAGAAGAATCCCCTACAAAAATAGTGATTTTCATCACTAGAAACCATTGTAAATACCATTATCTATTTTTAGTAACTCCATTTTGTTCAAGCCGAGGAGTCCTCGAGCTTGAGGAGTATTAGAAGTACCATCGTACCAATTTTCATAATTTTTAGACTTCGTTTGAGCCCTCAAATAAGCCCTGGAACCTAATTTTTAACTAGGCCGGACACTAGGTCTGGACAGAGCCAAAACTAGTCAAAAAACTATAAAAAGAGCTAAAGAGCTCATTTTTGAGGTTAGCTTGTTAGAGAATAGAACTTTTGTAAGAGAACTCTTTTGCAATCTAAGCTTTCCATTGTTCCTCTCTTTGATCTTACTTTGTGCGCGTGTGTGTGTATGTGTGTGCATGTTTGTGTGCTTTCACTCACGCACTTGTGCCTTCACTTGCTCGTGGTCTTCATACCGGTCCTCACGTCTCCGCGGATTGACAAGTAAAGGAGGTGGTGCTTACGCTTGAGCTACACCAAATTTTGGCGCCGTTGCCGGGGAGAGAGCTTCGAGGACGAGCGTTGTGATGGTAAGATCGTAGATTTGCGACGTTGGAAGGTAAAAAAACTGTCATTTCAGTTCATTTTCTGTTTTTTCCTCTTCATCTTCATCATCATCATCATCTCCACCTTCTTCCATCTTCTTCTTCATAGAAAATTCTTGTTTTTTAGTGCATTTTCACCATCTTCATACCATTTTTCATGCATTATTGTGTGGGAAGGAGTTAGGAGAAGCAAGGGAGAGCAAGCGCTGTGTTTTTTTCATGATTTTCTGCTCATACGGAGTTCGCCATAGCCGGCGCTCAGAAATTTGAATTTCCCGCCAAAAAACGCGATTCTGTGATGAAAATCGCGATTCTGTGAAAATTCAAATTTTTTTTGAAAAATCACGATTTTCAGTTTTCCCGCCTAAAAGTTGGTTGAAAAGAATCGCGATTCTGTGTTTTTTCTCAAAAAACACGATTCTCTGCTCAAAATCGCGATTTTCAAAAAACACGATTCTCTGCTCAAAATCGCGATTTTCAAAAAAACACGATTCTCTGCTCAAAATCGCGATTCTCACCTATCACGATTTTCAGCAAAAACACGATTTTGTGAAAAACACGACTTTCTGCTCAAAATCGCGATTCTCACAAATCACGATTTTCAGCGAAAAATACGATTTTGAGAAAAACACGATTTTGAGAAAAACACGATTCTCTGATTGTGCTCAAAATCGCGATTTTCATGCCAAAAACACGATTTTGTGAAAAAGGCGATTCTGTGTAATCACAAATTGTTGCTCAAAATCGCGATTTTCAAAAATACGATTTTGTGCTCAACATCGCGATTTTCATGTCAAAAACACGATTTTGAGAAAACACGATACCCTACTCAAAATCGCGATTCTCAAAAAAATCACGATTTTCAGTAAAAAACACGATTGTGTGAAAAAAGGCGATTCTGTGTAATCACGATTTTTTGCTCAAAATCGCGATTTTCTAAAAACACGATTTTGTGCTCAACATCGCGATTTTCATGCCAAAAACACGATTCTGAGAAAATACGATTTTTCAGCGGGCTCAAAATCGCGATTCTCACAAATCACGATTTTCAGCAAAAAACACGATTTTGTGAATCACGATTCTCTGAGTCAAAATCGCGATTTTCAAAAAACACGATTTTGTGCTCAACAGCGCGATTTTCAGAAACACGATTTTGTGATCAACATCGCGATTTTCAAATCACGATTTTCTGCTCAAAATCACGATTTTCAAAAACACGATTTTGTGATCAACATCGCGATTTTCAAATCACGATTTTCTGCTCAAAATCGCGATTTTCAAAAACACGATTTTGTGATCAACATCGCGATTTTCAAATCACGATTTTCTGCTCAAAATCGCGATTTTCAAAAACACGATTTTGTGCTCAACATCGCGATTTTCTGAGTTCACAAAATCGCGATTCTCTGAAAGTTCACAAAATCGCGATTTTCTCCAAAGGCCCTGTTTGCCTGTTTTGACCCCTAGGAGCTTGAATTGGCATAACTTTTTCATCCAAAGTCCATTTTTTGAGCTCTATAGCTTGTTGGAAAGCGCGTTGATTTTGAGATAGGATAATTTGAAGTTGATCCTCAGGTGGGACTAGGGAACCAAGGGGGCTCTAAAGAATTTTGAACCATACCAAAGGGAAAATTTGGACTCTTGACTAAAGCTTATGAACCTGAGATCTGGTAGACACTTAGGCAAGGATAAACAAAGCATTAGATCTTCTGAGGCTAGTGTCAAGCATACATCCAAGTCTTGGACACAACAACTAAGTGGTGATCTTTTACTAAGTTCAGACACAAGTGATTCAGAAATGTCTTTTAGCATGGGAAAACCTGCAGGTGGCTCAGGGACTGCCCATCTACAAACACCGGAAGGTCCCTATAAGACACAGTTGGAATATATTCGGACCAACCAATTAGGTGCTCGCATCTATGAGGATGGTCTGAGGCGATCAGTGGTCCAACTCAAAAATCCAGATCAATCCTTTGGACTTGAACACCCGGTGGTCAAGTTCGAAGAGGGTTCATACATTGATAAGGAAGGAACCATGTATGTGGTTACCAACCAACCAGATAGGACCGATGAGTTTGGAAATATCATTCATGAGAATGAGATAGGAGACCTAGAACAAGGAAATATAGGACAAGGACCCCAGACTCCTAGAGGCAAGTCAGTTTTGACCCGAGTGATCACTCCAGACTGGATCCCTCAAGACAACAAAAGCATAGAACTATTTTTGAATAGAGAAACAGAGGAAGCCTTTTGGAGATTCAAGCCAGAACAACCTAGCCAATTGGGCATAGTCATCATCTACGAGTTCAAGGATCCAGAGATACCAGGAAAGGTTGTCTACCTGGATAACACATCAGAGAAAATTTTCTTGGTAACAGAACATGATAGACATGCATATACTTGGAAGAATGAATTGATTTTCCCCCCACCAAGATCCAATGTTTCCCACGGCCTCCAAGGAGTAGGGTCATCCCAAGCTCAGGAAGCCCAGAGAGAAAGAACTAGAGAGAGACCGGAGGTAAGTTTTGCACACACAGCGGGCAGGAATAGGTCAGGATTTGAAAATGAAAGACCTGAAAGAGAGAGATATCAAGCACATAGGCAACAAAGAAATGAACATGAATTTCCATTGCCTAGACCCCGGGAGTACCCAAGAACCCTTAAACCCAGTCACGTGATCAAGGCAATGAAGAACTATTTCGATGGGACAGGGGATCCTTATGATCATGTGGCCGAGTACAAACAAGTGCTGAGAGCCGAACAAATTGAGGACTGGTTCACCCAGTACGAGGCATTTGGTTTGACCCTTAAAGGCACTGCCTTAGCTTGGTTTCAACCATTGAGTAGAAGCAGCTATCGCGATATAGGTCAACTGCTAGACGAATTCATTGTAGAATTTTCCAAGAGTGGTATCAGGCATAACACATCGTCCCTGATCCATAGTTTCAAGCAGACACCCCAAGAAACAGTGCGACTAGCAGGTAGAAGGTTCAGACAGTACCTAGAAAGATGCCCTGCTCCAGAGCTACCCACACCAGCCAAACAAGTGGCTTTGTTTTTAGATGGCTTACTGAGCACAAAGTTAAGATCCTATGTATACTTGAAAGATCCAAGATCCATAGAAGAGTGTGTGCGGACGTGCATAGACATAGAAGATAACTTGGGTGAGGAGTTAGGATTGTCCAAACTCTACAAAGATTCGGATAGTTCTACTAGTCATACTTCAAAGATCTCTGCAGAAATAGAAGAGATAGCTGAGCAAGTTGCCAAGAAGCTGGGAGTCCAAAATCAACAAACACAGAGAGTCACTCCATTGAATCGGTGCTATACTTGCGGAGGTGACCACATGGCTAACGTATGCCCAAGGCAAAACCAAAACATTAGAGAAAGGAATGCTCCATATTGCACTATTGAGAGAAAATACACAAACCACACGGCTCAAGATTGTCCCTACAATAGGCAGGCTGTTAGACAAAATTATCAGCAACCTTACCCACAAGGTAGGTATCAGAATCAATACCAACAGCCATATTATAGACCACAACAGCAATATCAGGCACCATATAGGCCACAACCTGTCTTGGGAAACCAACCACCAGCTCCAGCCAACGTGATTCCAGTCAAGTATGTTGTGGGAGAGGAAAATCCAAATAGAGCTTTGGTGCCACTAACCCCATTGATACCAGATAATGACTCTCATGCTCATAGTTCAGACTACTCCCATGAAGGTAGTCCACATGCTTATTACACAGAGTCACCTGAACATAGTGAGATTTACTCGTATCAATATGAGGCACCACCTATGGAGCAAAATTGGGAGCCAGAATACTCCAATGTCATGTACACAAATCCTAACCCTAGGCCCCAGTTGAGACAAATGAGACCACAAGCCCCTAGAGGATCTTGTTTCAGATGTCATGGTGACCATTTCATTCGTGATTGTCCCCACCCACCATCTCCGAGCCAAGGACAGGCTATCACAATACAGGCTTTTTGTCCTGATTGTGGCAAAGACCATCTCCCCAGAGATTGTCCAAGAAACCCCTCTAGTGCACCCAAGATTACACCCATTAATGTGGTAGGCTTAGTGGCAGATCCAAGTTCAAGTAGTAGCAATGTGGCTCCTATACAAGCTGTCACTAGAGCACAAGCCTTAAAACAGGATAAACCAATAGAACAATCAGAGTCGAGTGAATCGGGAGAGCCTAGTAAGAGGAAAACAAGAACATGGAAGGATACCAGAGAGAAGGCCAATCGCAAGTGGAATAAAAAGTTATCGGAACTAGAAGAAAGCTTAAAAGAAGCGAAAACAAAAATAGAAGACATTGCATCTCAAAGCCCCTCGCATGCCGAAACTCCATCCACTCCACCTCATCCCACCCCATCACCCATTGTAAATAGACCGCAACCAGGGTCTGTTCTTGCAGATCCAACCCCAGAAGGCTTGGACATGATGTTCAAGGCCTACCAGGCTCGACTTCAAGAAGGGCCTACAGTGGCAAACCTAGACAAGAGTTACCCTAGAGCAGATTTAGAGATTGAACGGATGAAAATGTGCATGAAAATGGTAGAACAAGCTCAAGCCATACTTGAGACTAGTCAAAAGTTCAATCAGACAAACTCTATCAAATCAGATTTGCATTTCCAGGGCTTACTAGAAAGATTAGAGCAATTGGTAAACAAACCACAAGTTTCTTTACCTCCACAGGCTCAACCAGTTATTGAAAGAGGAAGCTCACCACCAATGGGAGCTTATGTTCCTAATTCCACGGATCCAGGAATACCTCCTTCAATTCAACAGTACTCTCAAGAATTCTTGCGGGAAATACAAGAAGAGAAATGGGCCAAGGAGAAGGGTAATTCCCCTCCTATTCCTGAGATTGATGATCTTCATGATCAATTTCCCCAAGACATCCCATCTATTTACGAAGATGAAGCAGAACAACAAGAAGACGAAAGGTTAGATTTTGAATCTAATACCTTAGAAGAACTGCCTCAATTTCCAGGCCCATGGGAATCTGAATCTCTCCAGATTAGAGCTCCCACAATACTAGTAAGAAATGAAGACTCAGTGGTTCCAAGGAACACTGATGTCGTGAAGAACACTAAGGTTCAGTGTCATCTCACTGTAGAAGAGCTGCTCAAAGCAAAACCTGAGTTATGGAATCATGTGAAGGATCAGGTCCCAGAACTTGATTCCAACATGCCAAAAGCAGGCTCCAAGCAAAGGGTACCCGAGATACCTCTAGACAAAATAGGGGACATGTGTGAAGGTGAAGAAGGTAATACTTATCTTCCAATCACCTACCAAGGTTACACAACCAAAGCAATCATAGATTCAGGTGCTGGTGTTGCTATTGCGACCACCTCCTTGTGGAAGCAATGGGGCAAGCCCACATTAAGACCAACGAGAATGAAGCTTCAAATGGCTGATGGTCATTTTGAAAGACCTCTAGGATTGCTAGAAGGGATCACTCTAACCACTTGTGGTGTAGAGTTTGAGCACACATTTGCTATATGTGACTTTGAGAAAAATAATGTCTTTGAGATGATCCTAGGAAGACCCTTCCTACGACAATTGCAAATAGTACAGGATTGGGGAACTAACTCCTTGTACTTACAGCACTTAGGGGTCACCACTAAGGTCAATTTGAAGGATTACACCTTCAGAGATGTACCACCCCTACAGTGGAATTCTATCCACAAAGCGAAAGAAGATTCCATCTCTGTGCATTCTGAAAGTTCACCTGATCCATCATGGCTGCATGAAGATACTCATTTGTGGATGTGCAAGGTCGCAAAGGAAGAGGAAAAACGTTTAAAGGCAAGAGAAGAAGGAACTTCGCTAGGAGATAGACCAGTTAGGGACCCAGCCTACACGCCGATGATCTTTCCAGATGAGGAGTTTGAGCCTCATGGCTGGCCAGAAATCTTAGCCACCATGGACATTGCTGTCAATGAGGAACAGTGGACACCTCATTGTGATGAGGAGGGTTATGATATCTCAGTGTTCATGTGTCAACCCTTGCTAGAAGAATGTGACCCTAGTGATGTCATAGAAGAAGAAGAGAATGATGATGATTTGGAGTCTATTGTGATGGATAGTTGCTTTAACTCAGAGCAGCACTATCTAGAAGATATAGGAGTGTTCACCCAGAAAGAAGAAGAACCTCTCACAAGTATTAAAACAGTAAACTCAAAGGATGGAAGTGAGAGTAGTCAAAAGAAAAAGAAAAGAAAAGTAGTGAAACAAGAAAAGGAGGAATCAGTGTTTGAAGTACCAGAAAACTTCAAGAAATATGAAGTTGACGACCGCAAAATTTTGGTACGAATGCCTAAGAGAGAGGCCATCATAGGAGAATCATATGATAATAAAGAAAAGACCAAGAAGATTGTAGTGACCATTGAAGAGAACGAAGAGAGATGCACATATATAGGAGATGACCTAAGTGCAAGAGAAGAAATGGAGCTCATAACTCTATTAAGGGAATATAGGGATGTGTTTGCATGGCACTATAGAGACTTGAAAGGGGTAGATCCAAGAATTTGCTCTCATACTATCCCCATGACTGCTGATGCTAAGCCCACCAAACAGAAGCCCTACACATATAATGATACCTATGCAGCAAAAATAAAAGAAGAAATTGATAGGTTGATTGAAGCCGGATTCATCTATGAGATTGAGCATACCGAATGGGTGTCCCCCATTGTTGTGGTACCCAAGAAGAACGGGAAGTTGCGAGTGTGTATTAACCTTAAAAAACTTAATGCCGCTACGATTAGAGATAGTTATCCACTTCCAATCACAGAACACCTTTTGGAGCGTGTTGCAGGCAAGGAAGTTTATAGCTTCCTTGATGGATTTTCAGGTTACAATCAAGTAGCCATTGCCCCAGAAGATCAACACAAAACAGCTTTTGCTACAGAGTGGGGAATCTTTGCATTTCGTGTGATGCCATTTGGGCTCACCAATGCACCTGCAACATTCCAAAGGCTCATGTGTCATGTCTTCAAAGAGTTCTTGCGAAAGAGCTTAGAAGTGTATGTGGATGATTTATGTGCTCATTCCCAAGAAAGAAGGGTTCACATCCCTGAGCTCAGACAAATCTTCAACAAGTGTAGAGAATATCGAGTGTGTCTAAACCCAGAAAAGTGTGTGTTTATGGTGCGTCAAGGTAAAATCTTAGGGCATATTGTTTCTAAGAATGGAATCTCAACAGATGAAGATAAGGTACGAGCCATAGCGGAACTACCAAGGCCAAGGAATGTTAAAGAGGTACAAGCCTTTATGGGCCATTGTGGATATTACCGTAGGTTTATCCACATGTACGCGATCATAGCTAGACCCCTTTATGCCTTGTTGTCTAATTTTGAGTGGAACGACGAATGCGAGAATTCTTTCAATGAACTGAAGAAACGTTTGTGCACAGCACCAATATTGACCACTCCTGATTGGAATAAGCCATTCCATGTCCATGTGGATGCATCCAATCATGCCATAGGATGTGTGCTAGCACAACCCACAGGTGAAGGGAATTTAGATTTGCCCATAGCATATGCTAGTAGACAACTAAACCCAGCCGAAAGAATTTATACCACAACCGAGCGAGAAGGGTTAGGCATGGTATATGCTGTAAAGAAGTTTAGACACTATTTATTGGCCAACAAGTTCAAGTTTTTCACTGATCATCAAGCTTTGTTATATTTGGTCAATAAACCTTGCAATACTGGACGCTTAGTAAGATGGTTCCTCTTACTAATGGAGTATGACTTTGAAGTTGTTGTCAGGAAAGGTAGAACCCACCTTCGGGCAGATCACCTTTCTCGCATTACTTCAGGAGAGTCACCACAAGGAGTGTCTGATGAACTACCTGATGCTTATCTGTTCAATTTGGAAGTTGTTCCTAAATGGGCAAATAAGTTGGTACCAGTCCTAACCTTCGGCCCTGCAAATAAGAATGTGAAAACATCACAAGAAGAAATTGTAAAATCACAAAAATATCACATATTGGCAGGAAGCATGTACAAACAAGATACTGAGGGTGTATTAGCTTGTTGTGTCGAGGATGATGAACATAGTAGTTGGTTGCAGCAAGCTCATGAGGGATTGCTAGGAAATCACTATTCTAAACAACGAACATTGCAGAATTTGAAACGTTTAGGAGTGTATTGGCCTAGCATGGACAAAGAAATACATGAGTGGATCAAGAATTGTCCAATGTGCAGAGAGAGACCACCAGTGGAGCATGCGACCCTTTATCAAGTATCATTAATTCCAGATTGGAGTGCTCCATTGGTAGAGTTTATGAGATCGGGAAGATTACCCAAAGAGGCCAGTCTAGCAAGAAGACGAAATATGGAGCAAGAGGCTCAAGGCTATGCCTTAGTAGGAGAGAACTTATACCGGAGAGGTAAAGATGGTTACTTAAGACTGTGCGTTCATGAATCAGACTATTTAAGGGTCTTAGAGACTGCACACAGTGGTGTTGCAGGTGGACATTTTGGTCCTGACCGAGTGATTAAGACCATTCTGTTCTCAGGACTTTGGTGGCCCACTCTTCATATGGATGCACATACCTATGTGAAGAAATGTGACACATGCCAACGTGCACAATATCCAGTTAGAAAAGACGAGATGCCTTTGAGGCCAATGATGGGAGGGCGTGCATTTTCCAAGTGGGGCATAGACTTCATAGGTCCTATTAATCCCCCTGCTAGAAACTCCCATGCAGAGTATATTATTGTAGCCACAGATTACCTTACCAAGTGGGTAGAAGTGAAAGCCACAACAAAGAATGATGCTCAAACGACGGCTAAGTTCTTATTCGAGAATGTGTTCACGAGATATGGGCTACCAATAGAGTTAGTGAGCGATAGAGGCACACACTTCTTGAATGAAGTCATTGAAAATCTTCTCCAAGAATTCTTGGTGATACATAAGAAATCTGCCCCCTATCACCCACAAGCTAACGGACAAGCCGAGAGTACCAATAAGATCCTTTGTAACGTATTGACGAAATTGGTAAATAATAAACGCTCTGATTGGGACAAACAACTTCATCATGCTGTTTGGGCTTATCGCGTTGCCTACAAAACGGTACTCAACGCCACCCCATTTCAGATGGTCTTCGGACAGAACGCTGTGCTACCATTAGATTTCTTAATCCCTGCCTTAAAAGTAGCACAAGAGTATGAGTGGAATGGGCATGAATTGTCCTCTAGGATCTTTGATCTCGAACGCTTGGGTGAGACGAGGCTACGAGCGGCATCAGGCATCTACGCTGCAAAGAAGCGGCAAAAGGCATACTTTGATGCACACATCAAGGATAAGGGATTGAAAGAGGGTGATCTAGTGTTGGTATACACACTAAAACAACATGCCCGTAAGTTGGAAAAAAGAGGATATGGACCCATGATCATTAATAGAATTTCCACTAGTGGTGCAGTTCAGTTGGCCACTCTAGAAGGAGATATCTTGCCAAACTATATTAGTGGCTGCAGAGTCAAGCTATATCAAGAACCTCTTACTGAGGATATGCTAATGAGACTCAACACTGCTAAGAAGCGAAAAGAAGAAGAGTTAAGAGTGAGAGAAGAAGCACAGGTAGAGGCCAGAGAGCGTATTAGGCGAAATAAGTTAAGGCGATTAGGCCTAGATGTCAACTCAAAAGCCCCAAAATATCACATGGATATGTGTCAAAAGTCAGGCATTGCGACTTCTCAGGTCATTGACCGAAGACCCTTTGTGACCATAGAGATAGGACAAGGGAAGGGTGCAAGGACGGTGAAAGCATTGATTGACTCAGGTGCAGCAAGTAGTGCAGTTAGACTTTCCTACTGCCAAGACTTGGGGTTGAACATCAATCCCATAGAAGCTTATCTCATAGGATTGGGAGGTGTGGAAACCCCTTGTTTGGGCGAGGTGGAACTTCCCATCTACCTTCAAGATGTTCCAATGAAAGTCAAAGCGCTAGTATGTCAAGATGAGAACCTTACAGAACCACTTGTCTTGGGTCAAGATTGGATCTATGACCATGCAGTTAACTTAAACCTAAGAAGTCAAATTCTTCAAGTTTGGGTACATGAACAATGCATTACATTAGAATTAGAGAATTGCATGCTCCTAGATCATGGCACCACACACTCTCTTAGTTCTTCCAAGACTAATCATATGAAAGAAGATGTTGTATGTGTCAAAAGCTCTATGATGCAGAAGGCGTCAATCGTGGAAGACCAGGTTCGAAGGCGGGTGGATCTTTCTTCTTCTCCAAAGAATCAAGTAGCCATAGTAGTGAGTCCACCACACAAGCAAACACAACCGTTCACGACAACTGCTACATCAAATAGAAAGACACCATTCGATAAAAAAGCAGTTCCGAGCATGAAGCAGATATGGGTACGCAAAGGAGAGCAACCACCAGCCTTGCCCCCACAAATCCCATCCATGCACACCAACCAGGCCAGAAGACGAAGGAAGCAGCTCAGACAAGCTCAATCACAAGGTATCCAACAAGTTTGGGTGCCTAAGAAGTTAGCTGCAGCTCAACAAGGGCAATTACAGATGTGGGTACCTAAGAAGCTCTTACATCCACAACAACCTATGTTCTCCCACATGCGAAAGGTCTCACCCAAGAAGCCAAAAAGAGAAGAGGGTAAGAACCACGTACAGAGACCGAAAGAAGATCAAATCAGCTCTTCAAGAAAAGTAGGAAGACGTGCAAAAAGGATATGGGTTTGGAAGCCAAAAGTACAAGCAGCCTCCATCGAACGAAAGCGCCAACCACACTGGATACCACCGTTCAGAACGCATCCAAAGAGGAAGACGCCTGAAGTGATCTCTAGAGTGCCAAATGATGTTCTAAAATGGACTCTAATAAGGAGGATTACATCAGTTCGAGACTCAATGGATACCTCCACCAAGGTCGGCATCAAGCTCCACAAATAACATCGAAAGCCTCGTACGAGCAACAACCATGTGCTCCTTGCACAACCCTGTCTTTTGCACCATTTAGGTCATGCATTTCCAAAGTATGCATTAATATAGGGCCACATTACACGGCCGTGCATAGACACACTTGAGAATCCCATGCACAAGAGCACAATGACATATGTCGAACATTTCTATTGATACTAACTTTTGTGTTCTTGTTTTGTGATATCCTTTTTCTCAAAAAAAAAAAAAAAAAAAAAAAAAAAAGAAGTGGGAGAGAGCTTGTTCCCAGTGTGTCTCGGCCAGCAGTGGGATTATTGCTGCCTTATCTGGTAGATGACAAGCATTTGGCATGAACATGGCATCTACAACTATGATTTTCTCTTGCCATGGTAGGAATGAAGAGCTTGAAGGTCCGCAACTTGAGTGATGCTTAACTACTTCATGTACCAGAGCATCCAAGGAGATATCTGCAAAAGGTAGTTTTGGAGGAGAAGACTCCTGCATATGGTGAGCTAAAGAGCATATGTGAAACTCAGCTTAGTGTAGTTACCCGATGTTGCTTGCCAGGGAATATAAAGCAATTCAATTCTCAGTATTTCCTGAACCAGTATGGAACAGTAGCACTGGTGAATGGTCTATGTCAATCAGCATGGTAATCTCTTAGAAACCGGCACGTGTCCAATATTCCTCTGAGTGTCAATATAGGGAAGTGAACGTGCAGGAGCCCAAGCTCAGAAATGCACATTGTTAGTGACAAATGTTGCTGTGAAAAGAGGAGAGGGGATCCACCACTCAAAAGATCTCATCAGTGGACAATCAACATGGACATTCATCAACAAGGTTCCATCCCAAAGGCCGAGTGTACAACACGAAGAGGCAAACATCCATCAACCTTCGCCATGGTAAGTATCTTTACTCTGGAAACACCATAACCATGATAGTTTAGGAAACCTCTTTGTCAGCATACCCTTGAGCACTTAGCTCAAGACCCGCAATTTTTGCACCATACTTCTCCCAATGCATTTTCCAAGTAAGCATGCGTAGGGCTACATTACAAGGCCGTGCACAAGGCACATACTTTTTTCAACCCATGCACGAACACACTTACCCATCACTCAATATGGGTTATGAGTACTTGGCATGACTACTATGAAGATCAACTTTGGAAGATCTAGAAAACATCAACGGAGACTCACAACGACACAGTCATGCTGGAATACAAGGCAGAAGCACATACCAAGAGACTACAACCTGCAAAGACTCACAGTGATAGATGAAGAACGTCGGACGACTTGTGTTCATACAGAAGGGACACTCCCTCTCAAGGCACTACTTGGTACAACCACTACAACAAGGGTCTGTCAGGGACGACAGACTCGAGAGGGGGGGGAGTGTTGAAGCTCAAGGTCAAGGACAAAGCATGGAAGCACATCAAAGAAGTGGACATAGAAGAAGAGAGAGCAAGTAGGGAGCTCCAAGAAGTGTATGTCAAATCTTCAGAAGAATCCCCTACAAAAATAGTGATTTTCATCACTAGAAACCATTGTAAATACCATTATCTATTTTTAGTAACTCCATTTTGTTCAAGCCGAGGAGTCCTCGAGCTTGAGGAGTATTAGAAGTACCATCGTACCAATTTTCATAATTTTTAGACTTCGTTTGAGCCCTCAAATAAGCCCTGGAACCTAATTTTTAACTAGGCCGGACACTACGTCTGGATAGAGCCAAAACTAGTCAAAAAACTATAAAAAGAGCTAGAGAGCTCATTTTTGAGGTTAGCTTGTTAGAGAATAGAACTTTTGTAAGAGAACTCTTTTGCAATCTAAGCTTTCTAGTGTTCCTCTCTTTGATCTTACTTTGTGCGCGTGTGTGTGTATGTGTGTGCATGTTTGTGTGCTTTCACTCACGCACTTGTGCCTTCACTTGCTCGTGGTCTTCATACCGGTCCTCACGTCTCCGCGGATTGACAAGTAAAGGAGGTGGTGCTTACGCTTGAGCTACATGGGTTCATTTACATGTGCATATATGTTGATGATATAATTCTTACAGGTACAGATGAGAAAGGCATTCAAAGTATAAAGAAGCAAATGGAGAAAGAGTTCAAGATTAGTGACTTGGGAGACTTGTCATATTTCTTGAGCATGGAGATCTCATACACTCAACATGGAGTGTATGTAACTCAAGAAAGGTATTTGAAAAACTTGTTGATCAAGTTTAAGATGAATGATTGCAAGGTAGCACCTACTCCAATGGAGGTGAATCACAAATTGAGCAGATATGGAGGAGAAGAGTTCAAGGACATGAAGCTATATCAAAGTTTGGTTGGTAGTCTGATCTATGCTACATTAACTAGGCCTGATTTGTCATATGCAGTTGGAGTATTGTCTCAATTCATGCATTGTCCTAGGAAAGAACATTGGATTGCATGACAAAGAGTGTTGAGGTACATTAAGGGTACACTCAAAGAAGGTTTGTATTATGGTTTTACATTATATACAAACATCAAGATTTATAGTGATACAGATTGGGCAGGTAATCCTGATGATAGGAGATCAACTTATGGATACTTGTGTTATGTGGGAGATAAGTTAATTTCATGGTGTTCAAAGAAGCAACACATAGTTGCTTTATCATCTAGAAAGGCTAAGTACAAAGGTATGGTTGAAGCTGCAAAGGAAGTGATATGGCTTAAGACTCTTATGAAGAGTTTTGACATCACTCAGAGTACACCTACTATTCATGGAGATAACATGAGTTCATTGTATTTAGCTGCTAATCATGTTTTTCATGCCAGGACTAAACATATTGAGATTCAGTATCACCTTCTAAGAGAGAAGGTGATGGATAAGGAGATTGAAGTAATACATACTTCAACATATGATCAGATAGCTGATATGCTAACCAAGAGCTTGGATGGACCAAAGCTACAGAGATTCAAAGACATGGCAGGTATAAAGAAGATAGAGAAAACCTCAATTGATGATTGAGGGGGAGTTGTTGGTGCAGGGCAATCAGCAATTGAAGTTTTGATGAAGGTTTAAACTCAAGGACTGAAGAAAAAGATCCAGATATGAAGCATGAAGAAAGTACATGTTCAGAGAATGAAGATGTGTATACATATGTACATTATTTTAGAGTTACTTCACTTATACTTTTGTATGGTCATGAGCTTGTAAATATTTTCCTAAAGATACAAGGAAAAATGTCAGGGCAAATATGAGAGAGTGTGTGAGAACAAGAATTGAAGAGAATTAGAAGTCATTAGATACTTGTGAAGTGTGTAGAATAGCTCTCTCATCCATATGTAAAACTTTTCAGTAATGAAGAAAAGTTATGCCAGATTTTTCTGAGTGTTCTCCTTCTGTGCTTGATCATTTCAAGAATCCTTTTGTAAGTATCTAATTCCATAGTTAATGAGTCTATGGTTAAATTTTAAGAGCCTAATTGTAAACAGGTTGTGAGAATTATGAGTAGGAACATTCGTATGTGAAGAAGTGTTGAGTGTCTTTTGAAATAGGTGCAATTTTGATGGTCAAAGAATTGATCATTTCTCAGTGCACAGTGTAAAGTTTTGCACAAATGAGGAGTCAAAATCTAAGTTGGAAGGTAAGCCATCCATTGCTAAAAACATTTCCATAAACGGCTTCTACTTTGAGAGAACCAAGCTTTAGAAGTTGCAGGTGTCAAAGTCGACTGTAAAGAACTACAATTTTAGACATAGGTGACTTGTTAAGATCATTTCTCAAGATCTACTAAGTCTTTTGGAATGATTTAACTTGGAGGAGGTGCGCAAACTATAGGCAACACCTTGTGCAAAGTTTTATAAAAAACTTTATACATTTGATAAGTCAATGAGTGAGTTATGTGCAGCAAACTTTGTGTGTAGTCATCTCCTTCACAGTTTATCCAAAATTTTGATAATTGATCATTGATCCTCTAGATTGGTGAAAGTTTTGAGTTACTCTTGATATAGAGGTGCTCTAACTTCAAGAGTAGCTTGTTCTTTTGGAGATTAACACTTTTCATCAACTTATACTGGCAAATCAAAACTGGTATATATCTTTGGCACAAAAAGACAAAATAGCCTACACAAGGACTGTGATAATGCATTCGGAGGCTGAAACGAGTTTAGATCACAATTTTGACATCACAAAGCGAAGATGTTTTGATCTTCTAGTCACCCCAAGTATGCTAACTAATTTCATGTGATTCTGAAGGGGGGGGGGGGGGAAACCTCCGAAAGAGGGAAAAAAGTGCCCCAATGATCCTAGAGTGTTCACACACATCACTACCTAAATATATCAACAAGCAGCATATCATCAACATAGACAACAATGATGAGAAGCACATCATTTTCATACTTAATATATACGGTGCTTTCAGTTGGAATGTTCTCAAAACCATGTGCAATCAATTAAGCATGTATCTTTTCATACCAAGCACGTGGTGCTTGCTTCAAACCATATAATGCCTTCTTCAACCTGCACACTTTGTTCTCATGCCCTTTCTATATGAATCCATGGGGATGAAAAACATACACTTCTTCATGCAAGTCACCATTTAGAAATTCAGTTTTAATGTCCAATTGATGTACATTCCAACCATGATGAGTTGCAAATGCACAGATGCAATGAACAGTAGTCGTTTAGCATGTAGGAGCAAAGGTCTCATAAAACCAATGCCTCTTTCTTGAGCATAACCCTTTGCAACAAGCCTAGCCTTATACCTATCAATTGTTCCATCAGGCCACTTAGTGCCAATGGCCTTCTTTCTAGGAGTCAAGTTGCATAAAGACCATGTACCATTTTTCATGATAGCATCATATTCAGATTGCATAATAGCCATCCAATTTTTAGAATTTTGTGCTTCATCAAACAAAACAGACTCATTCTCATCATAGAGACTAGAGGCAGACATAGTATAGCAATATGATGCAAAAGAAGCACTATGAGAACCTGAACAAGTAGGATATGACAGAGGTGCATCTAATTTGCTATCACGCAAAGTCTTCACCAACCATTTTGGCATAGTTTTTACCTCCTGAATATCAGCTCTCTCATTAAATGCATCATGTAAATCTGCATCAGAATTGGAATGATCTGCATCTTTACAATGAAACCTTTAAAGGCTAAGAAGTTGCCTCTTTAGGACTAGCACTAGACTGTCCACTTGTAAAAAGAGGCAGCAAAGTGTCATACATGTCTTTGGAGCTAATTGATATCAAGGTGCATTATCATTTCAACATGGAAAAGATATTATCAGGTGATATTGACCTTGTTTAAGTGAGGACAGATACGCAATATTTTCACTAAAGCACTTGGAGCTGAGAAGTTGAAGAAGTTTCAAAAGATGCTTGGATTATAGGACATGAGGTTGAGCTTGAGGGGGAGAGTTGAGATATCAAGCTCAACATGTGATGATCCAAGATGACATGTATTACTTCTCCATTTCTCTGACATGTATAGTGGTCACACCGGTATATGTCAGGGATACTTCATTGAGCTATACTAGATTTATCTACTGAGATTGATGGCACATTCATTTCTTGCGAGCGAGCTCATTCGTGGGCATTACGATTTTCCTTATGTGTTGTTCTTTATATATTGCACTAGTTTGTATTGTTCTTTTAGGTCATTCTTGTATATTCCTTTTATGTAATATAAGAAGAAGAATAAGAAGAAGAAGATCATTCTTCCTTGCCTCAATCTGTTGTGCTCATCTTTGAGTGTGAGAGTGTGTGAGTGAGCTCTCTTCCTTATCTCCTTCCTCCTAACATGGGATACATTTACCACTTTATACCAAACAAGGAATGAGGCTCATGTTGCTTACCTCTGAAAATAGTTGGAGAATGATCACATGAATGAAGGAGATTCCATGGATAGTTCTTTGACAGAGATCAAAGATTTGAAGGAGCAGTTGATTTCTGTTGATGAATTCTTACCTCATAGTTCACTTGTCCAGATTGTTCTGAATGGTCTTCCAGATTCATATAAGAGTTTTTCTTCTACTCTTCGATTGATGATAAAAGGAAATCCAAATGCCTTAACATTTGAGGAGTTACTCTCTATTCAGTTTCAAGAAGATTAGTCTAGGCCGAACAAGTCCATTATGTGTATTGCAGGTCAACCTTTCCTGGCTAGTCAAAAGGGCAAAGGTAAATGGAGCTCATCTACTAATAAGTGGAAATCTACTAATTCTACACAATCAAAGAAGGATGATGGCGATGAGAAGAAAATAGAAAAGCAAAGATTGTACTACAAATACTATAACGAAAATGATCATCTCATAAAGAGTTGTCCAAAATTGATGCAAAAGAGAGAAAGAAAAAAGAGGGCTTGAATGCTTGGTGCAAAAGCCTCTGCACCCAAATTAGAGTTTGTAAATCTTGTGCAAAATGAAGAATGGGAGTTTACTACTATTTGCAGTTTTGATCCATCTTCTCATGAATAGTGTATGTCTATAGTAGACTCAGATGTTTGGTATATTACCTCGTAGCGCAATTTTTCACTTCACTTGAGCCTGTCCCTACATGGAATACTGTCACATGCACCAAAAACTCCTCTTATCCTGTCATGGGAGTTGGTAAGATCATTCTAAACACTACTAATGGTAGTTCTTTTAAATTGTCAGATGCTTTATTTATGCTAGGGATCAAGAAAATTCTTTTATTAGTTTCAACATTAGCCTAGATCGGCTTGGTTGTGAAATTTGTTGATGACAAATGTACAGTTCATGATCTGTCAAATGGCGACTTCATTCTTACTTCTAGCATTTTATGTCGTGGGCTATATAAGCTCATAGATTATGCAAAATCTGTGAATGATTCAGCATGTGCAATTCAAGACTCTCATGCAATGTTAGATGCAAAGCTTTGGCATGCACACTTTGGTCATCTAAATTTTGCTAGTTTGTTAGGCCTACAGAAATCTAAAATGGTGTCCTTTTTGCCAAAACTTGAGGCACATGGTAAACATGTTTGTGAAGGCTGTATTTTGGGCAAAATGAAGTGTTCCTCATTCCCAAACGATGGTTCAGTTTGAGCTACCGAAAAATTGCAGCTTGTTCACAGTGATGTTAGTGGTCCCATGCAAACACCCTCCTTTGGGAACTAGTTTTACTTTATGACTTTTATTGATGATTTTTCCAAGTGTGCATGGGTGTATCCATTGAAAGCAAAGTCCAACGTGTTTATGTGTTCAAAAAGTTTCTTCTTTTGGCTAAAAATCTATCAACATGCAAAATGGGCATCCTTTGTTTTGATCTCGGGGGAAATATATGTCTTTTGATTTCAATACATTTCTCATTGAACGTGATATAAAACATTAGTGTACAATTTCATATACACCTCAATAGAATGGAGTTGTTGATAGGAAGAACATGTCAGTCATGGAGATGGTGAGGTGTATGGTCAAGATCCAGGCTTTACCACATAGTTTTTGGCTTGAGGCTATTATGTGTGCAGCATATGTACTTAACAGGTGTCCCACTAAAGCATCGCAGTCTATCACTCCATATGAGGCTTGGCATGGTCGCAAGCCATCTGTTTCTCACCTTCGTGTCTTACATAGTAATGGGTGTAACCTTGGGCTCACTAGAGGGGTTCCTTCGACAATCTCTCAGGAGATGTTCCTTATGGCACTCGGGACAAAAGCCTTGTATTATGATGTTTTGACCTTGTCCTAAAGCCAGTGGTGGGGACATTCACGAATGAAATGGTCGCCTTGACATTTAAAACATGGTCCCCTAGGGCCTTGTGGCCCCATTTGTCTCAATTGGGGCTTGGGGTGATTTTGTGTAAGAAGCTTGTGGAATATCTTCATGGATGTAGTCACAACTTTGAGCATGAGGGTCATTTTTTGAGACCAAATGGGTCATTGACACCAATGCTTTATTAGGATTCTCCTCTGCCACTCCATAGATATACATAAGATCTAAGTTTCCTGCTTAGAAGTCCATCTAAAAACATGGAAACTTGTTTTGCTTGTGTAGGTAATTTAGGTGTGGGACACCTTTCCACTTATTATTTAAATCTACGTTCGGCTAGTTGAACTGTTTCTTGGGGTGTCTGCTTAAAGCTATGGATCAAGGATGATGTGTTATGCCTAATGCCAGTCTTGGAAAATTCTATGACGAATGCTTCTAGCATTTGAGACTGTTTAGGGGCTGAAATCAAGCTAAGTTAGTACCCTTTAGGATCAAACCATATGCCTCAAACTGGATGAACAAGTCCTTGACTTGTTAAGCTCTTAGCACTTGTTTGAACTCGGCCATATGATCATAAGGATCTCCTAACCCATCAAAGTAGTTTTTCATTGTCTTCACCACTTGAGAGGCTCTAAGCGTTTTGGGGTACTCTCAGGGTCTAGGTATGGAAAATCATGTTCATCTCTTTGATGCCTATGTGCTATACGTCTCTCTCTTTCAGGTCTTTCACTTTCAATTCCTGATCTATCTCTGGCCACAGTGTGTGCAAAGCTTACCTCAGGTCTCTCTCTATCTCTTTCGCTCTAGGTTTCATGAGCATGGGATGATCCTATAGCTTGGAGGCCATGGGAAACATTAGATCGTGGTGGAGGAAAAATCAATTCATCCTTCCAAGTGTATGCATGCCTACCATGCTCTGTTACCAAGAACAATCTCTCAGACGTGTTATCTAGATAGAAAACTTTGCTTGGTATCTCAAGATCTTTGAACTCATAGGTGGTGACTCCACCTATCTTGCTAGGTTGATCTGGCTTGAATCTCCAAAAAGCTTCCTCTGTTTCTTTATTTAAGAATATTTCTATGTTGTCTTGGGGAACCCACTCTGGGGTAATCACTCTAGTCAAGACAAATTTGCATCAAGGAGTCTTGGGTTCTCATCCTAGGTCTCCTTGTTGTAGGTCCTTGAGAATGGCATTTCAAAACTCATATGTCTTGTCTAGTAATCCAGTAACCACATACATGGTCCCTTGCTTGTCAATATAAGAACCCTCTTTGAATTTGACCACTAGGTGTTCAAGTACAAAGGGTTGATCGGGATTTTTGAGTTGGAGAATTGATAGCCTCAGACCATCCTCATAGATATGTGAACCTAATTGGTTGGTCCTAATATATTCCAACTATTTTTTATAGGGACCTTTTGGTGCTTGTAAATAGGAAGTTCTTGAGATACCTACGGGTCTCTCCATGCTAAAAGACATTTCTAAATCACTTGTTTCTGAACTTAGCATGTAGGGATAATCACTAAGTTGTTGTACCCATGACCTAGCTATGTAATTGACACTAACTTTAGATGATTTGATGCTTTTTCTATCCCGCCCAGGTGTCTACCTAATCTAAGGTTCATAAGCTTTGTCTACTACTCCCAAATTTCCTAAGTACAACCACGTTGCAATGTTCTTTTAAATTAGTTACTTGTTCTTTTATAGATTCCTCTGGGGTAATCTTGTCTGACCAATATCTTCATTAAGAATACTAGAGTTTTATCGCACTTTGAGATGTGATCAATCCACTTAAGTCCTTTTCCTTTAGGGTTTGTCGCAACAATATCCTAACTTATGCTTGAACTTGAGAAATTAAGGTTTTCTTGGACTTGATTCATACCCATCAAAACCCTAATCAATCAATATCGCTAGTCGTATTTAGCCTAAGCTAAGAATTGACTAAGGAGGTTAAGAATGCTTCCAACCTCAAATCACTTCTCCCTTCACTACAAGGAATACGGGCACATAGCGACGATTAAGGAGACACAATTTTGTCGCTATAAAATTGTAAAACGCATCGCAACAAGCATCGAGCACTGACCGTCGATCAAACGAAGAGCAATGTGTCCTATTATAGGAATTATGATGAATTTTACTATCAAGAGCATATTATATGTTGGAGTAACTCTTGCTATGGCACGTATCGAAGACCACGATTGTAATGTATTGAACATGAGGTAGAGTATGGTACTTTTGAGCATGCACCACCACCTGGTCAACATGATAATGCTTGGGTATGTATTTTTTTAATAAACTAATGTCATTATTTTATTTAAAAACCATATACAAAATCAAATTATTGTTGATATACACGAATACTTGCTCGATGATGATGATGATAATAATAATCCTCATAATGTTAATATACCTCGTACACATCATGGACTTGTTGTTCATCAATTACAAGCAGAGGTTCCTCAAAATCATCTACCTCTTGGTTTAGAGACTGAAATGGCTGGAGATTATCCATTGCCAGCTCGTGATCGTTCTCTAGTACAAACAGATGATAGAAGAAGATATGGAGGATGGCATAGAGGACCACTTCCTTTAGATGGAGAGGTTTTCAACTTTTGGGGTAATCGCTATATGATTTCTCCATCCACGATTACTAATGCTTGTCGTGGTCTCTTTATTGTAGAGGATTTGTATGTGCCTCCGAACTCTGAAGTCACTCTTATGTCATTTTGTGGTCCTATATATGGATGGGGAGATTGGCATTGACTTGCACGTTATGTTCAAAGCATGAGGACTTATTGAATATGCTTGAATACAACATCCCGTACTAGTAGAAGGATTTCACATGTAGAAAATGAAAGATTATATATTGGTGGAAGACCTTACACGCATGGAAATATAGCAGATTTAATAAATAATAGTCAAGGTTTACATAATAGTTCAAGGACTAATCGCACATTTGAGGAGTGTGAAAATAGTCATGAATCACCATACATGAGTAGAGATGTATCAAGATACATAGTTGTCAATGATATTACTACATTACATGCTGGTGATGAATTATTAGTGAATTATGGATGGCATAGACCTCCAAGAGCACCTTTTATCTAGAGAGAGAATAAAAATTTTATATCCATATTTAATTACTTATATATTTAATTTTATGTTTAAAGTTTACTTTTTATTCATTTATGGAATACTAATTATTTTTATTCATGTGTGTAGATTGCAATGTATGAGGTTGATGATATTCCTCCACACCATTCACAATTGCCAGTAAGACCTCATTTACCATAAGCTTCTATGAGGAGGCTATGCAAAAGTGATCCTATGGAATATGAAAGGTTGAAAGATCTATATTCAAAAGAAGATAAAGTACAAGATTTGTGCCATAGTAATGAAGATGATGGCATGGAAGATTTTATTGAGGATTGGTATCAAAATGACAGTGAGAGCCTTAATATTTCTAAAAATGAGAAATATCTTCGAGAGGAATGTCTAAAGCATGTATATGAATGAAGTCGTTTGACACGACTAAGTGCGAGCTTACTTATTCTCAATCTTCAAAATCATTTTGAAGTAATGTATCTCTTTCAGCACTATTAAGGTATAATTTTCAATTTTCTATCTATTTATATCTATGCATGCATAAATATATACATATAAATACATGCATATATAGTCATACACATAATTATACATGAATGCATGCACACATATAAACGTACACACACATATACATGTTATGAGAGTACATTCAAATTATACATACCTATATCGAATGAAGATGTTTTGTCCATCTAGCCTTTAGAATTTTCCACCCAACCTTTAGAATCTTCTTGACACATCTGTTTCTCCTATTCTAGTCGACCCAATACATATGTTGCTAACTCTTTTAAGAACTTTGCATGCAAGTATTAAGTATCAATTAGCTATGGAGGTATTAGGTCGTTAGGAAAATGGGAGGATCAAATTTATCTCAAAGATTTTGAAGGATGGAAAAATAATTTTAAAGGATGGGCGGAAAGAAAGTGTCCATTCAATGCAGATTTTTATTCTTACTTTAGCTAAGGTAAGAACAAGAACTTGCATTGAATGGAGACTTTCTGTTCACCCATCCTTTAAAACTATTCATGCATCTTTCAAAATCTTCAAGATAAATTTGGTCCTCCTATTTCCCAAATGACATAATACCTCCATAGCTAACTGATACTTTATATTTGTAAACAAATATGTAAGCCTTTGTTAGCAAGACAGGTAATAGATTGACTATAAAATGGGAGACAACCAGACGATTCAGTGGTCTACATATGAAAGTCTGCAAACCACAATATACAAAAAAAAAAAAACTAAAAACAAAATCAAATATACACAATTACACATGCATGCATACATATACATACATACATACACATTCATACATACATACACATATATACACACATACACATACATATATGCATACACATATGCATACATATATATACATACATATACACATATAAAACACATATACACACATACATACATATACACATATGCATATGTATACACATGCACATGCATATGCACATCCACATACACATCCACATACACATACACATAAGCATACATATATATATAATTATATGCATATATATATATATATATATATATATATATGTGTGTGTGTGTGTGTGTGTGTGTGTGTGTATTTATTTATTTATTTTTATTAATATGTCTTTTTTCCATGAACTTACAGGTTATTATCTGAAAAGTTTTTACCAAGTCAAAATATTCTTCCTATTGCACATGATGAAATGAAGAAGATAATCAACGATCTTGGTATAGATTATCAATGTATACATGCATGTCCTAACGATTGTATTTTATATAGAGGTGAATATGCAGACTCTTTCACACGTCCAAAATTTCAATCTCCTTGATATAAGGATGAAGAAGGTAAAATCCCAAAAAAGGTATTGAGACATTTTCCATTGGCTCCATGGATTAGACATATGTTTCAAAGCCCCGGTTTATCAAAGCTTTTGACAATGGGGACATGATCATAAAAGTACTGATGGAATAATCAGAATTCCTCATGATAGTGTTGCTTTTCAGCATATTGATTCTACATGGCCTGAATTTGCATAAAATCCATAGAATCTAAAGTTAGGAGTTGCATTAGATAAGGTTAATCCATTCTCCATAAAATCTAGTAAATAGTCAACATGGTCAGTGGTAGTCATATACTACAATCTTCCACCATATCTTAGCATTAAAAAGGAACATTTAATGCTTTCACTTTTAGTCCCAAGAAAAAGACAAGTTAAAGATATGAATATATATCTTGCTCCTCTCATTGATGATCTCCAAGAGTTATGGAGAGGTATTAATGTCATTGATGTATCAAAAAGCATCAATGAAAGATATATTACAATTCGTGGTATTGTAGCTTGGACTATTCATGAATTTCCAGGATATGGTGTTTGTCAGGTATTGATGTAATTTTTTGTTCAATATGCATACAAATAAATGTGAGTTAATCTAATTATATTTTTATCATTTTCATGATGCAGGAATATCTACTAAGGGTTATAAAGCTTGTCCATATGTGGTGATTGGTTGAGATCAATTTATAGTAAGAATCTCAACAAAAAATATTTATCTTCAGCATCGAGGATTCTTGCATGATGATCATCCATTAAGATCTAAATGAGAAGCAATACATTTTAATGGAAAGCTTGAAACACATCAGTGTGCAAAACCTATGACGCCTATGGATTGGTATAAAAAATGGACACATGGACCTCTGATAGATCTAAAATCAGAAATCTTCAGTGATGATGAAGATAATGAGTGTTGGAGTTAGACGTCTCGCGAAGCACGCGAACAACACAAGGAGGAAGAAGAAGCTTGGAGCACCAACACACAATACTGAATGTATTACTAGAGAATGTACAAAGATAAGTAGCCCATTAGGGCAATAGGCGTATATACAAGCCGAGGGAAAAAAACCTCCTAAAGAGGAAAAAAAGTGCTTCTTGCTCAACCAAGATATACATGAGCTACCAAGCATGAAGCAAAAACCACTAGTGGACACTCGAGTGTCATAGCAACCAGCCCAATCTGAGTCAGAAAAAGCATGCAAATCTGGCGGTAGTGATCCCCCCTTGGGATAAAACAACCCAAGTAGCCGAGTACCACTCAAGTAGCGAAAGATGCGCTTAACCGCTTTCAAATGTGTGACTCCTGGGCAATGCACAAACTTGCTCATCTGTGAGACAGCAAACTGAATATCTGGCCGAGTAATGCATAAGTAGATCAAGCATCCAACAGCCTGCTGATAGAGAACAACATCAAATGCATCTCCAGCATCATGAAGACTCAATCGTAAACCTGTCTCCATAGGAGTGGCAATAGGCTTACAGTCTTCAAGGCCAAAACGCTGCAATAATGTGTCAATATATTTCATTTGACACAAAGACATTCCACCATCAACTTGCATAAACTGAATGCTCAAATAGTGATGCAAATGCCCCAAATCAGACATCTCAAATGAGGCATGCAAATCAGCCTTGAAATCAGCAATATGCTTCTCAATAGGACCAGTGAGCAGCATGTCGTCAACATAGACAACAATGATCAGAAGCACATAATTAGCATGCTTAACATATAAGGTGCTTTCAGTTGGACTGTTCTCAAAACCATGTGCAACCAGATAGGCATGTATCTTCTCATACCAAGCACGTGGTGCTTGCTTTAAACCATATAATGCCTTCTTTAACCTGCACACCTGGTTTTCATGCCCTTTTTGCACAAAGCCACGGGGCTTAAAAACATACACTTCTTCATGCAAGTCACCATTCAAAAATGTTATTTTAATGTCCAACTGATGTACATTCCAACCATGATGGGCTGCAAGTGCACAAATGCTCCGAACAGTAGTCATACGGCATGTAGGTGCAAAGGTCTCATCAAAATCAATGCCTCTTTCCTGCGCATAACCCTTTGCAACAAGCCTAGCCTTATACCTATCAACTGTACCATCAAGTTTACGCTTCAGCTTGTATACCCACTTAGTGCCAATGGCCTTCTTGCCAGGAGGCAAGTCACATAAAGACCATGTACCATTCTTCATTATAGCATCATATTCAGATTGCATAGCAGCCATCCAATTTTCTGAATTCTGTGCTTCATCAAAAGAAACAGGCTCATTCTCATCACAAAGACTAGATGCAGCCATAGCATAGCAATCTGATACAAAGGAGGCACTATAAGAGCCTGAACGAGTACGATATGACAAAGGTGCATCTAATTTGCTGTCACACAAAGTCTGCACCAGCCATTTTGGCATAGTTTTTGCCTGCTCAATATCAGCTCTCTCATCAACAAGTGCATCATGTAAATCTGCATCAGAAATGGAATGATCTGCATCATCATATGAAACCTGCAAAGGCTGAGAAATTGCCTCATTAGGACCAACACCAGACTATCCACCTGTAAAAAGAGGCATCAAAGTATCATACATGTCTTTGGAGCTAACAGATGTTCCTTAGTACATGAAAGCAATGGCTGAATAGCATCTTCCACAAATACAACATCACGGCTAACCAAAATGCGTTTAGTCTGTGGATGATATAGATGATAGCCTTTACTTTTAGAACTGTACCCAACAAAAATACATTTTACTGCCTTATCATCCAATTTTCTGCGATGTTGTTCAGGCACTAGTGCATATGCCAAACAACCAAAAACACGCAGATGAGCAACAGATGGCTTGTGGTCATGCCAAGCCTCATATGGAGTGATAGACTGTAGCGCTTTAGTGGGACACCTGTTCAGTACATATGCTGCACACATGATAGCCTCAAGCCAGAAACTATGTGGTAAAGCTTGATTCTTGACCATGCACCTCGCCATCTCCATCAGTGACCTATTCTTTCATTTAGCAACTCCATTCTGTTGAGGTGTATACGGCATTGTACACTGGTGTTTTATCCCACGTTCAGCCAGAAATGCATTAAAATCAGAAGACATATATTCCCTCCCTCGATCAGAATGGAGGGTGCCCATTTTACATGCTGACATATTTTCAGCCAAAACCAAAAACTGTTTAAAGCACATGAACACTTTGGACTTTGCTTTGAGTAGATATACCCATGCATGCCTGGAAAAATCATCAATGAAAGTCACAAAGTAAAGGTAATTCCCAAAAGAGGGTGTCTGCATAGGACCACAGACATCACTATGTACAAGCTGCAATTTCTGCGTAGCCCGAACTGAATCGTCTTTTGGAAAGGAGGAACGTTGCATTTTACCCAAAATACAGCCTTCACATACATGTTTTCTAGGTGCCTCAAGCTTGGGCAAAGAAGACACCATATCAGATTTCTGCAGGCGTGGCAAACTAGAAAAATTCAGATGACCAAAGCGTGCATGCCAAAGCTTTGCATCTGACATAGCCTGAGAATCATGAACTGCACATGCCGAATCATTCACAGATCTTTCATAGTCTATGAGCTTATACAACCCACGACATAAAATGCCAGAAGCAATAATCACATCATCATTTGATAGATCATGAAATATACACCTATCATCAACAAATTTCACAACCAAGCCAATCTTGGCTAATGCAGAAACTGATAACAGATTCTTCTTGATCCCTGGCACAAATAGAGCATCTGACAAGGTGAAAGAATTACCATCAGCAGTAGTCAGAATGATCTTACCAACTCCCATAATAGGATAAGAGGAGTTGTTGGCGCATGTGACAGTATTCCCTGTAGGGGTAGGCTCGAGTGAAGAGAAGAAACTGCGCTGTGAGGTAATATGTTTGGTCGCCCCACTGTCAAAGTACCAAACATCTGAGTCCACTGCAGACATGCACTGCTCATGAGAAGATGGGTCAAAACTGCAAACAGTAGTAAATGCCCATTCTTCTTCCTGCACAAGATTAGCAGACTCTGTTTTTGGTGTAGAGGCTTCTGCAACAACCATTCCAGCCTCCTTTTTCTTTGCCTCTTTTGCAGCCAATTTTGGACAGTTCTTTATGATATGATCATTCCCTTTACAGTACTTGCAAAACAATTTCTGCTTTTCTGATTTCTTCTCATCTTTATCCTGGTTCTTCGAATGTGCAGCATTTGTAGATTTCTGCTTACTAGTAGAAGAGCTCCATTTTCCTTTGCCCTTCTGACTAGCCAAGAAAGCTTGATCTGCAACATGCATAATGGACCTGTTCTGCCTGGACTGATCTTCCTGCAACAGAACAGAGACTAACTCCTCAAATCATAAGACATTCGGATTGACTTTCATCATCAACCGAAGAGTAGAAGCAAAACTCTGATATGAATCAGGAAGACCATTCAGAATGGTCTGCACAAGTGAGCTATCTGGTATAACCTCATGAGCAAAAAGCAACTGTTCCTTCAAATCTTTGATCTTCGTTAGGAAACTGTCCATAGAATCACCTTCATTCATGTGCTCACTCCAACTGTTTTTGGAGGTAAGCAACATGAGCATCATTCCTAGCTTGGTACAATGTGGTAAGTGTATCCCAAGCATCCCTAGCTGTTCTGCAAGAGCGAATATGAGGAATAATGGCATGTTTGACAGACAAAGCTATCAATGCATGTGCCTGGGCATCTCTGCCATCCCAACGGATCTGCTCTACAGTAGGTGCAACAAAAATAGCAACACGAACAAGAATCTGTGGAATATCATCTTCGACACCATCTTCATCAGCTCCAGTACTTGCAGTACCTGTCATTACAGGTGTAACAGGACGTCTTTCAACACCCTGCACAATGTTCCACAATCCTTTTGCAACCAAAACATGTCGCATCATATAAGCCCATAATGGGTAGTTGGCACCATCCAACTTATCCTCAACAGCCAACATATAGAATACATCACTGCTTTCAACCATGGCAGGTGACTAAAATACCTTGATGCAGAAAATTGACTGTATCTCAAAAAGTTGAACGGAACTGCCCAAACGAGTTTTGCTAAACCTGTAGCAGACTTCGAGACGCTTATACTGGCGAACAGAAACAGGTATATACCTTTGGCACAAAAAGACGAAATAGCCTGCACAAGCACTATGATAGTGTGTTTGGAGGCTGAAACGAGCTCAGATCGCGATTTCGGCACCACAAAGCGAAGCAGTTTTGATCTCGGAAAGACGTTGAGTATGCTCACCAAAATTCGTGCGATTTTGAGACTACAAATGGAGGAGTGTCGATGGCGCCCTAGATGAAGCGACGACCTGCTCTGATACCAATTGTTGGAGTTAGACGTCTGCCGAAGCATGCGAACAGCACAAGGAGGAAGAAGAAGCTTGGAGCACCAACACACAATACTGAATGTATTACTAGAGAATGTACAAAGACGTAGCCCATTAGGGCAATAGGCGTATATACAAGCTGGGGGGAAAAAACCTCCTAAAGAGGGAAAAAAGTACCCCGGCGGTCTTGGTGTGTTCACACACATCACTACCTAAATATATCAACAATGAGCATGTGAAGAGAGGTAAAGGAAAATTGGCACTTGCAAAGAAGACATCAATATGATATTCTTTGGGGTATTGGAAAGAGTTAAAAGTATGCCATCTTCTTGATCCTGTGCATATATTCAAGAATATTGGTTATTCACTATGGAAACATCTTCTTGGACTAAAAGATACCATAGCATCAAGGAATGATTTGAAAGATCAAAACTCAAAACCAAAGTTATGGCTAGTTTTTTTATAGACATCGATAGGAAACGACTTATGCACCTGCTCCTTGGGTACTTATGACAAAAGAGATACAGACTATCAACAATAGGATTCAATTGATTCGGACTCCTATAGTATATGGAGCATCTTTCCAAAACATGTTTACTATGGATGATAAGAGCTTATCTGGGTTAAAGACCCATTAGTGGCATAACTTTTTGAAACATATTTTACCTTTGGTTATTGATGGATGTACAATGAAAGGAGTAAAAAATCTATCATCTTGGATCGCTTATAAGGTAATTATGATACTTTCATATTTAATATATATATAAATATTTGATATCTTTTATTTTTTAATTAAATTCTTTATAATTTTTTTAATGATATGTATAGGTGGATTACATCAAAAGAGATTGAAAAAAACTCGATCCCACAAAAAAAATGTGAATGCAAAGAGCTATTATGTTTGATGGAGAAAGAGCTTCCTACTTCATTTTTTGATATTCAGGTTCATTTATTTGTCCATCTTGTAGATGAAATAGAGATTGCATATGTTGTCAACACTCGATGGATGTTTTGGGTCGAGCGATTTATGGGAATATTAAAAGGTTATGTGTGACAAAGAGAGAAACTAGAAGGATCCATGGCAAAGGGTTGGATGCTTAAAGAGTGCATGTATTATGTTAGTGAGTACCTTGAAAGAATTCATGAAGAAGACCCACGTGCATGGACCAACGAGTCTTCCTCAAAAATAATAGATGAGGTATTATCAGGTAATGAGTTCCATTTTTATTTACATTTCAAGAAAAAAATGATGTTTATACTTTTGTAGCATATAATAACGAATGCATGAAAGCATTCCTTAGCAAGTACGAACAGGAACTTCAAAATCTCCGAAGTAAAAGACGAAGAAACAAAAGATATAGATGTAATCTCGATAATAATGAGATTATAAACATATCTTCTTTCACAGATTGGCTATATAGTCATTTGCAATGCACCAATGCAGATAATGAAGAAATCTCAGATGAGCAAAGAGAGTTAATGATAGGTTGTGAACGAAAGGTAATTTTATTTTAATAATATTTTGTTGTTTTCATATATGTATATTAGTTTCTATTTACTAATTTAATTTCTTTTGCAGGCTCAAATGTTCACTAATATGTGGGCTTTTGGATAGCATATTAGAATCAAAGCCATTGATTCTTTACATAAAAAAGAGGATTCTAGTATTGTTGCTTCTTTCAAGCAACTATCATGTGCTATCTCAAAAGACACGAACCTTATAGATGGCGAACTTGGTTACATGGGAACTGTTGTTGGCATCTACGAAATATCATTTTCGTACATTCAAACAGGTAGAAAAAATTTTATATTCTTTATGATATAGTTTATTATTTTTTTAAGCACCTAATAATGGGTTTTTGTTTTTATATATTTTGATAGGTCATTTTGAAGGTTGGCTGGTTTGGAGCTGATTATAAAGGTAGTAATTCCACATTAAGAAAGATTATCTAGGTTTTGGGCAATTGATTCTTCCAAGGTAATGCGATCTACTAAAGAACCATATATTCTTCCTAAGGATATTGAACAATAATTTTTTTATAAAAACCCAGATGCTCACCCTTGGTGGCAATTCATTCATGTTCAACGTAGAGGTAGTCATTGTTTGAATAGTTTATTGTTAGAGAGATCCAAGAAAGTCCCCTCTTGATGATTCACCATTAGATGATACATCAACATCTGAAAGAGAAATTAGAATCATTATACATGATAATGATACTAATCTTTTTTATGAAGAGGATAATACTCTACATGCTGATTCTACTGATGATGAAGAGGAATTACAAGAAATCGATATTAATCCATCAATAGATGATGTGACTCATGAGAACATAGATTTAACAATAGAAGAAATAAATGAAATCAATAAGGATAATGAAGATAAGACTATATTGATGTCTTACCAAAATGATGGCAATAATGAAAACATATGAGCATATTAGATAGTAAATTCTACTCTAGTTATCGATCAACAACTTGAAGCTTCTGAATGGATATCAGATAATACATTCTTCTTTATTCAACTAGAATATCGATGAATCCTACTAGAGAGATGAAATCATGTCCCTTTAAGTTAGAACATGAAGCTTGGGGGTATGCCTAATTATTTTATATATAGATTTATCTTCGAGGAGCAAATTGTTTCTCATGTATGTATGCATATGTGTGTATTCATGTGTATTATATGTATACATGTGTTAGTATGCATATATATGTGTTTCATGTATATGTATGTGTGTGCATGTGTGTGATATATGTATACATGTGTTAGTATGCATACGTGTATATATGCATATGCATTTGTGTAATATATGCAAGTGTTTATAATTGTGTATGCATGTATAAGTATACATGTGTGCATGTAGGCATGTAAATGTGATGTGTACATGTATATATGTATATGTGTTTATGTGTAAATGTGTACATGTAAATATGTATGCATGTATATATATTTATGTGTGCATATAGGCATGTATGTGTGATGCATAATGTATCGACTCCATTTTATATTTATGTATGTGTATCTACATGATGTGTATATATCTTTATATATATTATGATCCTCGTTGATTCGAGTAGCTATATATAGAGGCATAAGCTTGGGAGGAGAGACATCTCTCTAGTAGGATACCGGAGGAATAGATGCAATGTGTACATATACTTCAATCATATGGCTAAAAGGCTGAATTAGAGTTTCTAAATTAGGGTTTATAAAACCCTAATATCAAAATTAGTGTTTTCGAATCAGGATTTTTGAAATAGGATCTCTGAATTAGAATATTTATAATAGGGTTTTTGAATTAGGATATATATATATATATATTTATTTATTTATATATATATATGTGTGTGTGTGTGTGTGTGTACTATTATAAAATGAGATATATATACTGTAATATATATATATATATATATATATATATATATATATATATATATATATATATATATATATATATATATATATATATATATATATATATATATATATATATATATATATATATATATATATATATATATATGCATGTGTGTGTATGTATGTGTATCTATATGTGCGTATGCATGTGTTGTGTGTGTGTATGCATGTGTATGTGTATATATGATTATGTGAGCCTGTGTGTGTGTACATATGATTATGTATGTGTATGTGTATGTGAGTATGTGTATGTGTCTATGTGTTTATTCATTATATGTGTGTAACTACATGCATGTGTATGTGTGTGTAAAAATGTGCATGTATGTATAAATGTGCATGTATGTGTATATGTGTGTAAATGTGCAGGTATGATGTATAGGTGTGTGTATGTGTGTATTTGTACCTCTAGTCTCACTCGTTTCTCTCTCGCTCTCATATACATACATACTTACATAAGCATATATACTCATATCCACATATATATACATAAAGCAATGTGTACCGTGCATTATCGCAATGATGAGCCATAAGTGTTTGCATCTCTTTTAGACACCACTTATGTGACCATCATGTCCCAAACTCTATCTCAAGTGAACTAAGTACGTATTTTTTATCCCTCTCATCATGCTCACTACAAAAATAAAAAAAAATCATGTAAATAAAATATAAGATATTTATTTCAATTTATATGTAAAATTTATACTTACTTCCACTGCAAGTGGACAAGGCACAGGTAAGAGTCGCATAATGCTCGGATTCTTCTCTTGAACTCCAATCCATTCCCTATGTACACAATGTTCCCCTCTGGCTCTATATCACACTCTAGCCCTAAGGTGTATATGCATGTCCTCATAGGCACCTGTGCTCTGCTATCATGATCTGGAGGTGGTATAGGTGTCCTGAAAATAGATAGATAAAAATAAATAAAAATATTTCTATAATATCATTAAAAAATTTTGTGAAAAAAAAAACATACCTATGAGCAGATAGACGTCTTCCTGCATGTGAATCTGCAGAAGAGCCCTCCTCTGATCGCTGGGTAAGCATCTAGATCGTAAAATCAAGCTCATCATCAGCCATCTCTGAGTACTCATGCATGATGATCCCTAGAGTATCAGGCAGAACTCTTGCTCTCATAAAACTTTTTATGAGAGAGAGTTTTGCCTTTCTCTCTCTACTAAGATCCATAATACCAAACAAAATGGGTTAGAAATCAATATATATACGTGTACATATGTATGTGTGTATATGTGTATGTAGGTGTATATGTGAGTGTGTGTATGCATGTAAGCATGTATGTATGCATATGCATGTGCATTATGTATGCAAATGTATGCATGAGTTTGTATGTGTGTGTATGCATGTAAATATGTATGTATGCATATGCATATGCATTATGTATGCATATGCATATGCATTATGTATGCATATGTATGCATGCATGTATGTGTATGTGTGTGTATGCATATATGTGTGTGTATGTCTCTGTGTGTGTCTATGCATATATGTGCGTGTATGTGTCTGTGTGTGTATGTGTGTTTGTGTCTATGTGTGTGTATGTGTGTTTGTGTCTATGTGTGTTTGTGTCTATGTGTGTGTGTGTCTATGTGTGTGTCTATGTGTGTATATACGTGTGTATCTGTATATATGTGTCTATATGCATGTGTATGTATGTGTGTAAATGTGTGTGGATGTGTGTATGTGTGTGTGTGTATGTATGTGTCTATGTGTGTATGTGTGTGTATATGTGTGTGTATATGTGTGTGTCTATGTGTGTATATATGTGTGTATATATGTGCGTATCTGTGTATATATGTCTATATGCATTTGTATGTGTGTGTGTGTGTGTAAATGTGTGTGAATGTGTGTATGTGTGTGTATAAGTGTGTATGTGCCTATGTGTATATGTGTGTGTTTATATATGTGTGTGTGTGTGTAAATGTGTGTGAATGTGTGTATGTGTGTGTATAAGTGTGTATGTGCCTATGTGTATATGTGTGTGTTTATATATGTGTGTGTGTATCTGTGTGTGTGTGTAAGTTTGTATGTGTCTATGTGTGTATGTGTGTGTGTCTATGTGTGTAAGTGTGTGTGTGTGTCTATGTGTGTATGTCTGTGTGTATGCATGTGTAAGTGTGGTTGTGTATGTGTATGTGTGTGTCTATGTGTGTGTGTCTATGTGTGTGTCTATGTGTGTGTATATGTGTGTGTATATGTGTGTGTATGTGTGTATATGTGTGTATGTGTCTATATGTGTGTATGTATCTATGTGCGTGTATGTGTCTATGTGTGTATGTGTATGCATGTAAGCATGTATCTATGGATATGCATGTGCATTATGTATGCATGTGTGTGTATATACATGTGTATCTATATAGATGTGTCTGTATGCATGTGTATGTGTGTGTGTAAATGTGTCTGGATGTGTGTGTGTGTAAGTGTAAGTGTGTATGTGTCTATGAGTGTCTATGTGTTTATGTGTGTGTATGTGTCTATGTGTGTGTATGTGTGTATGTGTGTATGTGTATGAATGTATGTATGCATATGCATGTCCTTTATGTATGCATATGCATGTGCGTTATGTATGCATATGTATGCATATGTGTGTGTATGCATGTAAGTATGTATGTATGCATATGCATATGCATTATGTGTGTATGTTTCTATGTGTATGTGTGTGTATGTGTGTGTGTGTCTATGTGTGTATGTGTGTGTATGCATGTGTATGTGTGTGTAAATCTGTGTGTATATGTGTGTGTATATGTGTGTGTATATGTGTGTGTGTGTGTCTATGTGTGTGTATGTGTATGCATGTATCTATGCATATGCATGTGAATTATGTATGCATATGTATGCATGTGTGTGTATGTATGTGTATGCATTTAAGTATGTATGTATGCATATGCATGTGCATTATGCATGCATGTGCATTATGCATGCATGTGCATTATGCATGCATGTGCATTATGCATGCATGTGCATTATGCATGCATGTGCATTATGCATGCATGTGCATTATGCATGCATGTGCATTATGCATGCATGTGCATTATGCATGCATGTGCATTATGCATGCATATGTATATGCATTATGTGTATGTGTGTGTATCTCTCTATGTGTGTATATGCATATGTGTGTGTATGTGTATGTGTGTGTGTGTGTGTCTATGTGTGTATGTGTATGTGTGTATGCATGTGTATGTGTGTGTATGCATGTAAGCAT
Organism: Ceratopteris richardii; assembly: GCA_020310875.1. Taxonomy (NCBI): domain Eukaryota; kingdom Viridiplantae; phylum Streptophyta; class Polypodiopsida; order Polypodiales; family Pteridaceae; genus Ceratopteris; species Ceratopteris richardii. Next base: position 44,770,891 of record CM035433.1, on the reverse strand, counting down.
GTATGTATGCATATGCATGTGCATTATGTATGCATGTGTGTATGTGTGTGTATGCATGTAAGTATTGTTAGTCGGCCGCCGGACTGGGACAGGTGTAATGGAAATCTTTGTAAAACACGCGCGAAAGGTTGTTACGTGCATATTTGTAAATCTTATATAAAGCAATGAAAAGAAGTGCTCGAGAGCGCGGGGATTTTGGCCTACTTTTGTGTTATCACCAGACGGTTCGTCTGGTTGTCTGTCTAAGTGTTGTTGTAAGTGTGTCTTGTCTAAGCTCTGCGTACTCTATTGTACTCTGTGTTGTTATATATCAATCTCGGTTACGCTGTGAATTTAGTTCCATTCAGTAAGTCATTGGATCATTGTCTAAAAGAGTTACTGTGGATCGTTGTGACGAATTGTTCTGTTAGATGTACGAAGTAGTGCTCCTCTCCTTGTTGAACTGCTAAGTACTGATAAGTTCGTGTGAATGTAGTAATCTTTCCCTAAGAACATTGTGCAGAAGTAGTGCTCTTCTCGATCTGCACTTGTACGGTGAGAATTACCTATAGTTAAGGGTAGTCCCAGTGTGTATTAATCTTCAGATCTGTAGGTTGAAACCATAGGTACCTTCTGTGATCCGGTTGCTTGACTGTGAGCACTGTCTTGGTGAAGGTTGGACTACGGCACTATTACAGTAGCATATTAGTCTGAAGTAATTCGGTACCAAGGTACAGATAAGTCTGGTACAGTCTAGTTGTTACTGGTAGCTGAGCTAAGACTGTGATGACACTACCTAAGGACAGTAGATTCAGATAGAACTGTCAATAGCATTTTATTACTGCAACTGAATCGGATATTTTTGGGGAACTAAGTACAGGGCCTCTGTCTAACAGACCCCTACCACTCCCAAGAACCCACGATTCGTTTGACACCTGCTGACAGTTAGAACAACGCATTAATTCAACACTGGCCTTAACATTGGCTGTTTTGTTTTTAGTTTAACACTTGATTCCGTCTGTGGGAAGGTGGCATCAAGATTGCTATTTGTTTGTCGAAAGTGTTATTAAGATTGCTATTTAATTGTGGGAAAGTGGCATCAAGATCGTCATTCGTCTGTCGAACTCGAACATCAAGATTACCGTTCGTTTGTCGAAAGTAGCAACAGAATCAGATTGTTGCAAACTTGTTGTGGAAACGTGATTATAAAATTTTAATCGATAGTGATACTACGCGATTAGTACAAAAGATGATACATGCCGGTTACTCGATCCGGTGAAACGTATCCCAAGAACCGTCAGTCTGGAGTACTTAATTTACTAAAGACAAATCCGGGAGGTAGAAGTACCACTAGGTCTGACCCAGTTGTCAAAAAAATAAAGAATGTTAGAAGTGATTCCGGTCATATTCCGGTGGAACGTGTTACGCCTCTGGTACATTCCGGTACTATTTTGGCACAGTCTGTCGAAGACATAGTAACTCTAGAATCTACCAGAACGTAGCCTGAAGTTAGTTTAACAATCTTGGATAAAGATTCAAATTTGTTTATGACTAAAAACACTTTAGCCAAAGAAATTTGCGAAGGCAAAAAAACACCTTATTTTGGCGAAAATTCGGCACATTCCGGTGATATTTCGGTAACAAAATTGCAGTTTTTCGGCAACGGTTTACCATTTTTTGCTGAATCTTTAGCCCAATCACCGCTTTTTGGAGTAAGTTCCCCTACACTCGACATCAAGAAGGAAGGAAATTTGTTCAAAACCGAGATTCGAAACATACTGAACAAGATTAGCGAACCAGAGAGCGCACAGGCGAGCGATACAGACTCCAATAGTTCGGATAGTCAGCCTCTGGATACAGGAGAAAGTCATCATACAACCATCAGCACGATGAACGGGCAACAATAACAACAACAACAGCTATGTCCACCCAGGCCGCCTCCAACAGGAGTAACGTACACTACATTTGGTGGATTCCCAGGTGATGACCCAGATGCTCATGTACGCACATTTGAGATAAGTTACGCCATACTTAACCATCCACCGGATCCGGCGTATAAAGCTATTGTCTTTCAGTCTACATTGGTCAATGAAGCAGCTAGATGGCTTACAGAATATGATATTAATCATTTCGGCACCTATGAAGCAGTAAGGGATGCCTTTTTGCAGAGATTCAAGCTAAAGAAGAACCCAGCCGAAATTTTTGACTACCTGCAAAACAATAGACAGAAGATAAATCAAACAGTACACGAATATGCCACTCTATTCAAGACGCATCTAAAGCAGTTACCACCAACACACGCCAACCTACCGGACGACGTTATTACTCAATGGTTTATCAATGGATTGACCCCGCAACTTAAGCAGATTATGATCATACGCTGTGTAGGAGCTATGACGCTCGACGCAGTGATTGCCATGGCTTTACAGCTGGAAAACAAGGTTGGAGGATTTACAGAAGATCTGGAGTGGTTAAAAACAAATAGAAATGTCACCGAAGATATGACCAGACAAGTATACTGCATCACATGCGAGAATTCAGGCCATACTAGTGCCATTTGTGCACTTAATCAGTTATTCTGTGCTATCTGCAACACTGTCGGACACACCACCGAAAACTGTGCATACAACATCAAAGTGCAGGGAACCGCAACTGTCAATGCTATTATACAGGAACCAGGACAACCAGCCAATCATTATGTACCTCCGCAAATGAGGAACAATCAGCAACAAGGATATCGAAATTACAGAGGACAAAGAAACAACAACTACAATGCAAACCGCTGGCAGACCGGACCGCTATCGGAAAATCCCAATTTACCACCACCACGCTGTCATTTCTGTGGTGAATTTGGCCACATTAGAAGATTTTGTAAGGATGCAGTTGAGTATGATCAGAGGAAGAAAGAACGACAAAACCCAATGACTAATATGGTGCAAATCACACCAGTAGAAACACACGCTGCAGCAGTTCAAACCAGATCTAGAAGGCCGTTACAACCAGCAGTCGAAATATTTGAACCAAGCATCAGAGAACAACAAAGGATGTATGATAAGGCTAGTCAATGGACCACCGTAGAACCCCCAGTGTTTCCAGATCCTATTCCGGTAACCTAGATACCATTAACCGATGAAGGGACACAGAAACAAGATTCTAACTCCGTAGCAGGCACATCATCTTCAGCCGGTGCATCATCTTCCGAAGCAGCAGAAAATACAACTCAATCACAAAAAGCCTGGGAGATTTTATCTAAAGCATCCATTACTCTTCCCCTTGGCCAATTGCTGGCACTAGTACCAGTAGTCAGACAACAATTCCAACAACAGTTCAATCCTATGCCTTCCTGCATTCCAGTGACAACAACAGTGCAACCGGTTTCTGAAAAATAACATTGGCTTGATTTCCCTAGGAACTATTGATCTACAATCTGTTGTAGATAAATGGAATCCTACAGTTTGTACGGTGCTGACTGTAACAGAAGAAGATAAGAAGGAAGATATTGCTGTTATAGATGACCCTCAACTGCAATAGCTTTTTAAGCCAGCTGACGATACAGAGAAGCCCCGATAATTTTATGTTCCAGAAGATCAGTTGATCACTTATAATTTAGGCGATGAAGATCATCCGCGTCCTGTGAAGATAAACCAAAACTTACCGGAAACATTTCAAGCAGGCTTGATCCAGCTACTCCGAGAATACCGGAAGACTCACTGTCATTCCAGTTGGATACACTCAGAGGGCTAGACGAGCATCGATGGCACAACTTTTTAACTATGCAGGAAGTACAACTAAGACAGGCTCGGATGCATGATCGACACTTGAAAACTCCAGTTTTTACGGTAGGACAACTTGTCCTTTTTTATAATGCAAAGTCGAATCGGTCTGCTGGTAAATTCAAATTACAATAGTATGGCCCTTATCGGATCTAAGAACAAGTGGGCCCAACAACTTTTCGGTTGACTATGTTGACCGAAAACCCTCTTCCAAAAATCATCAACGGTTCGAAGCTGCGGCCGTATCAACACACAGCGAACCCGCACTGAAACATTTTGTGGTTGGCCGCGTTTTTTGGAGTTCATTTTTCTTTTCTTTTCTTGTCTTTTATTTTTGTGTGCTTAATAATATAAGTCTGTAAATATCTACCTCTTGATTCCTAATTATGTCATAAGCCGCCCTGCTCTTTCCAGCTACTAAGACATGCACACCCAAGTTAAAGAAACGATCATCTCAACGCCGCACGATGATTAGTGATTTTTAATTACAGTCCACTGCCGCGCATCTACTTAACCTTCTCTGGTTCGCCGAAAAATGCTATTGTGCTTGTGTGAATTGTGCTATGTGTTTACCGTGTGCTCTGTGTGCCTGTATTCTGTGTTTTCGTGTGCGCCATGGAAGCCTTGGCTAACTACGCCGCTTTCCATGACGGTCTCCCTACCGAGGTAGGAGAGTACCTGCACATACGTGGGTTGGCAAACGTAACTGAACTGCCTTGGCATTCAGTGGAGTCCCACCCATTCTTCGCCAACATCATCTCCGCCATCGCCAACACACCCGCCAATGAGCAAAGATGGGCTATCACTTCCTTACCCTCCCGAACACTTATCACATTCCAAGCCTTTGCAGAAGCTTTTAGACTCCCGTCGCAAGGCCGAGAAAATGGCCCAAGCCTGACAGTTGCTCGAATGATTGAGCTATTTCCTAGATATTCGTCTAACAAGTATGCAATCCTCTGCCGATCGGAACCCGAACGATCAGCCCTCCAATTTTTAGTAGCCATACTCAACCTCCAAAAACGCACATATGGAATATCCCGCCCCTTCTACTCCGCCATAGAATTAGCCGCACGAGAACCAGTGAACTTCGCCTCTTTCTTCTTCTACCGCATCCACAAAGAATGCGTAGCTATCATGAAACAGGTAAACAAAGGAGGCACGCCGAGATCCAGACTACCACACATCATTTCATTTCTCTTTCCGGCAATACTCACAGCGCAACCACCACCCAGGGGACAAGTTCTGCGATACGAAGAGTCAATACAGTTGTGGGACGACGAAGAAGAAGACGAAGAGGAATTAAACCAACTATTCCGAAGAAAAAGAATAAGGATTAGCTCTTCTGAAAGCAAAGCACAAGGATCTACCGGAGGGAACAATGAGGGCAACAAAGAAGAGGATAAGCAAGAAGAAGAAACGTTCCACGACACCACAACATCCATGCAAAACGAACCATCTGCACAATCGTCCCAAGAACAAAAATAGGAAAAACATATAGAAGCTGACACATCATCGACCGAAGAAGAATCATAGTAGGAGTCTCAAGAAGAACAACAGATAGATGAAGAACAAGCTACCAAGGAAGCACTGGACAGACTGCTAAAGGAAGTGGAATCCACAATCGTAGAGCAAGAACAACAAGCCGCCAATCAGGTAACAAATCAAACCATCCTTCCCACTCCCCCACCGGAACCACCCATCATCCCCATCCAGCCCATTCACCCTGCCGAAACCGCCGAGTCCTCATCCTCCTCCCTCAACTACTCTCCACCAAACTCCCAACAGCTCCTCAACGCATCCTCTTCCCAATCACAACCCCAGCTTCCCCTCCCTTCCATTCCAATGCTTTCCGAATTGGCCAATATGGGTCAAGTTCTGATCAATTTATCTCAGCAACTGCCCATCCACATGAAAGCAGCCACAGACAGTATCCGCAACGCGCTACAACATAAAGTTGACATGCCTTTTTGCAGAGATTCAGGCTAAAGAAGAACCTAGCCGAAATTTTTGACTACCTGCAAAACAATAGACAGAAGATAAATCAAACAGTACAGGAATATGCGTCTCTATTCAGGACGCATCTAAGGTAGTTACCACCAGCACACGCCAACCTACCGAACGACGTTATTACTCAGTGGTTTATCAATGGATTGACCCCGCAACTTAAGCAGATTATGATCATACGCTGTGTAGGAGCTATGACGCTCGACGTAGTGATTGCCATGGCTTTACAGCTGAAAAACAAGGTTGGAGAATTTACAGAAGATCTAGAGTGGTTAAAAACAAATAGAAATGTCGTCGAAGATATGACCAGACAAGTATACTGCATCACATGCAAGAATTCAGGCCATACTAGTGCCACTTGTGCACTTAATCAGTTATTCTGTGCTATCTGCAACACTACCGGACACACCACCGAAAACTATGCATACAATGCCAAAGTGCAGGGAATCGCAACTGTCAATGCTATTATACAGGAACCGCTAGCAGACCGGACCGCCACCAGAAAATCCCAATTTGCCACCACCACGCTGTCATTCTTGTGGTGAATTTGGCCACATTAGAAGGTTTTGTAAGGACCCTGATAGCCCAGGCAAAGTAACCTACCTAGACAATACATCAAAGAGAATCTTCATGGTCACCGAGCATGGCAGACATGCCTACACATGGAAGGGTGAATTTGTTTTTCCCCAACCACGGTCTAATGTGTCCTTTGGTCACCAAGGAGCCGGGACCTCCCAGGCTCATGGAGTCCAAGGAGATAGAGGTAGAGATAGACCTGAAGTAAGCTTTGCCAACTCCCAGGGAAGAGAAAGAAGGAGAACAGGGACAAACCGAGAGATTTAGAGTCCCAAGAAACCAAAGAAATGCTGACGAATTCCCTTTACCCAGACCAAGAGAACACATTAGGACCCTAAGGCCAACTCAACTGGTGAAGTCCATGAAGAATTACTTCGATGGCACTGGAGACCCTTACGACCACGTGGCTGAATTTAAGCAAGTCTTGAAAGCTGAACAGGTAGAGGACCTATTCACACAATATAATGCTTTTGGATTAACTCTTAGAAACACAGCTCTTACGTGGTTTCAACCACTACATGAGAGGCAGTTTAGGAGTATAGACCAACTCCTAGAGGCATTTATCATTGAGTTTTCTAAGAGTGGCATAAGGCACAATACCTCCTCACTGATTCACAGCTTTAAGCAAACACCTCAAGAGACGGTCAGACTAGCAGGAAGACGGTTTAGGCAATACCTCGAGAGATGCCCGATGCCTGAGTTACCCACACCAGCCAAACAAGTGGCCTTGTTACTAGATGGATTGCTGAGCACCAAGCTCAGGTCATATGTATATCTGAAGGACCCCAGAACTATAGAAGAATGCGTGCGCATGTGCATAGACATTGAGGATAATCTAGGCGAGGAGTTAGAGCTATCAAAAATCTATAAGGATTCGGATAGCTCTAGTAGCCTCACATCTGGTCAATTCACATCCATTGAGGAACTTGCAGAGAAGGTAGCTCAAAAACTAGGTGTCTCTAGCAAACAAATTCCGAGATTTGCCCCAGTTAAGCGGTGCTACACTTGTGGAGGCGACCATATGGTAAATGTATGTCCCATTATGGCTCAACCCCAGGTGAATCCTAGTAGCCAGTACTGCACCATAGAGCGAAGGTACACCAACCACATTGCACAAGACTGCCCATATAACAAACAAACCGTTAGGCAAAATTACCCTCAGCCATATCCACAACAGGGTAGATACCAGAATCAGTACCCACCACAACAGTACAACAGACCACATCAAACTTATCAGCCACCTTATCAAGGGCAGCAGAGACCTCAACCAGTCCTAGTGCAGCAACCCCCTGCTCCAACCAATGTGATCCCAGTGAAATATGCACCTGCTGAAGAAAATATGAACAGAGCCATAGTCCCAGTCACCCCATTGCTATCAGACAGTGATCCAAGTGACCATAGTTTTGACTCCACACATATTGATAGCCCACAGGCTTACTACATGCAGTCACCCGAGCATAACGAGTCATACTATTATGAGGACCCAAGTGAAAATAGTGGGGAGCCTGAGTATGCTAATGTCATGTACACCAACCCCAACTCTAGACCTCAACCTAGGCAGGTACGACCCCCATTTCCTAGAGGACCATGCTTCAGATGTCAGGGAGACCACCTTATACGTGATTGTCCACTGCCTGCCCCTACACAGCCCCAACCAGTGACAATTCAGGGTTTCTGTCAAGACTGCGGAAAAGACCATCTCCTACGAGATTGCCCAAAGAACCCTAATAACATGCCTAAAATCACTCCTATCAATGTTGTTGGGTTAGTTATAGACTCCACAGGGAGTGTGACTTCCACTGCACCTGTGCAAGTGATCACAAGAGCCCAAGCACTACAACAAAACCAAGGTGTTGGTTAGGAAAAGAGCCTCGAGGTGAGTGAAACAGAGAGCATAACCAAAAAGAGGACTAGAGCCTGGAAGGATAGTCGTGAAAGAATGAAAAGGCAATGGGCAAAAAAGATGAGCGAACTTGAAGAAAGCTTGAGAGAAACGAAAGCAAAGATAAGCGAACTCGCATCTCAAAACCACTCTCACACCACCCCTCCACCACCTCTCCCTTTAACCGCCAATCCATCTTCTTCCATTCCCCAACCTTTCCATACACCACCCTTAACCCACCCACCACCCAGAGTAGGATCCGTCCTAGCCGATCCCACTCCCGAGGACCTAAACATGATGCTTAGAGCATATCATGCCAGAATCCAAGAAGGGCCAAACGTAACTGATCATGAAAAGTGTTACCCTAGAGCAGAACTAGAGCTAGAATGAACCAAAATTTGTGCTAAGATGGTGGAATTGGCTCAGACTATGTTTGAAGCCAGTCGCCTCTTTAACATCTCTAGTTCAGCTAAGATGCAGTTACACTTTGATGGACTGCTAGAACGAATAGAGAGGCTAATTGCACAATCAGAAAAGGAACCCGCCTCTCAAAATAAGGGCAAGGCAAGTGAGAAAGGGAGCCTACCTCCCTAGGAAGCCTACGTGCCTAACTCTACGGAGCCAGACACATCATCTTCTATGAATCGGTTCACACCAGAATTCCTACGAGAGATTCAAGAAGACAAATGGGCTAAAGAAAGTGAAGTCCCTCCTCCCATTGAACTTGTGGATGATGCACACGAGCAATTCCCACAGGAAATCCCATCCATTTATGAGGAGCATGAGAGCACCCACTCTCAAGAGAGATTAGACTTTGAGTCTAATTCTCTACAAGGATTACCACATTTCACAGGCCCATGGGAAACCAAGTCTACTTGTCTGAGAGTGCCCACAGCCATGATAAGAAATGAAGATTCTATCATACCTAGGAATACAGAGGTAGTAAAGAACACTAAAGTGCAGTGCAATCTCACTTTAGAAGAGCTACTCAAAGTTAAGCCAGAAGTGTGGAAACATGTAGCCAAACAAGTGCCAGACATAGCGAAATCGCGCTCCCAAGTAGGATCTCATAGAACAGTGCCTGAAATACCATTGGATAAGATAGGAGACATGAGTGAAGGAGAAGAAGGAAATACCTATCTCCCAGTTACCCATCACGGTTACACAACCAAGGCGATTTTGGACTCTGGTGCAGGAGTTGCAATTGCTACAACTTCCCTTTGGAAGCGTTGGGGCAAGCCAGCACTCCGACCAACAAGAATGAAATTGCAGATGGCCGATGGTCATATTGAAAGGCCCTTAGGATTTCTAGAAGGAATAACTCTCACTACATGTGGGGTGGAGTTTGAGCATACTTTTGCTTTATGCGACTTTAGCAAAAACCAAGCCTACGAGATGATTTTGGGAAGGCCATTTATGCGGCAATTGCAAGTAGTCCAGGATTGGGGAACCAATTCCTTGTATTTGCAACATCTAGGTGTTACAACCAAAGTCAATCTTAAGGATTACTCTCATAGAGACGTACCACCTATTCAATGGAATCCCATCCATAGAACCAAAGATGAGACTGAGTCTGTGCATTCCATAGGATCCGGATCCTCGTGGATGCATGAAGACACCCATTTATGGATGTGTAAGGTAGTAGTAGAAGAAGAGAAGAGAGAGAAAGCCAGAGAGCTAGGTGCAAAAGAAAACCATAGATCAATTCAAGACCCAGCCTATGCACCTGTAGTCTTTCCTGATGAGGAATTTGAACCCCATGGCTGGGCAAAAATCCTAGCAACAATGGATGTAGCCATCAATGAAGAGCAGTGGACACCTCACTGTGATGAGGATGGCTATGACATTTCAGTCTTTTCAATAGAGCCAATCATGGGAGATGCAGTTTTAGAAGAATGCGAACCTAGCCTTGATGCATTTGAGGATGCGAGTGACTCCGATCTAGAGTCAATCATTATGGACCCACCTTTTGCATCAGATGAAGAATACTTCTATGAAGTAGAATTTCATTCCCAGAGGCATGGAGAGCTTACAAATGAGGTGAGGTTAGCCACACAAGTAGCTACTAAGAGCGGAGGAAAGAAAAGAAAAAAGAAGGAAGTCACTCCGGAGGCAGAAGAATCCTTGTTTGAGGTCCCTGAAAACTTTAAAAAATATGAGATAGACGATAGGAGAGTCATGATAAGAATGCCTAAACGTGAGGCACAAGCAGGAGAAGCCTATGATAGCAAGGAAACTACCAAGAAAATAGTTGTCGCCATTGAGGAGGGAGAAGAAAGATGCACATACATAGGTCATGACCTGACAGAAGAGGAAGAACAAGAGCTGATAACCTTGCTAAGAGAATACCGAGATGTATTTGCTTGGAGTTATAAGGACTTGAAAGGGGTAGACCCTGATATATGTTCACATACAATTCCCATGACCTCAGACGCCAGACCCTCGAAACAGAAGCCCTACACATACAACGATAACTATGCTGCTAAGATCAAAGAGGAGATAGATCGACTGGTTGAAGCCGGATCCATCTATGAAATTGAGCACATTGAGTGGGTATCCCCCATTGTAGTGGTGCCCAAGAAAAATGGAAAGCTGCGTGTGTGTATTAACCTTAAAAAAGTTAATGCCACCATGATTAGAGACAGTTATCCACTTCCTATCACTGAGCATCTATTAGAAAGGGTAGCAGGCAAGGAAGTGTACAGCTTCCTAGATGGGTTTTCGGGCTACAATCAAGTAGCCATTGCTCTAGAGGATCAACATAAGACGGCTTTTGCCACGGAGTGGGGCATATTTGCCTTTCGGGTAATGCCGTTCGGGCTTACCAATGCACCGGCTACCTTTCAAAGATTAATGTGTCATGTATTTAAAGAGTTCCTGAGGAAGAACTTAGAAGTCTATGTTGATGATCTTTGTGCTCATTCTAACATTAGACAAACCCATATTCCTGAACTCAGACAAATCTTTGACAAATGTAGAGAATATCAAGTCTACCTGAACCCCGAAAAGTGTGTTTTTATGGTCAGGCAAGGCAAGATTCTAGGACACATAGTGTCAAAGAATGGCATATCCACTGATGAAGAGAAAGTGAGAGCCATAGCGGAGTTACCTAGGCCAAAGAATGTCAAGGAAGTACAAGCTTTCATGGGGCATTGTGGTTATTACCGACGGTTTATACACATGTATGCCATCATAGCAAAGCCTCTGTATGGACTGTTGACTAACTTTGAATGGACTGACGAATGTGAGAATTCCTTCATTGAGCTTAAACAAAGATTGTGTTCAGCACCAATCTTGACCACACCGGATTGGAATAAGCCATTCCATGTCCACGTGGATGCATCCAATTATGCTATTGGGTGTGTACTCGCGCAACCTACCGGTGAAGGTAATATGGATCTTCCAATTGCCTATGCTAGTAGACAGTTGAATGCAGCTGAACGAAATTATACCACTACGGAGAGAGAAGGACTAGGCATGGTATATGCAGTTAAAAAGTTTAGACATTATTTGCTGGCAAATAAGTTCAAATTTTTTACTGATCACCAAGCTCTACTGTACCTAGTAAACAAGCCATGTAATACAGGCAGATTAGTAAGATGGTTTCTCTTACTAATGGAGTATGACTTTGAGGTAGTAGTGAGGAAAGGCAGGACTCATTTGAGAGCCGACCATCTCTCTAGGCTCACATCCGGAGAGGCCCCACAAGGAGTGTCAGATGACTTACCTGGTGCTTACTTGTTCAATTTGGAAGTGGTGCCTCAATGGGCCAAGCCCTTAGTGCCAGTATTTACATATGGACCTAATCATCCAATAGTAAACACACAGGATAGGGAGGTAGTCAAAACTCAAAAGTATCATATCATGGCAAGAAGTATGTACAAACATACCGATCAAGGAATATTAGCCTGTTGTGTGGAAGAGGACGAGTACGCTAAATGGTTGCAATTAGCACATGTAGGTGCATTAGAGCAACACTACTCAAAACAAAGAACCCTACAGAATCTAAGGAGACTCGGAGTGCATTGGCCGACTATGGAGGCTGATGTCCAAAAGTTGTGCAAGGAATGCCCAACCTGTTGCACTAAGCCACCAGTGGAACATGCCACTCTTTACCGCGTGTCTTTAATGCCAGATTGGAGCGAGCCATTAGTGGCCTTTCTGAGGACGAAAACATTCCCTCAAGAAATGACTTTGGTTAGACAGAGGAGTTTAGAACAAGAGGCACTAGACTATGCTCTCATTAGGGATAATCTATACAGACGAGGGAAAGATGGGTATCTTAGACTGTGTGTCCATGAGAGCAAATATCTAAAGATCTTGGAGACTGCTCACCAAGGTGTAGCACGAGGACACTTTGGACCAGACCGGGTGATCAAAGCAGTTCTATTTGCAGGTCTTTGGTGGCCAACTCTTCACATGGATGCACATACCTATGTGAAGAGGTGTGAGGTTTGTCAGCGAACCCAATACCCTATTCGAAAGGATGAGATGCCACTGAAACCTATGATGGGTGGACGTGCATTCTCTAAATGGGGAATAGACTTTGTCGGTCCTATTAACCCCCCAGCTAAGGGTTCACATGACGAGTACATCATTGTGGCCACAGACTATCTCACCAAGTGGGTAGAGGTAAAAGCCACAACGAAGAATGACGCTCAGACAACTGCTAAATTCTTGTTTGAGAATGTATTCACAAGATACGGGCTACCTATAGAGTTGGTAAGTGATAGGGGCACTCACTTCTTGAATGAAGTTATTGAAAATCTGCTCCAAGAATTCTTGGTAGTACATAAGAAGTCTGCCCCCTATCACCCTCAAGCCAACGGGCAAGCCGAAAGCACCAATAAGATCCTATGCAATGTATTGACAAAATTAGTGAGCAATAAACGCTCTCATTGGGACAAACAGCTACACCATGCTGTTTGGGCATACCGAGTCGCCTACAAAACGGTACTCCAAGCCACCCCCTTTCAGATGGTATTTGGCCAAAATGCCGTGCTAGTGTTGGACTTCTTAATACCTACATTGAAAGTAGCACAAGAGCACGAATGGACGGGTCATGAACTCTCCTCTAGACTTTTTGACCTTGAACGATTAGGAGAAACAAGACTGAGAGCAGGTGCAGGGATATATGCAGCTAAGAAGAGACAGAAGGCATACTTTGATGCCCATGTGAAGGATAAGGGCTTGAAAGCAGGAGATCTAGTTTTAGTCTACACATTGAAACAACACGCAAGGAAGCTAGAAAAGAGAGGCTACAGACCTATGATCATCAATAGGATCTCCACAAGTGGAGCAGTACAACTAGCCACTTTAGAGGGTGATGTTCTCCCAAACTATATTAGCGGATGCAGAGTCAAGTTGTATTAGGAACCCCTCACAGAGGAAATGCTAAGTCGACTGAACACTGCTAAGCAACGTAAAGAGGAGGAAAAATGAATTCGAGAAAAAGCACAGGCAGAGGCCTTAGAGCGCATCAGACGAATGAAATTGAGGAGACAAGGGAGGGATCAGCCTATGTCTGAACCTCAAGAGTCTCCAGGTTATCATGTGGCCATGTGTGAGGCTTTCGGTGAACGTTCCCATAGAATAATCGATCGAAGACCTTTCTTGACCCTAGAAATAGGACGAGGAGACAATCCAACAAGCGTGAGAGCTTTAATTGATTCAGGTGCCGCCACTAGTGCAGTCCGGCTCTCTTACTGCCAACAACTGCAATTGGAGATAAAACCCATGGAAGCATATCTAATAGGATTAGGAGGTGTCGAAACCCCTTGCATGGGAGAGGTGGATCTTCCCCTCTACATTCAGGAGGTACTAATGCCAGTAAAAGTGCTAGTATGTGAGGACGAGGATCTAACTGAGCCTCTTGTCTTAGGCCAAGACTGGATCTATGATCATGCAGTCAACCTCAACCTACGAAGTGGACTTCTTCAGGCTTGGGCAGGCCAAAGCTATTTTACGATTGAATTAGACAATCAAGCACTCAAACCCTTAGAAGAGGCACCAACTCCTGGTCCCTCCAGGAATCCACATGAAGATAACAATGTTGTTCCTATCCAAACTTCTATGGTGCAGAGGATTGTCAATCTTACCAAAGGTACAGGAGTGAATGAGGAGTTTGCCGCTGAGCCAAAGGAGATTCTAAGAATGCAGACCAAACATCACTCGACACGAAGGAGACTGCTGATCAAGAAGTAGGTGTGCCAACCAATGCAACACGGAGTACCTTGTGAAGCGAAGCATATCTGGATACGCAAGGATGGAAAACCCACAGCTCTAGTAGCAGGCTCTCGAGGAGGGAACAAACAAGCCACATCATCACAGACACAAGTAAAGGAGTACCCCTGGCAACCCCCTAGGCTCACCACGTCTATTTGGGTCCCTAAGCGGTCAATGAAGGCTGGCCCAACTACCAGACACATATGGGTGCCCAAGGCCTGTTTACGAGCCCAAATAGCTCCAACTCGAGTCACTGGCATAATTCAACACTCACAGGTCCTCTCGACAAACAACGCAGGAACTCTACCTAAATACCACCCCGACCCACACTCAGTCAAACCGAGGAATGCCTGGAAATGGGTACCCAAAAGGTCCCAAATCCATCAGACTCTAGTTCATAAATCTTTGCCTGTCTTTAGCTTGAAGAGCTACGAATCCTCCATCAAAGTTTGGAGACTTAAAACGTGTATCAAACCCCCTGACCCAATCGTGTAAATCCATCCCCTCTGATGAAGGTGCATTCCGAGTCTATTGCATGACCAAAGTATGCATCTAGGATAACACTAACCTCTACTAACCACTCACATATATCACAAACACTTCACCTCTAACCACTAACCATCGGGATTGTCATGTTAGTATTGTGGAGGGAACACCGTTACATCCTGTTTCCTATGCAACACTAATGTGCTTTCGTCTTCCAGCAGATAAGCATCAGAGTATCATGGCAGCAGTAGCAGGAACAAGCTCCCAGGCGGGCACTGGTAATCAAAGCAATTGGAATACTATGCCAGTGGAAGCCCCACTGATAGCAAGGCTTGAAGAGCTTTTGAATGTAAGAAGAATTCCCATTCCGGATCCACCAAGTGGACTGACAGAAAGAGTGAAAGGGCACTCGCATTGGTTCAATGAGATGCCAGGCGACTTGGGTGATGCTGATCATATTTGGGAGTCCAAATTGGAATTCGGAGGAGTATGGTGGACTTTCCAGTTCTTTTCCAGAGAATTCGAAGCATTACAAAATGCAGCTCCCCTTCAGGACATATGGCAGAAAGTGGGATTACAAGACTACTTTAGTGCAGCTTTGCCGAGGTCGGATTTCCTTAGATGTTACTATTTGATAGCCACACTGACGCCGACAGGAGAGAAGGATCATTCCGGCACATTCTTGGTCCCCTCTCTGTCAAACCAGGAAGAAATGAAGAAATTTGAGATTAATACCACTGTAATTACGGAAGCCCTCCAGATGTATGGCACCCATGTGCCTTCCGATCGCGATCCCTTGATACCAGAGTCAATGAAGAGCAACAGAATCAAGAAGTTGAAGGAAATGTGTGCCCTCACCCCTAACATCGCCATACCCCTGCGAATGTGCCTTCAACACTTCGCATTTCCAGCTCAAGATCGCTTCACACAACCTCACAAGAAAATATGGTACGGATTATATCTAGCAGAGACTGGACGCTTGCCCATTAAGATGCCTGTATGGATTTTGGACCAACTGTATGAAGCAAGCAAGCGGGGTGTGAGGAAGCATACATTACATGGCTGCTGTGCGATCACCAGAATTATTTATAGATGTCTCGCATATGACGTGCCAATATCCAGGGCCCTTAAATACGCACAACTGGAATTTTTCAAGGGGCAGAAGTCAGGGAATCAGCCTACGAAACGAATGCGTGGATCACTCTCCCAGGTCATGATCCCTCACGAGGTCACAACCGAAGCTTCCCCTAGAGAAGAAGCCCACGTAGCACCTTTCACGATACACCTCCAAGGAACTACATCAGGGGGCGTGGTACAGTCCACCCCATCCACCCCTCCACTACCTACTGATGCCGAGTTTGCATCTATGGCTGCTTTAACTGAGGATCCCAATTTTGATTTTGAAAGATTCCTGCAGACGGCCCACTTATCTGATAGTGAAGATTTTCCTGACAATGCCGATCCGGG
The DNA here is from genome assembly GCA_020310875.1 of Ceratopteris richardii. Lineage (NCBI taxonomy): Eukaryota > Viridiplantae > Streptophyta > Polypodiopsida > Polypodiales > Pteridaceae > Ceratopteris > Ceratopteris richardii. Next base: position 44,754,499 of record CM035433.1, on the reverse strand, counting down.
ATCATCATTCCAAGGAGAACAGCCACAGGGCGAGACAAGCAGGGTACATTGGGGAGAAGAGGCACCACATACTCATGGTCCTAGCACACAAAATCAGGAAGAAGAACGGGGGAATGAACCAGAGGAGAGTGAAGAGGAGGCCCCTGCTTACACAACACAACTCAAGCGGCTATACAAGACAATCAAGCAGGTACAGAGAAGACATAAGATGACAGAAGAGGCGAACAGAGCCCTAGTGAACCAAATGCTGCAAGCCGAGAATGTAGACCCACATTTTGTTGAATCATTGAATCTGTTGGCGGACACATGTGGGATCGAGGAAGCAATGAGGACAATGGTCTATCGGGAGAACCCTACCTATGATCAACGAAGGATTGATACACGACCACGGCGAGGAAAAATGATTCAAATGGAAGTCTCTACTGCCTTGCCTACCACAATTTTAGAGGATGTTCACATGACTAGCCCAAGTCCCACTGATGAACAAGATGTAAATACACAGGTACCATCTCCACCGTCACCTTCCATTCAACCCTCAGCACCCTTCTCCACTAGTCTTTCTGAACAACCGATATCCACCCATCATGAAACCATTGTACACACCTCCGTTTTTACATCCTCCCCCTTACCCACATCCATCACTTCCGCCCAAATTTGTGAATCTCACATAGGACATCCTGCCACCGATCAAACCATAATAGGTCACCCTTCCTATCTCCCCGCCCTTGGACAACCACTTGCCACTAGCCAGACCTTATCCCATCCTTTTCCATTCACCCACACATTTTCCCTCTCCCAAACCCTATCCACCACTTCCCTTGTAACTGCCTTAGGCTCAACCCAAGTCACACTCCCCCACATTCACTGCCACCACTAACACACCACCTACCGTTCCTGTATTCACAATTCACACTTCACACACTATCACATCTGATCCCATGGATATTTCAACATCCACAGGAGCACCCACCGCCACGTCTGTTCCACCATCATCACATCTCACTTCACTCATAGGCACACCATCCACTTTTCCCTTCCCCATTTCCCGACCCTTTGCATGTTCCACCTCTACCCATGCATCCACATCATTTAGTAATGCACTAGACACCCTGGTTGAAGCGGCCACTCAGCTTAAGCAAGAGTATAAGCTATTAGAAGAAAATAACACAGAGCTATGCAATCTCTCGGCTCAACTCCAGGCACGAGTCGATGCCTTGGAACTAGGTAATACATCACTACAACACCAGGTGACTGCCCTCCAACAATCGAAGATAGAACTCGAAGCTAAGTATGCAGAGACAGGCAAAGCTATGGAGGAACAACTCAGAGAACAAATGGGCCGCAATGCGAGACTCCAACGCAACATGGCCCTACTACGTCGCCATCTAGCAGCTGCTCAAGAAGAAAACCGAAGGCTACAACAACCAAACCAGGAGAACCTAGAAGAGGCCATGGAAAACACCCCGAGAGCACCTATAGACCCTGCAAAATTCCAGGCTGTCCCCTCAGAGCATATTCAACAGGTTTTAGAAGGTTATGCGACACTCTTGGAAGCCCATGATCAATTGGCAGACCAGATAAAGGAACTACAAGGATCCAAAGTACCGACAACACACCCACCCACACCTAAAGAGACGGTCGATGCCGCTACTTCGCCAGAACCTGAACCTTCTACCAACAGTGAGGTACTTGAGCTACGGCAACAGATTGCAGAGTTGAAAATCAAGTTGTTACAATATGAACGACCTCCTTCCCCACCTGAGCAACCCATAGAAGAAGAAGCAGTTATTATTCCAGTGGAGGAAGCATTTGAAGAGAACTATGAGCCTCAACCTTTTCCCGGAGGCACAATCACTGAGGAGGGACAGGACACTTATGAGGAACCCCCATCGGCATGGATGAAACAGGTAGAAGAAATGGGGCAGACTCATGAAGAACGTATCTCCTACTAGATGTTGGCCATGAAGACCATTGAAGAAACCATACTTCAATCAGACTACTTCAGACATCTGGCCCCTAGAAGACTAATAACCAGCTCAGAATTACAATATAAGCCATACTTTGTACTGTTGGCAGACTACAACGCCGAGATCAAACGTAAGACCAACAAGTACTCAACTTTCGCAACACAATTTGAACCTGAGGACATTCCAGAGGAGGCGCGCAAAGGGAAAATACACCAACCCATCTGGAGGCAAAAGCTATTGGAAACCTATCCCGAGATGCTACGGACATGGGACCACACACCCATGCATTTGAAGTATAACAATTGCTATGGACCAGTGCAACGGAGAAGAACATGGAAGTCATTTGCCATCAAAGTCAAGAACAACGCATTGCAAAGAATGGCTCAATTACCCTGCCATTGCACCCCCAAACGGCACGCCTACTGTAGCCTACATGATGGCTACCATCAGACATTGGCTTCCACGCCTCCACCCCATGCCAGATGTGGCTGCCCAGATGATGCTCAAGATCTTCGATATGATGCAGGTTGTGCTCAAAACTTTCCGCAATGTATGTCATATTCAACCTCCGATTCCCGGGTTTGTTAATGGTAATTATGACCTGCTATATGATATGAGCACCACCCCGAGCATACGAGTTGCTTATGCATGGCACGCACGCATCAGATATCTCCCTGCCTGCTACAAGCAAACTTTCGATGAAATGTTCACCACGGGGTTCTGGGAAGCACACTCAGAGGTGTTCGCGCCACGGACCACCCATTTGTTACACCTCTTTGCATGCGAACAAACGATGCACTCAGAACTCTACACAACGCCACAACCGGACATACCGGGCCCAGTCAATTGGGATACCCTGTAGAGAGACCTGATCCGAGGGCTGCAAATCAAAGAACATGATGTGGGAGCTGACATTCTCCAGGACTATATTGATCAACCCGCAGATCAAAGGTCTGTCAGAGGCGACAGACACTGGGGGGGGAGAGTGTTGGAAGTATACGGGAAGAAGCAAGTACGAGCATACATGCAGATCTAGCACTAAGGCAACCCTTTATTTTTTTCCAAACCCCTACACCATTTAAAAGTGATTCTTATCACTAAAAACCCTTGTAAATATCATTTCACCTTTTTGTAGCTCCAATTTGTACAAGCCGAGGAGTCCTCGAGCTTGGGGAGCCTTAGAAGTAGTTGCTTGCCAATTTTCATATTTTTTAGATCTCGTTTGAGCCCTCAAATAAGCCCTAGAACCTAATTTTTAACTAGGCCGGACACTAGGTCTGGACAGGGCCAAAGCTAGTCAAAAACTATAAATAGAGCTAGAGAGCTCATTTTTGGGGGGAGCTTCTTGTAGTCTTGAGCTTGTATGAGAACTTTGTTGCAATAGAAGTGATTCCATTGTCTTACTCTCTTGTTCTTGCCGTGTGTGCGCGTGTGTGTGTATGTGTGTGCATGTTAGTGTGCTTCGCACTCACACATTTGTGCCTTCACTTGCTCGAGGTCTTCATACCATCCTCATGTCTTCCCGGATTGACATTAAAGGAGGTGCTACTCATCACTGAGCTACACACGTACAGCAACACTCAGACAGACAACTAGACGAACCGTCTGGTGATAACACAAAAGTAGGCCAAAATCCCCGCGCTCTCGAGCACTTCTTTTCATTGCTTTATATAAGATTTACAAATATGCACGTAACAACCTTTCACGCGTGTTTTACAAAGATTTCCGTTACACCTGTCCTAGTCCAGCGGCCGACTAACACTGGCACGCCCGGTGGACTCGAACCCGCAAGTTTTTACAAAATTACTGCTCATCGACTATTCCTTCTAAGTACATGTTTCAGGCTAATCTAAATGTACGGGCGATCTTTTTCTTAAGGGTTTCTAATAATTGTGTTAATGTATCGGGTTCTAATACCTGGGCATCTACTCTAACAGGCTATGGCTTCGATTAACAAAATTTCTGCTTGCGTTTGCAGAAAGGCCTCTTGCAGATAAAAGTCATTGGCCAATGCGGCATCTCTGGACATCTTCATTTCTTCGAGTTGTTGTTCCATCTTCTGTACTCTTTCTTTAATGTTTGCCAGTTGGTTTTCGCGCCTCTCGATCTCCTGAACTTGAAAATCTATAGTCCTGATGTATGAGTCCTTCTCGTGTTTGAGATTGGCAATGAGCTTCTGTGTCTGCCCTTCCTTCGTTAGGTAGTGCTTGAGCATATTATTTACGTCTGTCAAATTTTCGTTGGTTCTCTGCAGTTCTTCTTCTGTTCTTTTCTGCTGCAACTGCTGTTCTTGACTCTGCTGCACCAATTCTTGTAATTGCTTTCTGGTTTCTTCTAGTCGATTGCCCAATGCAATTCGGGCGTCTTCTTTGTCTTGTATGTCCTGCTTCATTTTGTTGATTTCTTCATTGGCAATCTGCAGTAACTCTTCTTTCCCTGTAAGTGCTGCCACTGCCGCATCTCTCTGATTGATCAGCATTTCCTGTTCGGTGAGTTTTGCCTGTAATTCCTTCAATTGCTCTTGTAGGGATTGGTTTTCGGCTTTGGCAATTAGTACTTCTTCCTGTAGGGGGCTGACGTCAGCTTCTAGCATGTCAACTTTATGTTGTAGCGCGTTGCAGATACTGTCTGTGGCTGCTTTCATGTGGATGGGCAGTTGCTGAGATAAATTGATCAGAACTTGACCCATATTGGCCAGTTCGGAAAGCATTGGAATGGAAGGGAGGGGTAGGTGGGGTTGTGATTGGGAAGAGGATGCGTTGAGGAGCTGTTGGGAGTTTGGTGGAGAGTAGTTGAGGGAGGAGGATGAGGACTCGGCGGTTTCGGCAGGGTGAATGGGCTGGATGGGGATGATGGGTGGTTCCGGTGGGGGAGTGGGAAGGATGGTCTGATTTGTTACCTGATTGGCGGCTTGTTGTTCCTGCTCTACGATTGTGGATTCCACTGCCTTTAGCAGTCTGTCCAGTGCTTCCTTGGTAGCTTGTTCTTCATCTATCTGTTGTTCTTCTTGAGACTCCTGCTATGATTCTTCTTCGGTCGATGATGTGTCAGCTTCTGTATGTTTTTCCTGTTGTTGTTCTTGGGACGATTGTGCAGATGGTTCGTTTTGCATGGATGTTGTGGTGTCGTGGAACGTTTCTTCTTCTTTCTTATCCTCTTCTTTGTTGCCCTCATTGTTCCCTCCAGCAGATCCTTGTGCTTTGCTCTTAGAAGAGCTAATCCTTATTCTTTTTCTTCGGAATAGTTGGTTTAATTCCTCTTCGTCTTCTTCTTCGTCGTCCCACAACTGTATTGACTCTTCGTGTTGCAGAACTGGTCCCCTGGGTGGTGGTTGCGCTACGAGTATTGCCAAAAAGAGAAATGAAATGATGTGTGGTAGTCTGGATCTTGGCGTGCCTCCTTTGTTTACCTGTTTCATGATAGCTACGCATTCTTTGTGGATGCGGTAGAAGAAGAAAGAGGCGAAGTTCACTGGTTCTCGTGCGGCTAATTCTATGGCGGAGTACAAGGGGCGGGATATTCCATATGTGCGTTTTTGGAGGTTGAGTATGGCTACTAAAAATTGGAGGGCTGATCGTTCGGGTTCCGGTCGGCAGAGGATTGCATACTCGTTAGACGAATATCTGGGAAATAGCTCAATCATTCGAGCAACTGTTAGGCTTGGGCCATTTTCTCGGCCTTGCGACGGGAGTCTAAAACCTTCTGCAAAGGCTTGGAATGTGATAAGTGTTCGGGAGGGTAAGGAAGTGATAGCCCATCTTTGCTCATTGGCGGGTGTGTTGGCGATGGCGGAGATGATGTTGGCGAAGAATGGGTGGGACTCCACTGAATGCCAAGGCAGTTTAGCGAAGTTTTCCAACCCACGTATGTGCAGGTACTCTCCTACCTCAGTAGGGAGACCATCACGAAAAGCGGCGTAGTTAGCCAAGGCTTCCATGGCGCACACGAAAACACAGAATACAGGCACACAGAAAACACAGTAAACACAGAGCACAATTCACACAAGCACAATAGCATTTTTCAGCGAACTGGAGAAGGTTAAGTAGATGCGCTGCAGTGGACTGTAATTAAAAATCACTAATCATTGTGCGGCGTTGAGATGATCGTTTCTTTAACTTGGGTGTGCATGTCTTAGTAGCTGGAAAGAGCAGGGCGACTTATGACATAATTAGGAATCAAGAGGCAGATATTTACAGACTTATATTATTAAGCACGCAAAAATAATAGACAAGAAAAGAAAAGAAAAATGAACTCCAAAAAATGCGGCCAACCGCAAAATGTTTCAGTGCGGGTTCGCTGTGTGTTGATACGGCCGCAGCTTCGAACCGTTGATGATTTTTGGAAGAGGGTTTTTGGTCAACGTAGTCAACCAAAAAGTTGCTGGGCCCACTTGTTCTGAGATCCGATAAGGGCCATACTATCGTAGTTTGAATTTACCAACAGACCGATTCGACTTTGCATTATAAAAAAGGACAAGTTGTCCTACTGTAAAAACTGGAGTTTTCAAGTGTCGATCATGCGTCCAAGCCTGTCTTAGTTGTACTTCCTGCATAGTTAAAAAGTTGTGCCATCGATGCTTGTCTAGCCCTCTGAGTGTATCCAACCGGAATGACAGTGAGTCTTCCGGTAGCAGTTTCTGATTGATGGCTACTCGTAAAATAGGCACAATGATTTCCATGGGTGCTATGGCTTCCACTCCATAAGCTAGTTTGAACGGGGTTAATCCTGTTGCTACCTTGTATGTAGTTCGGTATGCCCATAATACTGCAGGCAACAGTTGATCCCATCTTTCCGATGCTTCCATAATCAATTTCCGAAGCATATTCAATAAATTTTTGTTTTTACTTTTGGCCAAACCATTAGCACGAGGATAATAAGGAGAACTAAACTTATGCGTGATTTGGAACGACCGTGTAAGTGCTTTCATTAAATTGTTTACAAAATGAGTGCCTTGATCTGAAACAAGTTCTAGTGGTAAACCAAAACGTGGAAAGACATCGATTAGTAGACACTTTGCTACCGCAACAGCTGTAGCAGATCGTAGAGCCCAGGCTTCTGCCCATCGGGTTGCATAGTGTGTATAGGTCAGTATATAACGATTGTTACTGAGGACTGTTGGAGGTGTAATCGGACCGATAAAATCTAGACCCCACTTCTGGAAAGGTTCCAATGGTAAGATGGGTTGCAGAGGGAAAAGATGACGCTGCAGGGGCTGTCCAGATCTCTGAGAGTTATCACATTGTTTGACAAACTGTGACACATCTCTGTACATAGTAGGCCACCAGAAACCACTTTGCATAATTTTTCGGTGTGTTAAGTCTGCAGCAAAATGGCCACCGGAAGGAATTGAGTGAGCCAAAGTAATAACTGAGTTAAATTCATGTGGTGGAATACAACGAAGTAAAATTCCGGTATGATCCTCATAGCATAATTCCCCAGCAATCAACCAAAATCGGCGGCTAAAAACTGCAATTTTCTTGCGTACTGCCGTAGAAGTCTGAGATGGAAGGCATCAATTAGTGAGAAAGGTCAATATCTGATCATAGTATGTAGATGGCAAAGGTGGATCTGTAATTTCATCATGGGTTGGTTCAGAAACATAAATTGCCGGAGTGGTGTCATCTATACCTACCGGAGCTTCACCGGAATCTAAGCGAGAAAGAAAATCTGCTAAGGCATGTGAATTGCCTGGCCGATGAATGACTTCGTAGTCAAATTCTTGTAAAAGCAGAACCCATCGTGCTAATTGACCACCTAGATGCTGTTGCCGAACTAGATAGACAAGTGCAGCATGATCTACATGAAAGGTAAATTTACGGCCCAACAAATAATGCTTGAATTTCTTGACAGAATATACTAAGCCTAGACATTCTCTTTCTGTTATAGAGTAATTCTTTTCAGCAGGGGCTAATCTGCGACTTGCATAGTACACTAGTCTGAACCACTTATCGGTTTGTTGCATTAAAACGCTCCCTATTGCTATATCTAAAGCATCAACAAATACATGAAATAGGCGATCCCAGTTCGGAGGCTGTAAAATGGGAACTTGTGTTAATAAACACTTTAAACGATCAAATGCTATCTGACATTCCTGAGTCCACTCAAACTGCCGAGGAGTCTTGGTGATTAATCTGTTCAGAGGTATTGCCAAGTGAGCAAGCCACCGTAAGTGTCATCCATGCCATCTTACTTGGCCCATGAAGCGCATTACTTCCTTCGGTGTAGTGGGCACTAGAGCTTCTAACACAGCTGAAATTTTATCTGGATCCACCTGTATGCCCTGTGCAGATACAATATGACCGAGTAACTTGCCACATGAAACCGCAAACACAGATTTGTTTGGGTTCAAACAGAGTCTGTATTCTCTGCGTTTTTCAAAGCAGCACCGTAAATGGAACAGGTGTGCTATCATATTTCCGAAAATTGAAAAATCATCAAGATATACTTGCATCAAAGAAGTAAGGTAAGGAGAAAATATTTCCTGCATGCACCTTTGGAATGTACTTGGGGCATTTCTTAATCCAAACCACATAACAGTACAAGCAAATACACCCTAGTTGGTAATGAAGGCAGTCTTTGGTATATCCTGTTCAGCCATTCTAACTTGATTATATCCACTATACCCATCTAGGAATGAATACATTTCATGTCTTGCTACTCTATCAAGCATTGTGTCAAGAAAAGGGATCGGAAAAGGATCAGACACTCTAGCTGCGTTCAGTTTCCGATAATTTACACATATTCGCAACTGCTTATTCTTTTTCGGGACAATAACAATTGGTGATATCCATTCAGCATGTTCTATTGGTACAATGAATCCGACTTTAAGTAGCCTATCAAGTTCTGCCTTTACCTGTGATGCATAGTTTGGATTCATCCGGTAGCTGGGTTGTTTGTTCGGTTTGGCTTCCGGCTTCAGCATGACTCTGTGCTGATAGATGCGCGGGTCCAATCCTTTCATATCTTTGTAATCCCATGCAAAGACGTCGAAGAATTCTCGGAGTAGCTGGATCAAGCTTGCTTGAAATGTTTCCGGTAAGTTTTGCTTTATCTTCACAGGACGCGGATGATCTTCATCGCCTAAATTATAAGGGATGATCAACTGATCTTCTGGAACATAAAATTGTCGGGGCTTCTCTGTATCGTCAGCTGGCTTAAAAAGTTGTTGCAGTTGAGCGTCATCTATAACAGCAGTATCTTCCTTCTTATCTTCTTCTGTTACAGTCAGCACCGAACAAACTGTAGGATTCCAGTTATCTACAACAGATTGTAGATCAACAGTTCCTAGGGAAATCAAGTCAATGTTATTTTTCAGAAACCGGTTGCACTGTTGCTGTCATTGGAATGCAGGAAGGCACATGACTGAACTGTTGTTGGAATTGTTGTCTGACTCTTGGTACTAGTGCCAGCGATTGCCCAAGGGGAAGAGTAATGGATGCTTTAGATAAAATCTCCCAGGCTTTTTGTGATTGAGTTGTATTTTCTGCTGCTTCGGAAGATGATGCACGAGCTGAAGATGATGTGCCTGCTACGGAGTTAGAATCTTGTTTCTGTGTCCCTTCATCGGTTAATGGTATCTGGGTTACCGGAATAGGATCTGGAAACACTGGGAGTTCTACAGTGGTCCATTGACTAGCCTTATTATACATCCTTTGTTGTTCTCTGATGCCTGGTTCAAATATTTCGGCTACTGGTTGTAACGGCCTTCCAGATCTAGTATGAACTACTGCAGCGTGTGTTTCTACTGGTGTGATTTGCACCATATTAGTCATCGGGTTTTGTCGTTCTTTCTTCCTCTACTCATAGATTGTGAGGGCACTCACTTCCTGAGGTTGAGCAGGTTTATATCTCCAAAAAGCCTCATCGGTTTCTCGGTTAAAAAGCAAATCTGTGCTTTTATTATCCTGTGGAATCCACTTTGGAGTCATGATTCTGGTCAAGAAGGATTTACCACGGGGAGTTCTTGGCTCTCTCTCTAAATTCCCTTGCTCTATATCACCCATGTCGGTCTCCGCAATCATATTTCCAAACTCATCTGTTCTATCCGGAAGAGTGGTGACTACATACATAGTCCCCTCTTTATCTAGGTAGGCTCCATTCTCGAACTTAACTACCGGGTGTTTTAGTCCATGGGGTTGATCGGGGTTCTTAATCTGGACCACTGATCTCCTCAGGCCATCTTCGTAGATGCGAGCACCTAGACGATTAGTCCTGATGTATTCCAATTGAGTCTTATAAGGTCCTTCTGGCTTTTCTAGATACACCACCCCTGAACTACCTACTGGTCTCTCCATGTGATAGGACATTTCAGAATCACTTGTTTCTGATCGTGGAGTGTATGGGTAATCACTCAACTGTTGGGCCCAAGACCTAGCAGTGTGATTGACACTAGCTTCAGAAGATCTGAGGCTTTGTCTGTCTCTGCCTAAGTGTCTACCTGACCTAAGGTTCATATGCATGGTTTCTCTACCCCCTTGATCCCAAGTACACTCTCGTTGCAGGTTATTTAACACCAATCACTTTGTTCTTTTTAGTTGATTATTTTGTTTATGATCTTGTCTGATATCACATCCTCAGGAATGCTTAAGTGAATTTCGCACTTGATAAGTGATCGATTCAAGTTTACTTTTGTCCCTTAGGGTTTTCGCACTTAAGTCCTACTTAATGCTTGCACTTAGTTGCTTAGTTCTCTTGGACTTGATGTGTGCCTAGTGTTGTCCTAATTAATTACCACACCTAAGTCGTACTTAGCCTAGGCTAGGAATTGACAAAGGAGGGTTGACAGATCTTCCAACCTCAATTAGCTGGTTGATCAGACTGCTACACAAGCCCAGGAAGCCTTCTCCCAAGCTTGGTACTCACCCTTGCTAGCTTTCCTTGGAATGCCTTGCTTGCACACAATGTTCCTGCAAAAGTTCACAAGTCAATATAGCTCTATTACCACAAGGGATTGAAAGACACACATCAACATTTACAGCCCCCCCCTTGGAGTCATTCACTGTACCCCCCAAAATCTTATGACCACCTAGTTCAACCTAAAGGCCAACTTAAAAATACATGTTCTAAAACTCCGCATATGATTCTTACAAAAACCAGTCAAGGTCCACGTAGGATTCTCAACAAGCTTTCCAACGAGACCAAAATCTCCTAAATCGGAGTTCGTATGGCAAAGTTATGACCAATCAGGCACCTAGGGGTCAAAACAGGCTCTCAAGGTTCAGGAAATTCCTCCCTGGTTTCTAGGTCTTTTGCCCACTCCTAAGGCTCTAATGTTATCCCAATGTGTCCAAAATTAGGCCCAATTATACCTCAATTCACTCCATTAATTTGACTTTAAATTTTATGCGTTAAGTCCATGTATCACGATAGGTCGGGTCGAGGTGTCGCGATAGGTCGAGGTGTCGCGACACTTGGGAGTGTCGCGATACTTCGAGGTGTCGCGATAGGTGGGAAGTGTCGCGATAGGTCGGGGTGTCGCGATACTTGGGAGTGTCGCGATAGGTCGGGGTCGAGGTGTCGCGATAGGTGGGAAGTGTCGCGATAGGTCGGGGTGTCGCGATACTTGGGAGTGTCGTGATAGGTCGAGGTGTCGCGATACTTGGGAGTGTCGCGATACTTCGAGGTGTCGCGATACTTGGGAGTGTCGCAATACTCCGAGGTGTCGCGATAGGTGGGAAGTGTCGTGATAGGTCGAGGTGTCGCGATACTTGGGAGTGTCGCGATACTCCAAGGTGTCGCGATAGGTGGGAAGTGTCGCGATAGGTCGAGGTGTCGCGATACTTGGGAGTGTCGCGATACTCCGAGGTGTCGCGATAAGTCGTGGGTGTCGCGATAAGTCGTGAGTGTCACGATACCTCGAGGTGTCGCGATAGGTCGAGCTATGGCAAATTTTGTGGTTCTGTCTTGTGATCCTAGGTGCTCTCGGCCTGCGCAGTGTCGTGGTGCACTCAGAAACGGATTAGTCGAAGTTTTCGAAGTGTCGCGATAGCTCGAGCTCAACGCCTCGGGGCCTGTGCAGAAGGATTCTGTACCTGCTGAGCTTGCTGGAGATGGTGATGGAGCTGGTACTTGCAAGAAACATGCAAAAAACACACAACACAAATGCACGCGCTCGCTCTCTCTCAAACTCGCACAAAACAAATGAGGGGAATGACAAGGAAGAGGGAATATGTAGTGGAGAAGGAGGTGGAGGTGGAGATGAAGAAGGAGGTGGAGATGGAGATGGAGATGGAGATGGAGATGGAGAAAAATTAGAAATTTACCTACTACTTACCATTCCAACGCGTCCTCTCTACGTCTTACCATCACACGCTCGTCCTCAAAGCTCGAATCCCCGGCAACGGCGCCAAAATTTGGTGTAGCTCAGTGATGAGTAGCACCTCCTTTAATGTCAATCCGGGAAGACATGAGGATGGTATGAAGACCTCGAGCAAGTGAAGGCACAAATGTGTGAGTGCGAAGCACACTAACATGCACACACATACACACACACGCGCACACACGGCAAGAACAAGAGAGTAAGACAATGGAATCACTTCTATTGCAACAAAGTTCTCATACAAGCTCAAGACTACAAGAAGCTCCCCCCAAAAATGAGCTCTCTAGCTCTATTTATAGTTTTTGACTAGCTTTGGCCCTGTCCAGACCTAGTGTCCGGCCTAGTTAAAAATTAGGTTCTAGGGCTTATTTGAGGGCTCAAACGAGATCTAAAAAATATGAAAATTGGCAGGCAACTACTTCTAAGGCTCCCCAAGCTCGAGGACTCCTCGGCTTGTACAAATTGGAGCTACAAAAAGGTGAAATGATATTTACAAGGGTTTTTAGTGATAAGAATCACTTTTAAATGGTGTAGGGGTTTGGAAAAAAATAAAGGGTTGCCTTAGTGCTAGATCTGCATGTATGCTCGTACTTGCTTCTTCCCGTATACTTCTAACAGTGTGTCTTGTCTAAGCTCTACGTACTCTATTATACTCTGTGTTGTTATCTATCAATCTCGGTTACGCTGTGAATTTAGTTCCATTCAGTAAGTCGTTGGATCGTTGTCTGAAAGAGTTACTGTGGATCGTTGTGACGAATTGTTCTGTTAGATGTACGACGTAGTGCTCCTCTCCTTGTTGAACTGCTAAGTACTGATAAGTCCGTGTGAATGTAGTAATCTTTCCCTAAGAACATTGTGCAGAAGTAGTGTTGTTCTCGATCTGCACTTGTACGGTGAGAATTACCTATAGTTAAGGGTAGTCCCAGTGTGTATTAATCTTCAGATCTGTAGGTTGAAACCATAGGTACCTTCTGTGATCCGGTTGCTTGACTGTGAGCGCTGTCTTGGTGAAGGTTGGACTACTGCACTGTTACAGTAGCATATTAGTCTGAAGTAATTCGGTACCAAGGTACAAATAAGTCTGGTACAGTCTAGTTGTTACTGGTAGCTGAGCTAAGACTGTGATGACACTACCTAAGGACAGTAGATTCAGATAGAACTGTCAATAGCATTTTATTGTTGCAACTGAATCGGATATTTTTGGGGAACTAAGTACAGGGCCTCTGTCTAACAGACCCCTACCACCAAGAACCCACGATTCGTTTGACACGTGCTGAGAGTTAGAACAACGCATTAATTCAACACTGGCCTTAACATTGGCCGTTTTGTTTTTAGTTTAACAATATGTATGTATGCATATGCACATGCATTATGTATGCATATGTATACATGTATGTGTATGTGTGTGTATGTCTCTCTACGTGTGTGTGTATGCATATATATGTGTGTATGTGTGTATGCATGTGTATGTGTGTATATGCATGTAAGCATGTATGTATGCATATGCATGTGTATTATGTATGCATGTGTGTGTATGCATGTAAGTATGTATGTATGCATATGCATATGCATTATGTATGCATGTATATATATGTGTGTGTATGTCTCTCTACGTGTGTGTGTATGCATATATATGTGTGTATGCGTATGTGTGTATGCGTATGTGTGTATGCGTGTGTATGTCTGTGTGTATGCATGTAAGCATGTATGTATGCATATGCATGTGCATTATGTATGCATATGTATGCATGTGTGTGTATGTGTGTGTATGCATGTAAGTATGTATGTATGCATACGCATATGTATCCATGTATGTGTATGTGTGTGTATGTCTCTCTACATGTGTGTGTATGCATATATTTGTGTGTATGTGTATGTGTGTATACGTGTGTATGTGTGTGTTTGCATGTAAGCATGTATGTATGCATATGCATGTGCATTATGTATGCATGTGTGTATATGTGTGCATATGCATGTAAGTATGTATGTATGCATATGCATATGCATTATGTATGCATATGTATGCATGTATTTGTGTGTGTATGTCTCTCTATGTGTGTGTGTATGCATATATGTGTGTGTATGTGTGTATGTGTGTGTATGTGTGTGTTTGTCTATGTGTGTATGTGTTTATGCATATGTATGTGTGTGTATGCATGTAAGCATATATGTATACATATGCATGTGCATTATGTATGCATATGTATGCATGTGTGTGTATGTGTGTGTATGCATGTAAGTATGTATGTATGCATATGCATATGCATTATGTATGCATATGCATTATGTATGCATGTATGTGTGTGTGTATGTCTCTCTATGTGTGTGTATGCATATATATGTGTGTATGTGTATGTGTGTATGCATGTGTATGTGTGTGTATGCATGTAAGCATGTATGTATGCATATGCATGTGTATTATGTATGCATATGTATGCATGTGTGTGTATGTGTGTGTATGCATGTAAGAATGTATGTGTGCATATGCATATGCATTATGTATGCACATGTATGCATGTATGTGTATGTCTCTCTACATGTGTATGTGTGTATGCATATATATGTGTGTATGTGTATGTCTATGTGTATGTGTGTATGTGTTTATGCATGTGTATCTGTGTGTATACATGTAAGCATGTATGTATGCATATGTATGCATGTGTGTGTATGCATGTAAGTATGTATGTATGCATATAATATGCATTATGTATGCATATAATATGCATTATGTATGCATATGTATGCATGTATGTGTATGTATGTGTCTATGTCTCTCTATGTGTGTGTGTATGCATATATATGTGTGTATGTGTATGTGTGTATGCATGTGTATGTGTGTATATGCATGTAAGCATGTATGTATGCATATGCATGTGCATTATGTATACATATGTATGCATGTGTGTGTATGCATGTAAGTATGTATGTATGCATATGCATATGCATTATGTATGCATGTATGTGTATGTCTCTCTATGTGTGTCTATGTATGCATATATGTGTGTGTATGTGTGTGTGTCTATGTGTGTATGTGTGTGTATGTGTGTGTATGCATGTAAGCATGTATGTATGCATATGCATGTGTGTGTATGTATGTGTATGCATGTAAGTATGTATGTATGCATATGCATATGCATTATGTATGCATATGTATGCATGTATGTGTATGTGTGTGTATGTCTCTCTACATGTGTGTGTGTATGCATATATATGTGTGTATGTGTATGTTTGTGTATGCATGTAAGCATGTATGTATGCATATGCATGTGCATTATGTATGCATGTGTGTGTATGCATGTAAGTATGTACGTACACATATGCATATGCATTATGTATGCATGTATGTGTATGTGTGTGTATGTGTGTGTATGTGTGTGTATGTGTGTGTATGTTTGTCTATGTGTGTGTATGCATATATATGTGTGTATGTGTATATGTGTATGTGTGTGTATGCATGTACGCATGTATGTATGCATATGCATGTGCATTATGTATACATATGTATGCATGTGTGTGTATGTGTGTGTATGCATGTAAGTATGTATGTATGCATATGCATATGCATTATGTATGCATGTATGTGTATGTGTGTGTCTATGTGTCTCTACGTGTGTGTGTGTGTTTATGCATATATATGTGTGTATGTGTATTTGTGTATGCATGTGTATGTGTGTGTATGCATGTGTATGTGTGCGTATGCATGTAAGCATGTATGTATGCATATGCATGTGCATTATGTATGCATATGTATGCATATGTGTGTATGTGTGTGTATGCATGTATGTATGTATGCATATGCATATGCATTATGTATGCATATGCATATGCATTACGTATGTGTTGGCAGTAGCCTTGGTACACCAGGACATACAAGACATGAAAGTCAAAGAAGGGAGTCAGAGCGAAGGGACAGCACAAGCAAACAGGGCAGTCAAAGAAGATCTGGCAAGTAGGCCAATATTTTTTCAAGACATTAATGCAAATCAAAGAGATAGACATATAGGGAAGAAGAGCAAGTAGGGAGCTTGAAGATATGTATGGAAGATCACTAGAAGAAATCCCTACAACAACAGTGATTTTTATCACTAATAATCATTGTAAATCTCATTTCACATTTTTGTAGCTCCATTTTGTGCAAGCCAAGGAGTCCTTGAGCTTGAGGAGCCTTAGAAGTAGTTGCGTACCAATTTTCATAATTTTTAGATCTCGTTTGAGCCCCCAAATAAGCCCTGGAACCTAATTTTTAACTAGGCCGGACACTAGGTCTGGACAGGGCCAAAAGCTAGTCAAAAACTATAAAAGGAGCTAGGGAGCTCATTTTTGAGGTTAGATTGTAATTGAAACGAACTTGTAAGAGCATTTTGAAAGTAATCTAAAAAGCTCCATTGATTCTCACTCTTTGTCTTGCCTTGTGTGCGCGTGTGTGTGTATGTGTGTGCATGCTTGTGTTCTTCTCACTCACGCACTTGTGTCGCCACTTGCTCGAGGTCTTCATACCAGCCTCACGTCTTCCCGGATTGACATTAAAGGAGGTGCTACTCATCACTGAGCTACACCAAATTTTGGCGCCGTTGCCGGGGATCGAGCTTTGAGGACGAGCGTGTGATGGTAAGATGTAGAGTTGACGCGTTGGAGTTGTAGGTATTTTCTTCACTCTCATCGATTTTCTTTTACTTTCTTCACCATCTTCATCACCATCATCATCATCACCATCTCCCACGTCCATCTCCATCATCGCGAAAATTTCAGTTTTTTGACCATATCCCCATCTCCACCTCCTTTCCCTCATTTCACTTGTGAGAGAGAGCGAGAGAGCGAATTTGCGTGTGCTGTTTTTTGCATGTTTTGTGAGTATTCTGCAGGTACAGGCCGCATCATCATCCCCAGCACCCTGCGCAGGTACGGAAATCCGAGTAACTGTCTGTGTGTCGCCGAGCTCTGTCAATCGCGACCGACAGAAAAATTGCTCTAATTGCTAAACAAAGTGCATATCCATGACCTACAGGCCAAGGGCTTCCCAAAAATGTGTTTAGTTTTTTGAAATTCCACAGATTTCTGTCAATCGCGATCGCTCTGTCAATCGCGATCGACAAACCACGACGGACAGACCTATCAATCGCGATCGACACGTCAATCGCGACCGACAGCCCACGACGGCTCTGTCAATCGCGACCGACAGAGTCAACGACCGATTGACCACGACCGACTGACCATACGCGTGACACGTGTCAATCGCGATCGAGACATCAATCGCGATCGACTCATCAATCGCGACCGACACAGTCAACGACTGTTTGACCACGACGGACAGACCACGACGGCTCTGTCAATCGCGACCGACACGGTCAACGACTGTTTGACCACGATCGACAGACCCTCGCGACCGACCTGTCAATCGCGATCGACTCATCAATCGCGACCGACAGAGTCAACGACGCTTTGACCACGATTGATTGACTTTTCGGCCACGTGTCAATCGCGACTGACCAGTCAATCGCGACTGACAGCCACGACGGACCTGTCAATCGCGATCGACACGTCGATCGCGACTGACCTGTCAATCGCGACCGACAGACTTTGCGAACGCGTTAGAAGGGCAAATTAGGTCAAATTTTTAAGGCAAAGTGATTGGTCTAAATTGTGATTAAGTGTGGGACAAACTCTAGGGTGTAGCATTGCATTGTTAGGCCGTGCCACAAGCTACTCGGGTATTCCTGTCCGACTGTTAGCTTGTATTGAATTCTGATTTAACTCCCTAAACCCTGAACAGTCCTAACTTTTTCATACGAAATCCAATTTTTGAGCTCTTGGGCTTGTTGGAAAGCTCGGGACATATACTACACGCCCTCAACTGTTTTTTATAAAGATATTGCGTTGATTTTCAGAGAGGGTATTTTAAAGTTGACCATACCCAGGGGGATCAAAGTCAGGGGTCTTTAGAATTATTTTCCTAAAAGTCACAATGCAAATGCGTGTTTGTGTCACATGAATGAAAGTGGATGGTTTTGTCCTTTGAATCTAAGCATTGAGCTAACCGTGGGACTTTTATAGGTCCATTGAGAGCAACTGAGAGCGTACAAAGCAAGGTTTCTTTGCAAGCTTGAGAACCGGGTTCTTGAGCACCATAAAGCAAGGGATCAACAAGTAAGGTTGGATTATTCTCAACTCCCTCCGTCATTTCCTAGCTCAAGCTAAGAACGAGTAGAGATAGGAGTAAGTCAGGGCAACGATAGGCAGTTATCAAGTTGAAGACTACCTAAAAACTCAAGTTCAAGTTAAAAACATAATCTCTGTACTGTCGATAACCTAAAGGAAAAGAATCTAACGTGGAACGATCAACCTAAGATACGAAGAACATTCAAGTGTTCCTGACGACGTGATATCAGACAAGACCATAAACACAATAATTAACTAAAAAGAACCAAGTGACTGGTACCAATTGATCGGCAACGAGGTTGTACTCTGGGAAAAAAATTTGGGCTAATCAGTTAGGCATATGAACCTTAGATCAGGACGACATTTAGCAAGGGAAAGACAAAGCCTTAGGTCTTCAGAGGCTAGTGTCAATCATACTGCAAGGTCTTGGGCCCAGCAGTTGAGTCACCACTCTCATTACCCTAGCTCGGATACCAGTGAGTCAGAAATGTCTCAAGGCATGGACAGACCTACGGGAAGTTCAGGTGTGCCTTATTTGTACAGGGTAGAAGGCCCTTACAAAACACAGCTGGAATATCTTAGGACCAACCGACTAGGTGCTAGCATCTATGAGGACGGCCTAGGAAGATCCGTGGTCCAGATTAAAAACCCTGACCAATCCATAGGACTAGAACACCCAGCTGTCAAGTTTGAAAATGGTGCATACCTGGACAAAGAAGGAACTATATATGTAGTCACTAGTCACCCGGATAGGACAGATGACTTTGGGAATGTAATCTCAGATGCGGACTTGGGTGACCTAGAACAAGGGAACATGGGTGCGGAACCTAGAACCCCTCGAGGTAAATCAGTTCTCACTAGGATTATCACGCCTGAATGGGTCCCCCAAGACAACAAGAGCATAGAGTTGCTCCTCAATCGAGAAACTGATGAAGCCTTTTGGAGGTATAAGTCTAATCAGCCAACAGACATAGGAAATATCATGATCTATGAGCTTAAGGATCCGGATAGCCCAGGCAGAGTGACCTATTTAGATCATGCTTCAGAACGGATCTTCGTGGTGACAGAAAATATAGGCATGCCTACACGTGGAAGGGTGAATTTATTTTTCCCCAACCAAGATCAAATGTATCCTATGGTCACCCTGGGGCGGGAACTTCCCAAGCTCATGGTACGCAAAGAGACAGAAGTAGAGATAGACCGGAAGTAAGCTTTGCCAACCCTGTAGGCAGAGAAAGAACGAGAACGGAGACGAATAGGGTAGAACCTCCTGAGATACATAGAGCCCACAGGAACCAAAGAAATGTAGATGGATTCCCTCTGCCGAGGCCTAGAGAGCACGCAAGAACTTTGAGACCCACCCAGCTAGTTAAGTCCATGAAGAATTACTTTGACGGCACAGGAGATCCCTATGATCATGTGGCAGAATTCAAGCAAGTCTTGAGAGCTGAACAAGTGGAAGATCTGTTCACACAGTACAATGCCTTCGGTCTAACCCTTAGGAACACAGCACTTACATGGTTTCAGCCATTAGATGAGCGTCAGTTCAGGAGCATAGACCAACTCCTAGAGGCATTCATTGTAGAGTTCTCTAAGAGCGGCATAAGACACAATACCTCCTCATTGATCCACAGCTTCAAACAGACCCCCCAAGAGACTGTCAGATTGGCCGGAAGAAGATTTAGACAATATCTGGAAAGGTGCCCTATTTCGGAGTTACCCACATCTGCTAAACAAGTAGCCTTATTCCTTGATGGATTGCTGAGTACGAAATTGAGATCCTATGTGTATCTGAAGGACCCTAGGACTATAGAAGAGTGTGTACGCATGTGCATTGACATTGAAGATAACCTAGGGGAAGAACTAGAGCTTTCCAAAATCTACAAAGATTCAGAAAGTGCATCTAGTCACTCTTCCGCGCAGTCCACATCAATTGAGGAACTTGCCGAAAAGGTAGCTCAGAAATTAGGTGTATCGAGCAAACAAATCCCAAGGTTTGCCCCTGTGAAAAGGTGCTATACATGCGGTGGTGACCATATGGCGAACGTCTGTCCCATTATGGCTCAACCCCAAGTAAACCCTAGTAGCCAGTACTGCACCATAGAACGGAGATACACCAACCACACCGCACAAGATTGCCCATACAACAAGCAGGCTGTTAGGCAACCCTATCCGCAACCCTACCAACAAGGCAGATACCAGAACCAAAATCCACCACCACAATATGCTAGACCCCAACAAACCTACCAACCACAGTATCAGGCCCAACAAAGGCCTCAACCGGTGCTGGCTCAAAAGCCTCCAAACCCCGCTAACGTGATTCCAGTAAAGTATACTGTTGCAGAAGAAAACCTGAATAGGGCCATTGTACCAGTAACCCCATTGATCTCAGAAAGTGACCCAAGTGACCATAGCTTTGATTCTACACATGTCGATAGTCCCCAGGCTTACTACATGCAGTCTCCAGAACATGGTGAGTCTTACTATAGTGAAGAACCAAGTGAACCTAGTTGGGAGTCAGATTACACGAACGTCATGTATGCAAACCCCAACCCCAGGCCTCAACCTAGACAAGTAAGACCTCCATTCCCAAGAGGACCGTGCTACAGATGCCAAGGAGATCATCTCATTCGTGATTGTCCCTTGCCTTCACCTACACAACCCCAGTCAGTGACTATCCAAGGTTTCTGCCAAGATTGTGGAAAAGAACATCTCTTACGAGATTGCCCTAAGAACCCCAATAATATGCCAAAAATCACTCCTATCAATGTGATCGGTTTGGTTGTAGATCCCTCAGGAAGCGTCACTTCCACTGCACCAGTGCAGGTAGTCACTAGAGCTCAGGCATTACAGCAAAACCAAGAGACAAGCAAGGAAAAGGGCCCAGAGGCTAGTGAAACCGAGAGCGTAACAAAGAAAAGGACTAGAGCATGGAAAGATAGTCGAGAAAGAATGAAACGACAATGGGCCAAAAAGATGAGTGAGCTTGAGGAAAGCATAAGAGAAACCAAAGCGAGGATAACTGAACTCACAGCTCAAACTCCCTCTCACATCACCCCGCCTCCACCACTCCCATCTCCATCCGACTCACCACCTTCCCCACCGCCTCATCAAATCCCACCACCCCCTAGAGTAGGATCAGTGTTAGCTGATCCCACTCCTGAAGACTTAGACATGATGCTCAAAGCATATCAGGCTAGAATCCAAGAAGGGCCAAACGTCACGGATCATGCCAAGTGCTATCCTAGAGCTGACCTAGAGATAGAAAGAACCAAACTATGCGCGAAAATGGTCGCATTGGCTCAGACTATGTTTGAAGCCAGTCGCCTTTTCAATTATTCAGGCTCAGCCACAACGCAATTACACTTGGATGGATTCCTAGAAAAGTTAGAGAGGATAATTGCCAGATCTGACAAGGAAGAAAA
This sequence comes from Ceratopteris richardii, assembly GCA_020310875.1. Classification (NCBI taxonomy): domain Eukaryota; kingdom Viridiplantae; phylum Streptophyta; class Polypodiopsida; order Polypodiales; family Pteridaceae; genus Ceratopteris; species Ceratopteris richardii. The sequence goes on along the minus strand of CM035433.1, from coordinate 44,732,633 downwards.
AAATCAGGAGAAAGAAAAAGCAAGCAAAAACCTGAGCCATTCCCCATCGGAAGTTTATGCAGCCAATTCCACTAAACCAGACAACTTCCCCTCCTTAGAAAGAATAGAGAGGCTAATCACACAATCAGAAAAGGAACCTAACCCTCAAAGAAAGGAAAGGGCAAGAGAACGGATAAGCCAGCCTCTTCAGGAAGCCCATGTGCCTCCTCAAGGAGCCTATCTTCCTCCCCAAAAGTCACAGGAGCCTCCCTCGAAAGCTTACGTACCTCCACAGGTAACCCACATTCCTTCCCAGAGTGTATGAGCCTGCTCGGAAGAGTAATAGGATAAGCAATCCTCCCCAAGAAGCTTGTGCTCCAGCTATCTGTGAGAACGAGGAAAGAGCCAACGATAGAATAAGCCCTCCTTCCCAGGTAGCATATGTACCTAATTCTACAGAGCCAGACACTTCTTCTTCTATGAATCGGTTTGCACCAGATTTCCTACGAGAGATTCAAGAAGACAAATGGGAAAACGAAAGCGAGGTCGCCCCTCCTTTTGAACTTGTGGACGATGCACAGGACCAATTCCCACAAGACATCCCATCAATTTACGGGGAACATGAGAGTGCTCAATCTCACGAGAGATTAGACTTTGATTCGAATTCCATACAAGAGCTACCCCACTTCACAGGCCCATGGGAAGCAAAGTCCACATGTATGAGAGCACCCACAGTCATGGTAAGGAACGACGACTCAGTCATACCTAGGAACACGGAGGTAGTAAAGAACACCGAGGTGCATTGCGATCTCACTTTGGAAGAACTGCCTGAGGATAGACTAAACGCGCGGAAATGTGCAGCCAGTCGAGTAACTGAAGTTGCAAAACCTCATTCCCGGGTAGGATCCCATAGGACAGTGCCAGAAATTCCCTTGGATAAGATAGGAGATATGTGCGAAGGTGAAGAAGGGAACACCTATCTTCCCATTACCTACCAGGACTACACCACAAAGGCAATTTTGGACTCAGGTGCAGGAGTTGCAATTGCCACTACTTCCCTTTGGAAGCATTGGGGCAAGCCAGCACTCAGGCCAACGAGGATGAAATTGCAGATGGCCGATGGTCACATAGAGAGACCCCTAGGATTGCTAGAAGGAATAACTCTCACCACTTGTGGTGTCGAGTTTGAACATAGTTTTGCTATCTGTGACTTCAGTAAAAATCATGCCTATGAGATGATTTTGGGAAGGCCATTTATGCGACAATTGCAAGTGGTACAGGATTGGGGAACCAACTCCTTGTATCTGCAACACTTGGGAGTTACAACCAAAGTCAATCTCAAGGATTTTTCTCACAGAGACGTCCCTCCTATCCAATGGAATCCCATCCATAGAGCTAAAGATGACACAGAATCGGTGCATTCCATAGGGTCTGGATCCTCATGGATGCATGAAGACACCCACTTATGGATGTGCAAGGTAGCAGTAGAAGAAGAGAAGAGAGAGAAAGCCAGAGAGGTAGGTGCGAAAGAAACCCATAGATCAATCCAAGACCCAGCCTATGCACCTGTAGTTTTTCCAGACGAAGAATTTGAACCTCACGGTTGGGCAGAAAACTTAGCAACAATGGACGTAGCCATCAACGAAGAACAATGGACACCTCACTGTGATGAGGATGGCTATGATATTTCAGTCTTCTCCATAGAGCCAATCATGGGAGAGGCAGTTCTAGAAGAATGCGAACCTAGCCCTGATGCATTTGAGGATGCAAGTGACTCCGATCTAGAGTCAATCATTATGGACCCTCCATTTGCATCAGATGAAGAATACTTCCATGAAGTAGAATTTCAACCTCAGAAGCATGGAGAGGTTACAAATGATGTAAGATTAGCAACACATATGACCTCGAAGGAAGAAGGAAAGAAACGAAGAAAGAAAGAAGTTTTACCAGAGGAGGAAGAATCTTTGTTTGAGGTCCCCGAAAATTTTAAGAAGTATGAGATAGATGACAGGAGAGTCATGATAAGAATGCCTAAACGAGAGGCACAATCAGGAGAGGCCTATGATAACAAAGAAACCACCAAGAAAATCGTAGTGGCCCTAGAAGAAGGAGAGGAGAGATGTACGTACATAGGTCATGACCTAACAGCGGAAGAAGAGCATGAATTGATTACCTTGCTAAGAGAATACAGAGATGTATTCGCTTGGAGTTACAAGGATTTGAAAGGTGTTGACCCTGACATATGCTCACACACCATCCCCATGACCTCAGATGCCAAACCCTCTAAGCAAAAGCCTTATACATATAACGATAACTATGCTGCTAAGATCAAGGAAGAGATAGATAGACTGGTCGAAGCCGGATTTATCTATGAAATTGAGCACACCGAATGGGTATCCCCCATCGTAGTGGTGCCCAAGAAGAATGGCAAGCTGCGTGTGTGCATTAACTTGAAAAAGGTTAATGCCGCCACGATTCGAGATAACTATCCGCTTCCCATCACAGAACATCTCTTAGAAAGAGTGGCAGGCAAGGAAGTGTACAGCTTCCTTGATGGATTTTCTGGCTACAATCAAGTAGCCATAGCTCCAGAGGATCAGCATAAGACAGCCTTTGCCACAGAATGGGGCATTTTTGCTTTTAGAGTAATGCCATTTGGGCTTACCAATGCACCAGCCACCTTCCAGAGGCTGATGTGCCATGTGTTTAAGGAGTTCCTGAGGAAGAGTTTAGAAGTCTACGTTGACGATCTCTGTGCTCATTCCAATGTTAGGCAAACCCATATTCCTGAACTCAAACAAATCTTTGACAAATGTAGAGAATATCAAGTCTGCCTGAACCCCGAAAAGTGTGTTTTTATGGTCAGGCAAGGCAAGATCCTAGGACATATCGTGTCAAAGAATGGCATATCTACTGACGAAGAAAAAGTGAGAGCCATAGCGGAGCTACCTAGGCCAAAGAATGTCAAGGAAGTACAAGCTTTCATGGGGCATTGCGGGTATTATCGACGATTTATACACATGTATGCTGTCATTGCAAAGCCCATGTACGGACTATTGACAAACTTTGAGTGGACGGATGAATGTGAGAATTCCTTCCAAGAACTTAAACGAAGATTATGTTCAGCACCAATCTTGACCACACCAGATTGGAATAAGCCGTTCCATGTTCATGTGGATGCATCCAATTACGCTATTGGATGTGTGCTTGCACAACCTACTGGTGAAGGTAATATGGACCTTCCAATTGCCTATGCCAGTAGACAATTGAATGCGGCTGAACGAAATTATACCACTACTGAACGAGAAGGATTAGGCATGGTATATGCAGTCAAGAAATTTAGGCACTATTTGCTTGCAAATAAGTTTAAATTTTTTACTGATCATCAGGCATTGTTATATCTCGTAAACAAGCCATGCAATACAGGAAGATTAGTGAGATGGTTTCTCTTGCTAATGGAATACGACTTCGAGGTTGTGGTAAGAAAAGGAAGGACCCATTTGAGAGCAGATCATCTCTCTAGGCTCACATCGGGAGAAGCCCCACAAGGAGTGCCAGATGACCTTCCTGACGCTTACTTGTTTAATTTGGAAGTGGTGCCGCAGTGGGCCAAGCCAATAGTACCAGTATTGACATACGGGCCTAATCATCCAGTGGTGAACACACGGAATAGAGAGATCGTAAAAGCCCAAAAGTACCATATCATGGCAGGCAGCATGTACAAGCACACAGATCAAGGGATCTTGGCTTGTTGCGTAGAAGAGGATGAGTACGCTAAATGGTTGCAATTAGCACATGTAGGTGCGTTAGAGCAACACCATTCGAAGCAACGAACATTGCAAACTCTAAAGAGATTCGGAGTGCACTGGCCAACTATGGAAGCGGATGTCCAAAAGTTGTGCAAAGAATGCCCAATCTGTTGCACTAAACCACCTGTGGAACATGCCACTCTCTATCAAGTATCCATTGTGCCAGATTGGAGTGAACCTCTAGTATCATTCTTGCGGACAAACACATTCCCCCCAGACATGACTCTAGCTAGGAAAAGGAGTTTAGAACAAGAAGCCCTGGATTATTCACTCATAGGTGATAATCTATATAAGCGCGGTAAAGATGGTTACCTGAGATTATGTGTCCATGAGAGTGAATATCTTAAGATCTTAGAAACTGCTCACCAAGGTGTAGCAGGAGGACACTTTGGACCAGATCGGGTAATCAAGGCAATACTATTTGCGGGCTTTTGGTGGCCTACACTTCACATGGATGCACATACCTATGTGAAACGGTGTGATATCTGTCAAAGGACTCAGTATCCTATACGCAAAGATGAGATGCCACTGAAACCTATGATGGGTGGACGTGCATTCTCTAAGTGGGGAATAGACTTCGTAGGCCCTATTAATCCCCCAGCGAAAGGTTCTCATGCGGAATACATCATTGTGGCAACAGATTATCTCACCAAGTGGGTAGAGGTAAAGGCTACGACAAAGAACGATGCTCAAACAACTGCCAAATTCTTGTTTGAGAATGTATTCACGAGATACGGGCTACCTATAGAGCTTGTAAGTGATAGAGGCACTCATTTCTTGAATGAAGTGATTGAAAATCTACTCCAAGAATTCTTGGTAATACACAAGAAGTCTGCCCCTTATCACCCTCAAGCTAATGGACAAGCTGAGAGCACTAATAAGATTCTATGCAATGTACTGACGAAATTAGTAAACACTAAACGCTCCGATTGGGACAAACAGCTACACCATGCTGTTTGGGCATACCGAGTGGCCTACAAAACGGTACTCCAAGCCACTCCCTTTCAGATGGTGTTTGGCCAAAACGTCGTGCTACCCTTGGACTTCCTGATTCCTACATTGAGAGTAGCACAAGAACACGAATGGACAGGTCACGAGCTCTCCTCTAGGATCTTTGACCTTGAACGATTAGGGGAAACAAGACTAAGAGCCGCTCCAGGAATATATGCCGCCAAGAAGAGACAGAAGGCATATTTCGATGCCCATGTGAAGGATAAAGGCTTGAAAGCAGGAGATCTAGTCTTAGTCTATACACTGAAACAACACGCAAGGAAGCTAGAAAAGAGAGGCTACGGACCTATGATCATCAATAGGATCTCCACAAGTGGAGCAGTACAATTGGCCACGTTAGAGGGTGATGTTCTCCCTAACTATATTAGCGGATGCAGAGTTAAGTTGTACCAGGAACCCCTCACGGAGGAAATGCTCAGCCGACTCAACACTGCTAAGAAACGCAAAGAGGAAGAAAAGAGAATTAGAGAAGAAGCTCAAGCAGAGGCTTTAGAACGCATCAGAAGGATGAAACTACGAAGGCAAGGCAGAGATCAGCCTGGAACGAATGACTATGCAGACCAAGGATTTCCCATAGCCATGTGTGAAGTTGCAGGAACAAGCTCGAATAGAATAATTGATAGACGTCCTTTCATAACCATAGACATAGGACAAGGAAAGAGTACAAGGACCGTAAGAGCCTTGATTGACTCAGGTGCTGCCACTAGCGCTGTTAAGCTGTCTTACTGTCAAGAGTTACAGTTAACTGTCCATCCTGTGGAAGCATACCTCATAGGATTGGGAGGTGTGGAAACCCCTTGCATGGGCGAGGTGGAACTTCCCCTCTACATTCACGAGGAGGCAATGACCGTTAAAGTACTAGTGTGTCAAGATGAGGATCTCACTGAACCTCTCGTCTTGGGCCAGGATTGGATCTATGACCAAGCAGTCAATCTAAACCTAAGAAGTGGACTTCTCCAGGTTTGGGTCAATCATAGTCGAGTTACAGTAGAATTAGACAATGGAGCACTCAAGGAACTAGGAAAGGCACAGACTCCTGGTCCTTCCAGGGGTACACATGAAGATGACCATGCTGTTCTTGTCCAAAACTATGTGTTGCAGAGGAAGGATATTTGCAAAAAAGGAGTCAGGAATGCAACGGAACTCCCTTCTTTTCCAAAGGCTAGAAGGAGGCAGCAACCCAAGGTGGATCAAAGGCAGAAGGAGCAGGGTACTACCTATGTCAGAGATCAAAAGTACCTGCGCAGCAGAACAGCCCAGAAAATAGACCAGGTATGGGTGCGGAAAGGCGAATGACCGGTTGCACCACCGTCAACTACAGGGGCAAAGCCTCTTATTAGTGACCAACAACACAACGCTAATAAGAAGTTTTTCAGAAAATCTTCTGCTAAAGTAAAATCTATTTGGGTGCCCAAGAAGTCGATGAAGGCAGGCCCACAATCAAGACAAATTTGGGTGCCTAAGGCTTGCTTGATGGCACAAGTTGCTACGCTGAGTCCACAACCTAAACGGCATAACGCAGTTATGCATGCTGCCAGATTTCACTCGTTCTCGACACTCATGTACACACCAAAACCCAAGAACGTGCATGTAATCAATTGTATATGGGTCCCAAAAAGGCCTCGTTTTCAAACCACGACACCGAGAAAGCTCTGTAGAGACTCTCCGAAACCGAAGGCAAAGCCCACTCACTGCATTTGGCAGCCTAGGGCCTGTAATAAACCCCCCGACCCCAATCTGTAAATTCATAACCCACTTACTAACTGCAATAGTTTCCTAGGACAACACAATCACTAACTACACACACTGTCTTCATGCACTTACTAACCACTAACTCACCATCTACCTTATGTTAATGTTGTAACGGGGACAACAACGGATTTATTTTGTCCATTACAATGTTAACACTTGGTTCTATATTCTCACAGAACCAATCAGCAAACAGGGCCATGGCAGAAGCAGGTACCAGCTCTCAAGCCGGATCTGGTCCCCAGATCGTGGACATAGAAACACTTCTCCTTGAGCCACGTCTCACTGCAAGACCGCAAGAGCTTCAAGAAGTGCATGTGCTCCCCATCCAGGATCCTCCTCAAGGACACACTTCTCAAGTAGGTAAGCATGCGCATTGGTTCAGTGATGTTGCTGGACCACTGGGCGATGGAACCTACTTCTGGGAAGCAGAATTGGAGTTCAATGGCAAATGGGGTCGATACCACTTTTTCACACGCGAATTTGAAAGCTACCAAAATGCCGAAGTCATGAGATCAGTTTGGGTCAAAGCAGGTGTGGAAAGTTATTTCAGGACTCACTTACCAAAGCCGGATTTTTTACGATGCTCTTATCTGATCAGTACCATCACGCCAAGCAGAGCCAAGGGCGGCGACAGCACCTTTGTGTTGCCATCACTGCTGCCGGGTAATGAGCTCAAAAGATTCAAGTTGACCCTCAATCTGGTAAGAGAAGCGTTGGGTACGTATGGCATGCACATCCCAACAGAAAAGGAAACCATGGTTCCAGGTCGAATGAAGCACAAGGATCTGAATAAGTTGAAGGATATGGTAGCAATGACACCTACCATTGCGCTTCACCTGCGAACCATCATGCAACACTTTGCGTTTCCCGCCCAAGAACGATTCACAATGCCCCCGAAAAAAATATGGTTCAGTTTATATCTAGCAGAAACCGAAAGCCTGCCCATCAATGTGCCACACTGGATCATAGACCAGATCCACCTAGCGCATCAAAGGTGGAACAAAAAACAGAAGAATGTGCTCCACGGGTGTTGTGCTTTGACCAGAATAATCTATAGATGCTTGGCTTATGACGTGCCTGTTCAGCGGGCACTCGTATGGTCCCGAGTCCAAGAATTCCAAAGAAGACTATCAGCAGCAGGTCCCCCATCAAAGAAGATGAGGGGGGGAGTCCAACTACCCTGTGCTCAACCAAGGGGAGCTACCGCTACACCCGAAATCACTCCCCCCCAGACACGACGAGTTAGGCCATTCACAATCCGGTTACCAAGACCAAGCACAGAGGGGCCTAATCTGGTGTTTCCCCCCATTCCATCCGATTTGGAATTTCCACAGGGATTTACTCTTGAGGACCTCACGGATGAAGAAATTGCCAGATTAATCTATGACTCTAACCTCGAAGCCGAAGCTGCGCGAGCTCAGGAACCGCGACCCCAAACAACATCGGCCCCCACCCAACCACAAACTGTAGAAGTCGATGTAGATGAACAAGAGGTAGGAGGAGATGAAGAAGAGGCCGATGAAGAATAACATCAAGAATATGACGAACTCTCCGAGTTAGCAAGTGCCCCAGCATATTCGGCACAAATCAAGAGACTATATCGAACCATGCGACTGGTTCAGGAACAACATAAGATGTCTCTAGAACAGGGCAAAAGACTCATGAACGACTTGCTAGCGGAGGAAGGTGTGGACGAGTTGTTCATTGAGTCCATGAACCTTCATGCCGACGCTGTAGGACTGGACGAGGCCATCCATGAGGCAATGGCCTACATCCACAGGTTTGAAAAAAGGGTTCCTGCTCGTCCCAAGAGGTCCGGAAAGCAAATTCACATCAATACATCAGCACCAGGCGAGTCAGCGCAAGCAGAAGAATATCACGAAGCACCGTTGTCACCTCCATCCCCACCTCACACTACACAATTCACTCCACCACAGGACACTAGCACTACCACATCCACTACCACTACCATTGTCATGGGCATCCCACTCTCTCCGGGAATCCAATACGGGGGAGTCACCATGCCCACCTTCACCACCCTGTTCACCGATGTCACATCCACTCCACCAACGATTCCCATCTACACCGTCACTCAAACAGCTGACACGATGGAAACATCACCTGCCACAGCACCGCTCCCTCCCCCCATGCCACCTTCATCACCCATACCCCCTCCACCCACATCTCCACGTACATCCACATCATTCACCTCTCCCATTCCCGCCCCCATTCCCCCTGCATCTTCACCCTTCCCAGCATTATTTAATGTAAATAACATATTCTTAGCATTAAACCAATGTGTATACCAGCTCCAGCATGAGTACAAAGCTCTGGACAACCGATATCAGAATCTGGAAACGCACCATCAAAACTTACAAAGACAATTTCTCACTCTACAAACAGAAAATGCAGAACTGAATCAACGCTACATGACGCTTGAGCAGGCTCACCAAACCTTATTGGCGGCACCCCAACCATCGACAGAATCAGGTGCCAAACAACTAGAAGCTCTGCTCGAGGTATACCAAGCCGATAATCTCAAAGTCCGGCGTAACCTGGCACTTCTCAGAAAACACATGGCGGCCGCCCTAGAAGAAAACAAGAGGCTGCAGCAGCAAAATGAAGCAAATCTAGAAGCAGTAATGGAAGGCTCTCCACACGAAATTGATCCAGAGCAGTTTAAAGCTGTGCCCTCAGAGACAATGAAGACCATCTTGGACAGCTATGCAGATCTATTAGAAGCTCATGATGACTTGGAAAGGGAACGTGATGCGCTGCGCAATCAACTCCAAGAGCAACAGACAGCACCCAAAGTCACAGAAACGACCACGACTTCAGAGGAAGTCAAGGCATTGAAAGAGCAGGTGGCCGAATTACAGGCAAGATTACTCACACATGAAAGGCAACCCTCTCCAGTTGTCGAACCTGAACCCGAGGATTTGGTACCCATCGAGGTAGATGAGACATATGAGGAACCTTACGCTCCTATGCCAATGCCAGGTGGTGAGCAAACCGCAGAAGGAATGGATACGTTAGAAATCGAAGTACCTGAGTGGCTCCAAACACTAGAGAAAACGGCATCAACTCATGAAGATCGAGTGGCAGTTCAAATCCAATCTATGGCAAAGATAGAGGACACTATTATTAAATCAGAATACTTCCGCAGCATGTCCCACCATAGATGGATCGGAACCAATGATGATCAATACGTGCCATATTGTATACTTCTGGCGGACTACAATGCAGAAATCCAACATAGATGTGGCAAACCTCCAACATTTGCTACACAATTTGGGCCAGATGACATCCCAGAGAGCGCTAAAAAAGGATCCATTCATCAACCCACTTGGAGGATCCGACTCCTTGAAACCTACCCGGAGATGGTTCGCACCTGGACGAATATGCCTCTTTTTATTAAATATAACCCTTGTTATGTTCCTGTACTCCGCAGACGCACATGGCCCGAGTTCTCCATTGCAGTCAAGAATATCAAGGGATGCGCCAAATGGTTAAACTACGTCTATCTAGCACCCCCTCGAGGGCCTCCCACCGTCAATTACATGATTTCCACTATACGGCACTGGAGCATCCGATTAAAGAATACCCCTGATGTAATGGCCCAGATGTGCATGAAAATTTTTGAGTTAATGCTTATTACATTCAGGACATTCAAGAATATCAAGGACCCACACTTCTCAGGCGTCGGATTCCTTACAGGAAACCAAGATTTAGTTTATGACATGAGCACCACTCCTTCTATAGAGGTGATATACGCGTGGCACGCCAGAATCAAATACCTCCCGGCCTGCTTTAAACAAACATTCGAAGAGATGTTCATAACAGGGTTCTGGGAATACCACTCAGAAATATTTGTACCCAGACCCTCACATCTCCTCCATTTATTTGCTGTGGAGCGAACCATTCACTCAGAGCAGTTACGGGTGCCACATCCCGATGTCCCAGGGCCAGTCAATTGGGATGCATTGCTGACAGATCTAGCAAGGGGACTCAGGTTAGAAGAACACCACCTCGCCGCCGATGTTGTACAATACTACGTCCAAAAAGCAGCTAGACAAGGGTCTGTCAGGGGCGACAGACGCGAGAGTGGGGGGGGTGTTGGCAGTAGCCTTGGTACACCAGGACGTACAAGACATGAAAGTCAAAGAAGGGAGTCAGAGCGAAGGGACAGCACAAGCAAACAGGGCAGTCAAAGAAGATCTGGCAAGTAGGCCAATATTTTTTCAAGACATTAATGCAAATCAAAGAGATAGACATACAGGGAAGAAGAGCAAGTAGGGAGCTTGAAGATATGTATGGCAGATCACTAGAAGAAATCCCTACAACAACAGTGATTTTTATCACTAATAATCATTGTAAATCTCATTTCACATTTTTGTAGCTCCATTTTGTGCAAGCCAAGGAGTCCTTGAGCTTGAGGAGCCTTAGAAGTAGTTGCGTACCAATTTTCATAATTTTTAGATCTCGTTTGAGCCCCCAAATAAGCCCTGGAACCTAATTTTTAACTAGGCCGGACACTAGGTCTGGACAGGGCCAAAAGCTAGTCAAAAACTATAAAAGGAGCTAGAGAGCTCATTTTTGAGGTTAGATTGTAATTGAAACGAACTTGTAAGAGCATTTTGAAAGTAATCTAAAAAGCTCCATTGATTCTCACTCTTTGTCTTGCCTTGTGTGCGCGTGTGTGTGTATGTGTGTGCATGCTTGTGTGCTTCTCACTCACGCACTTGTGTCGCCACTTGCTCGAGGTCTTCATACCAGCCTCACGTCTTCCCGGATCGACATTAAAGGAGGTGCTACTCATCACTGAGCTACAGTATGCATATGCATATGCATTATGTATGCATATGCATATGCATTATGTATGCATATGTATGCATGTATGTGTATGTGTGTGTGTCTATGTCTCTCTACATGTGTGTGTATGTGTCTATATGTGTGTGTCTATGTGTGTATGTGTGTGTGTGTCTATGTGTGTATGTGTGTATGTGTGTGTGTCTATGTGTGTATATATGTGTGTATCTATATATGTGTTTGTATGCATGTGTATGTGTGTGTGTGTGTAAAGGTGTGTGGATGTGTGTTTGTGTAAGTGTGTATGTGTCTGTGTGTGTGTATATGTGTGTGTGTGTATGTGTGTGTATGTGTGTGTGTCTATGTGTGTATGCATGTGTCTATGTGTGTATATATGTGTGTGTATGCATGTGTATGTGTGTATGTGAATTAGTGTGTATATGTGTTTGTGTAAATCTGTGTGTATGTGTCTATGTGTGTGTATCTATGTGTGTATGTGTGTCTGTGTGCATATACATGTGTATGTGTATATATATGTGTGTATGCATGTGTATGTGTGTGTGGAAATGTGTGTGGATGTGTGTTTGTGTGTGTGTAAGTGTGTATGTGTCTAATATGTATATGTATGTGTGTGTGTGTGTCTATGTGTGTATGTGTGTGTGTCTATGTGTGTATGTGTGTGTATGTGTGTGTATGTGTGTGTATGTGTGTGTATCTATGTGTATGTGTGTGTGTCTATGTGTGTATATGTGTGTGTATGTGTGTGTGTGTAAATATGTGTGTGTATGTGTGTGTGCGTACATTGCTTCAAAAGATGTGTGTGTGCTTGTACTGTGTCGATCTCTCTCCCTCTCTCTCTCTCTCTATCTCTCTCTCTCTCTCTCTCTCTCTCTCTATCTCTCTCTCTCTCTCTCTCTCTCTCTCTCTCTCTCTCTCTCTCTCTCTCTCTCTCTCTCTCTCTCTCTCTCTCTCTCTCTCTCGTCCTAATCCTAACACAAATGTGTTGGGAGAAATCGAATTTTTTTTAACATTCTAGAGCATCGCTTATGCGATGCTTTGGAATACCAGGACGTCGTGTATGCAACGGTCGAGCATCGCAGGCAGTTTGCCAATGTTTTAAAAGCATTGCTGGCTAGTGACGCTCTTTGTGATGCATATTTTTGGTGCCACATAAGCAATGATATGCATCGCTTATGCGATGACCCATCTTTTTTTATTAAAAAGAGGCTCGTCGTTTATGCGATGCTAGCATCGCATAAGCGACAAGACTCGCTTTTTTTTCATTTCGGGGCGTCGCTTCAATTCTCTGCATCATCTTCTTCGCCAACAGTAATCTTGCAGAGGCTGCTGCTCTCTCTCCACTGCTTCAAATTGAGTGTACAATGTCTCTTTGGAAAGATATAAGTGTCTAGTTTATGCCTATAAATTTTCAAAGCATTTGGTTCAGTATATTTGGAGAAATCTTAGTTTTTCGGGCTCAGGGTCAATCTCTATGTATTCCTGAAAAATAGGAAGTACCACCGGTGAATGTCGCATTCATTCCTATAGCATATTTTGCTTATTCCTTATACTTTTGTGCATTCCATACACTCAACCCTATGTGTATCACTCCCATAAAAGGATTTTCTCTAATTGAAATCACGCTGGTCGCTATGGGGATTTGAAGTTCATTGTCTCTTCCATAGATAGTAAGTTTTTTGAGCTAGTCGACCCTCGAACCTATCTGTTTTGTGTCGACTTGATGCTCCAAAGTACATAGTGTGTTTCTTTGCACTTATCGCAAGCCTATAAGGTCTATTTGAGTCTCCATAAGTTCAAGGGCTGGTCTTGTGCCGGTTGGCTTGACCAAACTTCATCGCTTCGAAACGCACTTTTTTACCTTCTACAAGCTTCTCCAAGTTCTTTCAGTGGTATCAGAGCTAGATCAAGATGGGTGACAGCTTTCCCTCAATGATTGAGAAGCTTGATTGACACAACTACGTGTCTTGGCAAATTATAATGGAGGCCTATTTGCAAGGTAGAAATCTTTATGGAATTGTAGCAGGTGATGAAGCTATGCCTATTCCAAGATTCAAAGGAGGACCAACACAAGAGGAGACAGATAAGCTCACACTTTGGTGCGCAAGGGATGCTCAAGCAAGGTCATACATACTAAACTCTATCTCTGACTTCATTTACCACATATTAGAGGATGCAAGACATCTGAAGAGACTTGGGATGCCCTCGAGACTTTCTTTTCTGCTAGTACCAAAGCAAGAAAGAATCATCTTTGGAACGAGTTCAACCAAATGAAGAAGACACCTAAACAAACCATCACAGAGTTTGTTACCAAGGTCAAGGAGGTTGCGGATCAGTTAGCATCCATTGGAGAGCTGATTGAAGAAGAGGTCATCATGAGGCAAATTCTCAACGGCATTCGAAGTGATAAGCAATGGCAATCCTTCACGACGGCTTATGATCTCATCATGGATGTACAAACTCCAGACTTCAACATCTTTCTTGGACAACTCTTCAATCAAGAAGCCAACAATAGCATAAAGGAAGGTAACTCTTATCATGGTAATTCAACTAGTGCTCTATATGGAGATAAGAAGGATAAGAAGCAGAAAGGCAAGAAGAAGGAAGAAGATGAAGAAGAGACTTCTCAAGCCAACTTTGCAAGCAAGAGCAAGTGGAAAGGGAAGAAGAAAGGACCAAAGCAAGACAAAGCCAAAGGTTAGAATGTTCAACCTTGTGCCATATGCGATAAGACCAACCACACCACTCAGAATTGTTGGTTCAATGGAAAAACCCAGAAAGGAAGTGGAAGAGGTGGATATGGCAGCAATAGAGGTAGAGGTGGACACAACTTCAACAATAACAATAGAAGCTATAGCAAAAGGGACTACAACAATTATTCAGAAGATCAACCACATGAAGACTCATTGCTTCTTATGAATCTAAGCCACAAACAAGGTAAAGAAGATGATCATTTGTTCTACATAGATTCACGATGTTCGAATCATGTTGCAGGCAACATTGCTCTTCTATCTGATTTGGAAAGTCCAAAGCATAGACATGAAGTGCAAACAGGGGATGACACGAAGCACAATGTGGAGAAGATTGGCAATGTCAAAGCTTCCAATGGCAGGACAAACATTCTAAGTAAGGTTCTCTATGTACCCACTATCACTAAAAACCTAATAAGTGTAGGCCAAATAGTTGAAAAAGGCTTGCAAGTTAGGTTCACCCAACATGGAGCTTTTGTGGAAGATCCATGTCAAGGCTTCAAAAAGATAGCCCGAGGTGAGAAGCATGGTAGGCTCTTTACTTTTGAAGTAGGAGAAACTAGGAACATAGCTCTATTCAACTTTGGGTCTCAAACCCTAAGTGACCTTGAAGTGTGGCATAAGAGACTAGCTCATGTGAATGAAAGAACCTTGAAGGATATATGCAGGGATCAAAGTGTTCTAGGACTGCCGAACATATCAAAGCAACACATGATCAACAGGTGTGATGCATGTCAGATTGGGAAGGCACAAAGACAACCATTCAACCACAAAGGCTACATCCACAACAACTTATTGGACTTAGTACATACAGATGTATGGGGACCAAGTCAAGAACCTTCATTGGCAGGATCAAGGTATTATGTCTCATTTATTGACGACCATAGTAGATGGACTGTTCTATACTTTATCAAGAGTAAGAATGAAGTGTTTGATTGCTTCAAGAAGTATCTTGCACATGTGGAGAATCATACAGGTAGATCACTAAAGAAGCTCAGATCTGATGGAGGGGGAGAATACTTCTCCAAAGAGTTTGATGAGTTCTTACAGGAAAAAGGTATCAAAAGGGAAGTGACTACTAGGTACTCTCCTCAACTAAATGGAATTGCAGAGAGGAGAAACAAGACATTGGTTGGATCAGCCCGAACAATGCTCGAAGAGAAGAAGTTGCCACATTATCTATGGCCAGAAGCTATTTCAGCTACCGTGTACCTTGTCAATAGACTACCATCCAAATCACTTCAAGGTATGACTCCTTATGAAGCATGGCATGGAAGAAAACCTAGTCTTGGACATTGCAAGGTTTTTGGTTGTTTAGCTTATGTTCATGTACCATCACAAATAAGAGGTAAGCTGGATGAAAGGGCAACAAAGGCAGTGTTTATTGGATATGATTCAACTCAGATAGGTTACAGGTTCTTCAATCCTTCAACCAAGCAATTCACTACAAGTAGAGATGTTGTGTTTGAAGAACACAGGTCTTGGTATGATGAAGATAAACAAAAGGTAACACTACCATATGATCTTGATTTTGACTCTCATCAATTAGGAAGCAAGCATGATACACAGGTCCAGGATCCAAGAAGTGATACAGACGATGACCAAGATGAAAGGGAAAAGGATTACAAGCTATGGAAGTCGAGAGGCAAAGAAAAGATGCAAGAGGTTGGAGAATGCTCCAAACAAGCACCTATAAGATCAGCAAGAGAGAAGAAACAACCAGAAAGGTATGGATATGATTGCACATTTGTTACGAAGCATTCAATATACTTGGCAAAAGACTCTATTTCAGAGGAACCCTCATCCTATGAAGAGGAAAAGGGAAACCCTAATTGGGAAAAGGCCATGAACAAAGAGATAGATGCATTGAAGGAAATGGACACTTGGGATTTGATTCCAATGTCGCCAAATCAAAAGGCAATTGGTTACAGATGGGTATATAAAGTTAAAAGAAACTCAGATGGATCAGTTTGCAGGTACAAGGCAAGATTAGTTGCCAAAGGATGCTCACAAACTCATGGTATTGACTATGAGGAAACATTCTCACCAGTTGCAAAGATGACTGCAATCAGGACATTGATAAGTGTAGCTACTACAAGGAATTGGAGACTCCTCCAACTTGATGTGCAAAATGCATTCTTAATGGTTGGATAAGTGAAGAGGTATACATGTCACAACCACCAAGTTTTGAAAACCCTAATCATCCATCTTATGTTTGCAGACTTAAGAAAGCATTGTATGGATTGAAACAAGCTCCTAGAGCTTGGAATTACAGGTTGGTTACATATCTTCAAGATCAAGGGTTCAAAGCTAAAAGCTCATATCCTTCTCTACTCATCAAAAGGGATCACGATGAGGTTATCTATCTATGTGTATATGTAGATGATATTATTGTGATAGGTGATGATCTAAATGGCATTCAAAGGATCAAGAGACACATGCAAGAGGAGTTCAAAATTAGTGACCTAGGTGAGCTCACATATTTCCCAGGTATGTAGGTGATATATACAGATGAAGGAATGTATTTGAATCAAAGAAGATACATTCAGGATCTTCTTCTCAAGTTCAAAATGGAGAACACTAAACCTGCAGGTACACCTTTGGAGATGAATCATAAACTTAGTGTTTATGAAGGTGAGAAAATTGAAGACCTAAAAGAATATCAAAGCTTGGTAGGTAGCTTGATATACGCTACTCATACAAGGGTAGACATCTCATATAGTGTGGGAGTGCTTAGTTAGTTCATGCACTCACCAAGAAGACCACACATGGATGCGGCTAAGAGAGTACTTAAGTATCTCAAAGGTACAATCAATGAAGGTATATTCTATCCTTACTCTTTAGATTTGGATATCAAAATCTACCCAGATGCAGATTGGGCAGGAGCTAAGGATTATAGAAAAAGTACATCTGGTTACTTAGCATTTGCAGGTTCGAAGCTAGTGTCATGGAGTTCCAAGAAGCAACCAACAGTTGTTTTATCTTCAACTGAAGCAGAGTACAGAGGCTTGACCATAGCAACTCAAGAGGCAATATGGTTAAAAGCATTGTATATAGATTTGGGACTTGTGAGTTCCAAACCTCACATATTTGGAGATAATGTAAGTTCCATGCATCTAGCGGTAAATCCTATTTTCCATGTGAGAACCAAGCACATAGAAGTCCATTACCACTTCATCAGGGAGAAGCTCATGGCAAAGGAGATTGACATTTCTTTTGTTCCGACTGAAAAACAAATAGAAGATATGATGACGAAGGCACTTGATGGAATAAAGCTTTGTAGATTCAAAGCTATGGTAGGTATTCAACCTATCAGAGAATGAAGACTCAAGCATATTTTAGCTTGAGGGGGAGCTGTTGGAACATCAATCTTACACTATGCTTGAGGTGGATTTGATCTACATCAAAGGCTATCGCGTCGAAAGAATATCCGTTGGAGAGTTCTTTTTCATATGCTCATTTATTGTATTTTTTTGAGAGATTTTTTATGGTTCATTTACCGTTGTAAAAGCCATGAGCTTAACACATGTAAAGGTAGAAATATAGAGCCAAAATCCCATGAATTTGTGGTGGTTGAAGTTGCATTCAATCAAGCAATCAATCACCTAAAAGTAGATCAAATTAGATCTTCAATTTTCCTAGATTGTAGGAAAGTGAATTGATTCCCTCCAACAACCATTTCCACCTTCATTTGAATTCAAATTCCACTTGTAGAAGTCATGGAACACTCCTAGAGTCTATATAAAGACTTGAAATCACTTGTATAGTACATGGAAGCAATATACATACACTTGTGACCATCATTGTCTTGCTCCTTCAATTCTCTGCATCATCTTCTTCGCCAATAGTAGTCTTGCAGAGGCTGCTTCCCTCTCTTCAGAGCTCCAAATTGAGTGCAAGATGGCTCTTTGGAAAGGTATAAGTGTCTAGTTTATGCCTATAAATTGTCAAAGCATTTGGTTCAGTATATTTGGAGAAATCTTAGTTTTCCTACCTCGGGGTCAATCTCTACGTATTCCTGAAAAATAGGAAGTACAACCGATGAATGTCGCATTCATTCCTATAGCATATTTTGCTTATTCCTTATACTTTTGTGCATTCCATACACTCAACCCTATGTGTATCACATCCATAAAAGGATTTTCTCTAATTGTAATCACGTTGGTCGCTATGGGCATTTGAAGTTCATTGTCTCTTCCATAGATAGTAAGTTTTTTGAGCTAGTCGACCCTCGAACCTATCTGTTTTGTATCGACTTGATGCTCCAAAGTACATAGTGTGTTTCTTTGCACTTACCGCAAGCCTATTAGGTCTATTTGAGTCTCCATAAGTTCAAGGGATGGTCTTGTGCCGGTTAGCTTGACCAAACTTCATCGCTTCGAGACGCACTTTTTTACCTTCTACAAGCTTCTCCAAGTTCTTTCAATGACTAGGCCAACAAATTTGTCCCAAGAAAGGAAGTACATCTTTAGAAGTTTGGGGTCTAGGCACTTGCAACACAACATTAACTTTGTTTGGGTCAACAACGATACCTTCCTAGGAGATAATATGTCCCAAAAGTTTTCTGCACATGACATCAAAGAAATTTTTCTCCAGATTTGACTTCACAATAGTGAGTGAAGCACAGGCATGGTTAGAATCTCTAGAAACAAAAGAAAAAAATCCAAAAATATATGCATAAAATCCATTAAGTATTTGGACAATATTTGTTGCATGCAATGTTGAAAGGTGCTTTCAGCATTCAACAATCCAAACCACATGACTTTATAGGCAAAGCCACCTCAATTAGTGATGAATGTTGTCTTGAGTATATCAACTTTGGCCATTCTAACTTGATTATATCCACTAAAATTGAGAAAGGAATACATTTCCTGACCAACTACCTCATCTAGCATTGTGTCTAAGAATGACAATGGAAAGGGATTGAGCATCATAGCTGCATTCAAATTGTGATCATCCATGCAAATATGTGATTGCTTATTTTCCTTTGGTATAATTACCATGGATGAAGCCCATTTTGGATATTTGATAGAAACAATGAATCCTAGGGGTAATAATCCATCAAGTTCTTTTTTCACTAAGCTTGCATAGTTGGGATTCATTTTGTATCATTGTTGGATGATTGGGGAAACATCTGGTTTAAGTTGAATACAATGTTGGTGTAATTGGGGATTTAAGCCTTGAATATCTTTATCCTCCCATGCAAAAACATATGAGTAATATTGAAGTAATGCTAATAGATTCATTTGGATTCTTTAGGCAAGTTTGTGCAGATTTTGATATTTTGGGGATTTTCTAGAGTGCCCAAGCTACAAATTTCCATTTGATCTTCCTAGACTTGGATGCTACAGTCCTCCCATGCATCTTCAATATTTGTTATCTGCTCAATATTTTTTGGTGAATAAAGATTATCGTCCACTAGAATAGAAATCTTAATGGGTCAAATATACCAACATTGCAAAACAATAGCATTAACATATATTGAATTGATGTAAAACACCTCAGTTAGCTTCCAAAAATTGAGCTTCTTCATCATCATCTAAGCCATCCAACATATGAGGTGGCTTGGCTATAGTAGGTAAACAATCTTTTGGGCATGGTTGAACTTGTTCCATGATAATATGGTATTTTCATTGTCCCTTATGATTAATTTGATAACCACAAAGGTCATGCTAAAAATAACTTGTTGTACTTGAATAAGAAAATCCCAAATTAGTCTGATAGGTTGTACACGAGACTAATTAGCCATTCGAATATAAAATAGTGCTTGATGAATATCCTTCCACCCCATACGATGACAAATTGGTAGGGTAGTAATATTAACACCAGATTCATCATTAATGAGTGCATTCGAAATTGCTTTATAAAATACAATAATTGGGTACGACATAATCAACAAGTGTTGCTTCTTTTTCTTCTTTCTAATGGCTTCCTTAATGATTATTTTATGGAATTTGGCTACCAAATCTAATTTTTGGTCCTAGTCGAGATTGAATAATTGTATGGTAGTTGGAAATTGAAGAGGAGCACTTGATTCCCATTCTGCACCCTACTAGTACATGGCATATTGTTCCTATACAATTGATTTTGGTGGATTAATGTATACATCATACTTCATTCTTGAGCGTGTTGCCATTGCAGCTATTGGTTTAGTGTATGTCAATTCCACCATATTAGTCATAGGCAGTCACATTTGTCCTTCCTTCTTTATGTGATCATATTCTCGAGCATCATAATAGTTTGGTGGCAAAAATTAAAGACAATACCCATATGATCCCATTGATTGTTTGTATTTCTATTACAATTTCTACAGCAAGGCAAAAATTGAAGACAATGTGGCTGATTTTAATGCAAAAATGGGATTGATTTTAAGGCAAAAATTAAAGACAATACCCATATGATCCCATACATTGTTTGTATTTCTATAACAGTTTCTACATGAAGGGTTATATCCTCTACATCCTTGGTTGTGTGGTTGTATATGATTTTGATTTGAATTGGAAGGTCCTGCTCCTTGTGTTTGTGCAATTGTATTCACTCAGGGAGCATATTAATTCCAATGATTTCCAAAATATTTTGCTTGAAAATGATTTGAGGTCACTGGCCTAGATTTGTTACAGGCATTAAAATGATAATTTTATATGTTCTGGTTCTACATGGCACATAGCGTAAAGCATTTGGTTTAAGGTGCATGTTGTAGAAGTATGACTACCTTTTCTAAATTTTGTACACTATACTTGGCCTAAGGGATCTATTGGTGCATGTGGTACAATTGATGATAATGTTGTTGGTGAAGTATTTTGATGGTGATTGTTGGCCGTATACGAGAAGAAGCAAGTACGAGCATACAAGCAGATCTAGCACTAAGGCAACCCTTTATTTTCTTCAAAACCATTACACCATTTAAAAGTGATTCTCATCACTAAAAACCCCTGTGAATACCATTTTCACCTTTTTGTAGCTCCATTTTGTACAAGCCGAGGAGTCCTCGAGCTTGAGGAGCCTTAGAAGTAGTTGCCTGCCAATTTTCATAATTTTTAGATCTCGTTTGAGCCCTCAAATAAGCCCTGGAACCTAATTTTTAACTAGGCCGGACACTAGGTCTGGACAGGGCCAAAGCTAGTCAAAAACTATAAATAGAGCTAGAGAGCTCATTTTTGGGGGAGCTTCTTGTAGTTTTGAGCTTGTATGAGAACTTTGTTGCAATAGAAGTGATTCCATTGTCTTACTCTCTTTGTTCTTGCCGTGTGTGCGCGTGTGTGTGTATGTGTGTGCATGTTAGTGTGCTTCTCACTCACACATTTGTGCCTTCACTTGCTCGAGGTCTTCATACCATCCTCACGTCTTCCCGGATTGACATTAAAGGAGGTGCTACTCATCACTGAGCTACACCAAATTTTGGCGCCGTTGCCGGGGATTCGAGCTTTGAGGACGAGCGTGTGATGGTAAGACATAGAGAGGACGCGTTGGAATGGTAAGTAGTCGGTAAATTTCTGATTTTTCTCCATCTCCATCTCCATCTTCACCTCCTTCTCCATCTCCACCTCCACCTCCTTCTCCACTACATATTCCCTCTTCCTTGTCATTCCCCTCATTTGTTGTGTGCGAGTTTGAGAGAGAGCGAGCGTGTGTGTTCTTGTTTTGTGTGTTTTTTGCATGTTTCTTGTAGGTGGCAGCTCCATCATCATCTCCAGCAAGCTCAGCAGGTACGGAATCTGTCTGCATAGTCCCCGAGGCATTGAGCTCGAGCTATCGCGACACTCCGAAAACTTCACCCAATCACGATTCTGAGTGCACCACGACACTGCGCAGGCCTAGAGCTCCCAGGATCACTAGACAGAACAGAAAAATTCACCATATCCCGAGCTATCGCGACACTTCGACCTATCGCGACACCTCACGACCTATCGCAACACCTCACGACCTATCGCGACACCTCACGACCTATCGCGACACCTCACGACCTATCGCGACACTTCGAGCTATCGCGACACCTCACGACCTATCGCGACACCTCACGACCTATCGCGACACTCACGAGGTATCGCGACACTCACGAGGTATCGCGACACTCACGACCTATCGCGACACCTCACGACCTATCGCGACACCTCACGACCTATCGCGACACCTCACGACCTATCGCGACACCTCACAAGCTATCGCGACACTTCGAGCTATCGCGACACCTCACGACCTATCGCGACACCTCACGACCTATCGCGACACCTCACGACCTATCGCAACACCTCACGACCTATCGCGACACTTCGACCTATCGCGACACTTCGACCTATTGCGACACCTCACGAGCTATCGCGACACTTCGACCTATCGCGACACTTCGACCTATCGCGACACTTCCCACCTATCACGACACTTCGACCTATCGCGACACCTCGACCCGACCTATCGCGATACACGGCCTTTAACACATGAAAAATTTAGGGTTATTTTTGAGTGAATTGAAGGGTAGTTGAGCTTAATTTTAGGCACCTTGGTATAACTTTAGAACCTCGGAAGTGGGCAAAAGACCTAGAAACCAGAGAGGGATCTCTTGAACCCTGAGAGCCTGTTTTGACCCTTTAGTGCCTGAATGGTCATAACTTGACCATACGAACTCCGACTGATGAGATTTTGGTCTTGTTGGAAAGCTCGTTGAGAATCCTACGTGGACCTCGACTGGTTTTTGTAAGAATCATACGTGGAGTTTTAGAACATGTATTTTTAAGTTGACCTTTAGGTGGAACTAGGTGGTCCTAAGATTGAAGGGGTACAGTGAGTTACTCTAGGGGGGACTGAAAATATTGATGTGTGTCTTCCAATTACTTGTGGTAATAGAGCTATACTAACTGGTGAGCTTTTGCAAGAACATTGTGTGCACTCAAGGCAATCCAAAGCAAGCTAGCAAGGGTGAGTACCAAGCTTGGGAGAAGGCTTCCTGGGCTTGTGTAGCAGTCTGGTCAACCAGCTAATTGAGGTTGGAAGATCTCTCAACCCTCCTTTGTCAATTCCTAGCCTAGGCTAAGTACGACTTAGGTGTGGTAATTAATTAGGGCAACGTTAGGCACGAATCAAGTCCAAGAGTATTAATCAACCAAGTGCAAGAATTAAGTAGGTCTTAAGTGCGAAAACTCTAAGGGACAAAAGGTAAACTGGAATCGATCACTTATCAAGTGCGGAAATTCACTTAAGTACTCCTGACGACGCGATTTCAGACAAGACCGTAAACATAATATTCAACTCAAAAGAACAAAGTGATTGGTGCAAATTAACCTGCAACGAGAGTGTGCTTAGGTCCAAGGGGGTAGATAAATCAGGCATATGAACCTTAGATCAGGCAGACACTTAGGCCGAGACAGACAAAGCCTCAGATCTTCTGAAGCTAGTGTCAATCACACTGCCAGGTCTTGGGCCCAACAGTTGAGTGATTACCCATACACTCCCAGATCAGAAACAAGTGATTCTGAGATGTCCTATCACATGGAGAGACCAGTAGGTAGTTCAGGGTTGGCTTATCTAGAAAAGCCAGAAGGACCATACAAGACTCAATTGGAATACATCAGGACTAATCGTTTAGGTGCTCGCATCTATGAAGATGGCCTGAGAAGATCGGTGGTCCAGATTAAGAACCCCGATCAACCCCATGGATTAGACCACCCGGTAGTCAAGTTTGAGAATGGAGCATACCTAGATAAAGAGGGGACTATATATGTAGTCACCACTCTTCCTGATAGAACTGATGAGTTTGGAAATGTGATTGCTGAGACCGACATGGGTGATATAGAACAAGGAAATTTAGAGAAAGAGCCGAGAGCTCCCCGGGGTAAATCTGTCTTGACCAGAATCATGACTCCAGAGTGGATTCCACAGGATAATAAAAGCATAGATCTGCTTTTAAATCGAGAAACCGATGAGGCTTTTTGGAGATATAAATCTGCTCAACCTCAGGAAGTGAGTGCCCTCGCAATCTATGAGTTTAAAGACCCTGATAGCCCCGGCCAAGTAACCTATCTAGACAATGCATCAGAGAGAATCTTCATGGTCACTGAGCATGGCAGACATGCCTACACATGGAAGGGTGAATTTGTTTTTCCCCAACCAAGGTCTAATGCGTTCTTTGGTCACCAAGGAGCTGGGACCTCCCAAGTTCATGGAGCTCAAAGAGATAGAAGTAGAGACAAACCTGAGGTAAGTTTTGCTAACTCCCTGGGAAGAGAAAGAACGGGAACGGAAAGGAATAGAGTGGAACCTGAGAGACATAGAACCCCATGGAATCAAAGGAATACTGACGATTTTCCTTTGCCAAGGCCGAGAGAACACACTAGGACCCTGCGACCAACTCAACTGGTGAAGTCCATGAAGAATTATTTCGATGGCACGGGAGACCCTTATGACCATGTGGCAGAATTTCGGCAAGTATTGAAAGCTGAACAGGTAGAGGACCTATTCACACAATATAATGCTTTTGGTCTAACCCTTAGGAACACTGCCCTTACGTGGTTTCAACCACTGAACGAGAGGCATTTCAAAAACATAGACCAGCTCTTAGAGGCATTTATCATTGAGTTTTCTAAGAGTGGAATCAAGCATAACACCTCCTCACTAATTCATAGCTTCAAACAAACACCTCAAGAGACGGTCAGACTAGCTGGAAGAAGATTTAGGCAGTACCTGGAGAGATGCCCGATGCCGGAGTTACCCACACCAGCCAAACAAGTGGCCTTGTTCTTAGATGGATTGTTGAGCACCAAGCTCAGGTCATATGTATATCTGAAGGACCCCAGAACGATAGAAGAGTGCGTGCGCATGTGCATAGACATTGAGGACAATCTAGGTGAGGAATTGGAACTATCAAAAATCTATAAGGATTCAGATAGCTCTAGTAACCTCACATCTGGTCAATCCACATCCATTGAGGAACTTGCAGAGAAGGTAGCTCAAAAGCTAGGTGTCTCTAGCAAACAAATTCCGAGATTTGCCCCAGCTAAGCGGTGTTACACTTGTGGCGGTGACCATATGGCAAGTGTATGTCCCATTATGGCCCAACCCCAGGCGAATCCTAGTAGCCAGTACTGCACCATAGAGCGCAGGTACACCAACCACACTGCACAAGACTGCCCATATAACAAACAAACTGTTAGGCAAAATTACCCTCAGCCATATCCACAACATGGTAGATACCAGAATCAATACCCACCACAACAATACAACAGACCACAGCAAACTTATCAGCCACCTTATCAAGGGCAGCAGAGACCTCAACCAGTCCTAGTGCAGCAACCCCCTGCTCCAACCAATGTGATCCCAGTGAAATATGCATCTGCTGAAGAAAATCCGAATAGAGTCATAGTCCCAGTCACCCCATTGCTATCAGACAGTGATCCAAGTGACCATAGTTTTGACTCCACACATATTGATAGCCCACAGGCTTACTACATGCAGTCACCCGAGCATAACGAGTCATACTATTATGAGGACCCAAGTGAAAATAGTGGGGAACTTGAGTATGCTAATGTCATGTTCACAAACCCCAACTCTAGACCTCAACCTAGGCAGGTAAGAACCCCATTTCCTAGAGGACCATGCTTCAGATGTCAGGGAGATCACCTTATACGTGATTGTCCACTGCCTGTCCCTACACAACCTCAACCAATAACCATTCAGGGTTTCTGTCAAGACTGCGAGAAAGAACATCTCCTACGAGATTGCCCAAAGAACCCTAATAACATGCCTAAAATCACTCCTATCAATGTTGTTGGGTTAGTTGTGGACTCCACAGGGAGTGTGACTTCCACTGCACCTGTGCAGGTGATCACAAGAGCCCAGGCACTACAACAAAACCAAGGTGTTGGTCAGGAAAAGAGCCCCGAGGTGAGTGAAACAGAGAGTATAACCAAAAAGAGGACTAGAGCCTGGAAGGATAGTCGTGAAAGAATGAAAAGGCAATGGGCAAAAAAGATAAACGAACTTGAAGAAAGCTTGAGAGAAACCAAGGCAAAAATCATAGAGATCACATCTCAACCGCACTCTCACACATTCCCACCGCTACCATCCCCATCACCCTCCATTCCTCCACCCTCTAATACACCCCACATAACCCACCCACCACCCCGAGTAGGATCAGTATTAGCTGATCCCACTCCTGAAGGCTTGGACATGATGTTCAAGGCCTACCAGGCTCGACTTCAAGAAGGGCCAACAGCTGCAAACCTAGACAAGAGTTACCCTAGAGCAGATTTAGAGATTGAACGGATGAAAATGTGCATGAAAATGGTAGAACAAGCTCAAGCTATACTTGAGACTAGTCAAAAGTTCAATCAGACGAACTCTGTCAGATCAGATTTGCACTTCCAAGGCTTACTAGAAAAATTAGAGCAGTTGGTAAACAAACCACAAGTTCCTTTACCTCCATAGGTTCAACCAGTTATTGAAAAAGGAAGCTCACCACCAATGGGAGCTTATGTTCCTAATTCCACGGATGCTGGAATACCTCCTTCAATTCAACAGTACTCTCAAGAGTTCTTGCGGGAATACAAGAGCAAACAGAGCAACAAGAGGATGAGAGATTAGATTTTGAATCTAATTCTTTACAAGAGCTTCCTCATTTCACAGGCCCATGGGAATCTGAATCTCTCCAGATCAAAGCTCCCACAATATTGGTGAGAAATGAAGACTCAGTGATTCCAAGAAACACTGATGTTGTGAAGAACACTAAGGTTCAATGTCATCTCACTGTAGAGGAGCTCCTCAAGGCAAAACCGGAGCTTTGGAATCATGTGAAGGATCAGGTTCCAGAACTTGAATCCAATATACCAAAAGTAGGCTCTAAGCAAAAAGTTCCAGAGATACCTCTCGACAAGATAGGAGACATGAGCGAAGGTGAAGAAGGTAACACTTATCTTCCGATCACCTATCAAGGTTACACAACCAAAGCAATTGTGGATTCGGGTGTTGGTGTTGCTATTGCGACCACCTCCTTGTGGAAGCGATGGGGCAAACCCACCTTAAGACCAACAAGAATGAAACTTCAAATGGCAGATGGTCATTTTGAAAGACCTCTAGGATTGCTTGAAGGGATAACTCTAACCACTTGTGGTGTAGAGTTTGAACATACATTTGCTATATGTGACTTTGAGAAAAATAATGTCTACGAGATGATCCTAGGAAGACCCTTCCTATGACAATTGCAGATAGTACAGGATTGGGGAACCAACTCCTTGTACTTACAGCACTTAGGGGTCACCACCAAGGTCAATTTGAAGGATTACACCTTCAGAGATGTACCACCCCTACAGTGGAATCCTATCCACAAAGCGAAAGAAGATTCTATCTCCGTGCATTCTGGGAGTTCACATGATCCATCATGGCTGCATGAAGATACTCACTTGTGGATGTGCAAGGTCGCGGAGGAAGAGGAAAAGCGCCTAAAAGCGAGAGAAGAAGGAACTCCCCCAGGAGGTAGACCAATAAAAGACCCAGCCTATACACCGATGATATTTCCAGATGAGGAATTTGAGCCTCATGGTTGGGCAGAAATCTTAGCTACCATGGACATTGCAGTCAATGAAGAACAATGGACACCTCATTGTGATGAGGAGGGTTATGATATTTCAGTGTTCATGTGTCAGCCCCTGTTGGAAGAGTGTGATCCTAGTGAGTTCATAGAAGAAGAGGAGAATGACGATGATCTCGAATCCATTGTGATGGATACTTATTTTGACTCGGAGGAACACTACTTAGAAGACATAGGAGTGTTAACCCAAAAAGAAGAAGAACCCCTCGCGAGTATTAAAACGATAAATTCAAAGAAAGGAAGTGAAGGAGGTCAAAAGAAAAAGAAAAGAAAAGCAGTGAAACAAGAGGAGGAAGAATCATTGTTTGAAGTACTAGAAAATTTCAAGAAATATGAAGTGGAAGACCAAAAAATTTTGGTACGGATGCCTAAGAGAGAGGCCATTATAGGAGAAGCATATGACAATAAAGAAAAGACCAAAAAAATTGTAGTGACCATTGAAGGGAACGAAGAACGATGTACGTACATAGGAGATGACCTAAGTGCAGAAGAAGAAGCAGAGCTTGTAGCTCTATTAAGGGAATATAGGGATGTGTTCACATGGCACTATAGAGACTTGAAAGGAGTAGATCCAAAGATTTTCTCTCATACGATTTCGATGACCGCTGATGCCAAGCCCACCAAACAAAAGCCCTACACATATAATGACAATTATGCAGCCAAAATAAAGGAGGAAATTGACAGGCTGATTGAAGTTGGATTCATCTATGAGATTGAGCACACTGAATGGGTGTCCCCCATTGTAGTGGTGCCCAAGAAGAATGGGAAATTGCGAGTGTGCATTAACCTTAAAAAAGTTAATGCCGCTACGATCAGAGATAGTTATCCACTTCCAATCACCGAACATCTATTGGAGCGTGTTGCAGGCAAGGAAGTTTATAGCTTCCTTGATGGATTTTCAGGTTACAACCAAGTAGCCATTGCCCCCGAAGATCAACACAAAACAGCCTTTGCCACAGAATGGGGAATCTTTGCATTTCGTGTGATGCCATTTGGACTCACCAATGCACCTGCAACATTCCAAAGGCTCATGTGTCATGTCTTCAAAGAGTTCTTGCGGAAGAGCTTAGAAGTATATGTGGATGATTTATGTGCGCATTCCCAACAGAGAAGTTACCACATCCTTGAGCTCAGACAAATCTTCAACAAGTGTAGAGATTATCGAGTGTGTCTGAACCTAGAGAAGTGTGTGTTCATGGTACGACAAGGTAAAATCTTAGGTCACATTGTTTCTAAGAATGGAATTTCAACAGAGGAGGACAAAGTAAGAGCGATAGCGGAGTTGCCAAGACCAAGGAATGTTAAAGAGGTACAAGCCTTCATGGGCCATTGTGGATATTACCGTAGGTTTATCCACATGTATGCCATCATAGCTAAACCTCTTTATGGGTTGTTAACAGATTTTGAGTGGAACGAGGAATGCGAGAACTCCTTCAACGAGCTGAAAAGACGTTTGTGCACAGCACCAATATTGACTACTCCGGATTGGAGCAAACCATTCCATGTCCATGTAGATGCCTCCAATCATGCAATAGGATGTGTGCTAGCACAACCCACAGGTGAAGGAAACCTAGATTTGCCGATAGCATATGCTAGTAGGCAATTAAATGCAGCTGAACGAAATTATACCACAACGGAGAGAGAAGGCTTAGGCATGGTATATGCTATGAAGAAGTTTAGACACTATCTATTGGCCAATAAGTTCAAGTTTTTCACTGATCATCAAGCTTTACTATATTTGGTCAATAAACCTTGCAATACAGGCCGTTTAGTAAGATGGTTCCTCTTACTAATGGAATACGACTTTGAAGTTGTTGTCAGGAAAGGTAGAACCCATCTTAGGGCAGACCATCTTTCTCGCATCACTTCAGGAGAGCCACCGCAAGGAGTGTCTGATGAATTGCCCGATGCTTATCTGTTCAATTTAGAAGTTGTTCCTAAATGGGCAAATAAGTTGGTACCAGTCCTAACCTTCGGGCCTGCAAATAAGAATGTGAAAACAAGCAAAGAGGAAATTGTAAAATCACTAAAGTATCAAATATTGGCCGGAAGTATGTACAAGCAAGATACCGAGGGCGTATTAGCTTGTTGTGTCGAGGACGATGAACATACTAGTTGGTTGCAACAAGCCCATGAGGGACTGCTAGGAAATCACTACCCTAAACAACGAACATTGCAGAATCTAAAACGTCTAGGAGTGTATTGGCCTAGCATGGACAAAGAAATACAGAAGTGGATCCAGAATTGTCCAGTGTGCCAGAGGAGACCCCCAGTGGAGCATGCCACTCTTTATCATGTGTCATTAATCCCAGATTGGAGTGCTCCATTGGTTGAGTTCATGAGATCGGGAACATTACCCAATCAGGCTAGTCTTGCAAGAAAACGGAGCATGGAGCAAGAGGCTCAAGACTATGCCTTAGTAGGAGACAACCTATATCGAAGAGGCAAGGATGGTTACCTAAGACTGTGCATTCATGAATCAGACTATTTGAAAGTCTTAGAAACTGCCCACAGTGGTGCTGCAGGTGGACACTTTGGGCCTGACAGAGTAATTAAGACCATTCTATTCTCAGGACTTTGGTGGCCCACTCTTCATATGGATGCACATACTTATGTGAAGAAATGTGACACATGCCAACGTGCCCAATATCCGATAAGAAAAGATGAAATGCCTTTAAGGCCAATGATGGGAGGACGTCCATTTTCAAAGTGGGGTATAGACTTTGTAGGTCCCATCAACCCCCCAGCTAGAAACTCCCATGCAGAATACATTATTGTAGCCACAGATTACCTTACAAAGTGGGTGGAAGTAAAAGCCACAACGAAGAATGATGCTCAAACGACGGCTAAGTTCTTATTCGAAAGTGTGTTCACTAGATATGGGTTACCAATAGAGCTAGTTAGTGATAGAGGCACTCACTTCTTGAATGAAGTTATTGAAAATCTGCTCTAAGAATTCTTGGTAGTGCATAAGAAATCTGCCCCCTATCACCCTCAAGCCAATGGGCAAGCCGAAAGCACCAATAAAATCCTATGCAATGTATTGACAAAATTAGTGAACAATAAACGCTCTGATTGGGACAAACAGTTACACCATGCTGTTTGGGCATACCGAGTCGCCTACAAAACGGTACTCCAAGCCACCCCCTTTCAGATGGTATTTGGCCAAAACGCAGTGCTACCGTTGGACTTCTTAATACCTACATTGAAAGTAGCACAAGAGCACGAATGGACGGGTCATGAACTCTCCTCGAGACTTTTTGACCTTGAACGATTAGGAGAGACAAGATTGAGAGCAGCTGCAGGGATATATGCAGCTAAGAAGAGACAGAAGGCATACTTTGATGCCCATGTGAAGGATAAGGGCTTGAAAGCAGGAGATCTAGTTTTAGTCTACACATTGAAACAACACGCAAGGAAGCTAGAAAAGAGAGGCTACGGACCTATGATCATCAATAGAATCTCCATGAGTCGAGCAGTACAACTAGCCACTTTAGAGGGTGATGTTCTCCCAAACTATATTAGCGGATGCAGAGTCAAGCTGTATCAGGAACCCCTCACGGAGGAAATGCTAAGTCGACTCAATACTGCTAAGCAACGTAAAGAGGAGGAAAAACGAATTCGAGAAGAAGCACGGGCAGAGGCCTTAGAGCGTATCAGACGAATGAAGTTGAGGAGACAAGGGAGGGATCAGCCTATGACTGACACTCAAGAGTCTCCAGGCTATCACATGGCCATGTGTGAGGCTTCAGGTGAACGTACCTATAAGATAGTGGACCGACGACCTTTTGTGACCCTAGAAATAGGACAAAGAGACAGCACAACAAGCGTGAGAGCATTAATTGATTCACGAGCAGCCACAAGTGCAGTTCGACTTTCTCATTGCCAGCAACTGCAATTGGAGGTAAAACCCCTAGAAGCATATCTGATAGGATTAGGAGGTGTTGAAACCCCTTGCATGGGAGAGGTGGATCTTCCCCTCTACATACAAGAGGCCCTCATGCCAGCAAAAGTGCTAGTGTGTGAAGACGAGGATCTGACCGAACCTCTTGTCTTAGGCCAAGACTGGATCTATGATCACGCAGTCAACCTCAACCTAAGAAGTGGACTTCTTCAGGCTTGGGTAGGCCAAAGCCGTCTCACGATTGAATTACAAAATCAAGCACTTAAACCAATAGAACAGACACCAACTCTTGGTCCCTCCAAGAACCCACATGAAGATAACAATGTTGTTCTTGTACAAACTTCTATGGTGTAGAGGATTGTCAATCTTACTGAAGGTACAGGAGTCAATAAGGAGTTCCTAACTGATCCAAAGAAGATCCTAAACGAGCAGACCGAACATCACTCAACACGAAGGAGGTTGCTGATCAAGAGGCAGGAGCGCCAGCCCGTGCAACACGGAGCACCTCGTGGCGCGAAGCAGATCTGGATACGCAAGGATGGAAAACCCACAACTCTAATAGCAGACTCTCAAGGAGACAAGAAACTAGCCTCACCATCAAGGAACAAAGTGAAGAAGCCCCCTAGGATAACCCCTAGGCATACCATTTCTATTTGGGTTCCTAAGCGGTCAATGAAGGCCATCCCTAATACTAGACAAATATGGGTGCCCAAGGCCTGCTTACAAGCCCAAATTACTTCACCTCCAGGCACTAGGATGAAGCAACTTTCACAAGCACTCGTGGCCAACAACTCAGAAAATGAAAAGATACCTACACCTCTCACTGTCTCCACTCCCATCAACCCTAGGAATGTCTGTAAATGGGTACCCAAAAGGTCCCAAATACATCACGCTCTCATCCAGAAATCTTCACCTGTCTTTAGTTCTAAGAGCTACGAATCCTCTATCAAAGTTTGGAGAATTAAACTGTGTACTAAACCCCCTGACCCAATTCTGTAAATCCGTCTACTCTAACACAGGAGCATTCTGAGCCCATTGCATAACCAAAGTATGCATCTAGGATGACACTGACCTCTAATCACCACTCACATCTATCACAAACACTTCACCACTAACCACTGACCTCCGAGATTGTCATGTTAGTATTGTGAAGGGAACACCATTACGTCTTGTTTCCTATGCAACACTAATGTGCCTTTCTTCTTCCAGCAGATAAGCAACCTACTCTCATGGAAACAGCGGCAGGCACAAGCTCTCAGGCAGGCTCTCGTGCTCCAATCAATTGGGATGCCATGCCGGTGGAGGCCCCGCCAACAGCTCGGCCTGAGGAGACAGGGGATAAAGATCATTCAGGCACATTTTGGGTGCCCTCCTTGTCAAATCTGGAGGAAATGAGGAAGTTCGATTTGAATGTTACTTTAATCAGGGAAGCACTTCAAATGTATGGCACGCATGTACCTTCTGACCGCGACCCCTTGATACTTGAGTCGATGAAAAGCAATAGAATCAAGAAGCTAAAAGAAATGTGCGCCCTCACCCCCAACATCGCCATACCTTTGCGGATGTGCCTCCAACACTTCGCATTCCCAGCTCAGGACCGTTTCACCCAACCTCACAAGAAAATATGGTATGGGCTATATCTAGCAGAGACTGGAAGCTTGCCCATTAAGATGCCTGTATGGATCTTGGACCAAGTGTATGAGGCAGGCAAGCGGGGAGTGAGGAAGCCTACTCTACATGGCTGTTGTGCGCTTACAAGAATTATCTATAGATGTCTTGCATATGATGTGCCAGTTGCCAGAGCCCTAAAATATGCACAATTGGAGTTGTTCAAAGGGTGGAAGTCAGGGAGCCAGCCTGCAAAACGAATGCGTGGATCGCTCTCCCAGGTAATGATCCCTCAAGAAGCCACGACCGAAGCTTCTCCCAGACCAGAAGCTCAGGTCGCACCTTTCACGATCCATCTTCAAGGAGTTCAAGCTTGGGAGGTGGTACAACCCGCTCCATCCGCCCCTCCACTACCTACCGATGCAGAGTTTGCATCTATGGCCACCTTCACAGAGGATCCAAACTTTGATTTTGAAAGATTCTTGCAGACGGTCCCTCTATCAGACAGTGAAGATTCCCTTGACAATGTTGATCCGGGAGCATCAGTCCAAAGGAACAGCCACGGGGCGAGACCAGCAGAGTACATGGAGAAGAAGTGGCACAACATCCTCATGACCCAAACACACAAGTTCAGGAAGGTGCACAAAGAAATGAACCAGAAGACAGTGAAGAGGAGGCCCCTGCCTACACGGCACAACTCAGACGGCTGTACAAGACAGTCAAGCAGGTACAGAGAAGACATAAGATGACAGAAGAGGCGAATAGAGCTCTAGTGAACCAAATGCTTCAAACCGAGAATGTCGACTCACATTTTGTGGAATCATTGAATCTATTGGCAGAGACATGTGGGATCGGGGAAGCATTGAGGACAATGGTCTATCAGGAAAACCCTACCTATGATCAACGAAGGATTGATACACGGCCACGACGAGGGAAAATGATTCAAATGGAAGTCTCTACTGCCTTGCCTACCATAATTTCAGAAGATGTTCACATGACGAGCCCAAGTCCCACTGACGAACAAGATGTAATTACTCAGGTACCATCTCCACCGTCACCTTCCATTCAACCCTCAGAACCCTTCTCCGCTAGCCTTTCTGAACAACCGATAGCCACCCATCATGAAACCATTGTACACACCTCTGTTTTTACATCCTTCCCTTTACCCACATCCATCACTTCCACCCAAATTTCTGAACCTCGCACCGGTCACCCTGCCACCGATCAAACCATAATAGGTCACCCTTCCTATCTCCCCGCCCTTGGACAACCACCTGCCACTAGCCAGACCTCATCCCATCCTTTTCCATTCACCCACACCCAAACCCTATCCTCCACTTCCCTAGTAACTACCTCATACTCAACCCAAGTCACCCAACCGTCATTCTGGACAAACCTTGTAAATATACTCCAGCAGGTGGATAATTATAATAAAAAGCCCCTTTCCCAACCCCACTCCCCCACATTCACTGCCACCACTATCACACCACCCACCATCCCTGTATTCACAGTTCACGAATCACACACTCTCACGTCCGATCCCATGGACATCTCACCATCCATAGGATCACCCACCACCACTGTTATTCCAACATCACCACGTGTCATTTCACTCACGTCACCATTTCCAAACACTGTAGGCACAACATCCACTTTTCCCGTTCCCATCTCCCGACCCCTTGCATCTTCCACCTATACCCCTGCACCCACCTCATTTAGTCATGCACTCAACACCATGCTCGTAGCTGCTGCCCAACTTAAACAGGAATACAGGTTACTAGAAGAAAACAATAAAGAGCTCTGTACTTTGTCATCCCACCTCCAGGCACGTGTCACTGCCTTGGAGTTGTCTAATACGGAATTACAGCAGGAGGTGACCACCCTCCAACAATATCAGGTGGAGCTCGAGTCCACATATACAGAGAAGAGTAGGGCAACAGAAGAACAACTTAGAGATCAGCTAGCCCGTAACGCTAGACTACAACGAAACATGGCTCTACTCCGACGCCATTTAGCGGCTGCTCAAGAAGAAAACAAAAGACTACAGCAACAAAATCAAGACAACCTCGAAGAAGCCATGGAAAATACTCCAGGGGCACCCATCGACCCTGCTAAATTCCAAGCCATCCCCTCAGAAAACATACAACAAATATTAGAAACCTATGCCACTCTCTTAGAAGCACATGATCAGCTTGCTGACCAAGTCAAAGACCTACAGAAAGCCCAAGTGCCTACACCACACCAACGAGAACCTAAAGAGATGGCCAACGCTGCAACCTCACCAGAGCCAGAATTATCAGTAACCAATGAAGTACTTGAGCTACGGCAACAGGTTGCAGAACTAAAAATTAAGTTGTTACAGTATGAACGACCTCCCTCTCCACCTGATCAAACCATAGAAGAAGAAACAGTAGTCATTCCAGTGGAGGAGACATTTGAAGACAATTATGAGCCTCAACCCCTTCCAGGAGGCAGAATTACGGAGGAAGGCCAGGATACATATGAGGAACCCCCGTCAGCATGGATGAAGCAGGTAGAGGAGATGGGCCACACTCACGAAGAGCGCGTAACACATCAGATGCTGGCCATGAAAACCATTGAGGAGTCTATACTCAAGTCTGAATATTTCAGGCACCTTGCTCCTAGACGACTCATCACGAGCTTAGAATTACAATATAAACCATATTTTGTATTGTTGGCCGACTACAACGCAGAGATCAAAAGAGTCACCAACAAGTGCCCTACCTTCGCCACCCAGTTCGAACCAGAAGATATACCAGAGGCAGCCAGAAAAGGGGCGATTTTCCAACCTACTTGGAGGCAAAGATTACTGGAAACATACCCGGAAATGCTGAGAACATGGGATCACGCTCCCATGCATTTGAAGTATAACCCTTGTTATGGGCCAGTACAAAGGAGAAGATCAGGGAAAGCCTTCGCCATCAAAGTTCAGAACAATGTAAACTGTAGAGAATGGCTTAATTACCCCGCCATTGCACCCCCAACCGACACCCCCACAGTATCTTACATGATTGCAACCATCAGACATTGGATGCCACGCCTCCACCCCATGCCAGATGTTGCTGCCCAGATGATGCTCAAGATATTCGATATGATGCAGGTGGTGCTCAAAACTTTTCGCAATGTATGCCATATTCAGCCTCCGATTCCCGGGTTTGTCAATGGTAATTATGACCTGCTATATGATATGAGCACCACCCCAAGCATACGCGTTGCTTATGCATGGCACACACGCATCAGATATCTCCCTGCCTGCTATAAGCAAACTTTCGATGATATGTTCACCACAGGGTTCTGGGAAGCACACTCAGAGGTGTTCGCGCCAAGGCCCACCCATTTGTTACACCTCTTTGCATGCGAACAAACGATGCACTCAGAACTCTACACAACGCCACAACCGGACATACCGGGTGCAGTCAATTGGGAGACCCTCCAGAGAGACTTGGTTCGGGGACTACGCATCAAGGAACAAGAAGTGGCAACCGACCTCCTTCAAGATTACATTGATCAAACAGTGGAGCAGAGGTCTGTCCGAGGCGACAGACGCTAGGGGGGGGAGAGTGTTGGCCGTATACGAGAAGAAGCAAGTACGAGCATACAAGCAGATCTAGCACTAAGGCAACCCTTTATTTTTTTCAACACCATTACACCATTTAAAAGTGATTCTCATCACTAAAAACCCCTATGAATACCATTTTCACCTTTTTGTAGATCCATTTTGTACAAGCCGAGGAGTCCTCGAGCTTGAGGAGCCTTAGAAGTAGTTGCCTGCCAATTTTCATAATTTTTAGATCTCGTTTGAGCCCTCAAATAAGCCCTGGAACCTAATTTTTAACTAGGCCGGACACTAGGTCTGGACAGGGCCAAAGCTAGTCAAAAACTATAAATAGAGCTAGAGAGCTCATTTTTGGGGGAGCTTCTTGAAGTTTTGAGCTTGTATGAGAACTTTGTTGCAATAGAAGTGATTCCATTGTCTTACTCTCTTTGTTCTTGCCGTGTGTGCGCGTGTGTGTATGTGTGTGCATGTTAGTGTGCTTCTCACTCACACATTTGTGCCTTCACTTGCTCGAGGTCTTCATACCATCCTCACGTCTTCCCGGATTGACATTAAAGGAGGTGCTACTCATCACTGAGCTACAGTGATGCACCACAATTCACTCTCCTTCTCGAGAGCTCCATGATGATATCCTCAGATTAGAAAACCGAGCTCCGAGCGTCACACACAGTACTCTGCACAGAGGTTGTAGAATACATAGAAAAACACAGCACACAGGGAGCACACGTGTTACAAATGTGATCAAAATTATAGTTTGTGGCTGACCAAGCCACTTATGTTTTATTGAAGAGCATATACAAAAGTGTCCTGTGGTGATTTGGCCTTTCACATGGACACTAATAATATCAATCTCCCACTACAGGCCAATATGGCCAAAGTAACTATGGGAGAAAAAATGAAGAATGATAAAGAATACCTGAGTGTAAGTATACAAACTATAACTACCACCTAATGGCATGTTACACAGTATACAAGTGATTGTGTAAGATCATGAATCAAGTAACCCCCATCAAGTGACAACAGTGTCAAAAGTTATCCTGCGGTAGAGCTTTAGTCAAAGCATCTGCAACATTATCTCGACTGTGAATCTTCTCAAGAATAATGTGCTCAGTGGTTAAGCAATCTCTAATGAAATGATACCTCACCTCAATGTGCTTGTTTTTTGCATGATAGATCAGATTATTAGCCACGGCAATGGCACTGACTATCATTGAGCAAACGAGGTACATGCTGAGGTAAACCCATATCACAAGCAAGACGAGAAAGCCGCAATGCTTCCTTACATGCCTCACTTGCTGCAACATACACTGCTTTTGTGGTGGAAACAATTGTATATTCTTGAAGACGAGATCTTTAAGAGATAGCACCTCTAGCACAATGAAAAATGTACCCTGATGTAGAGTTATGATTGTCTACACAACCAACATAGTCAAAATTTGTGTAACCAATAATGGATGCTTTCCCTCTACCTAAGCATAGACACTTGTCCTTAGTGCCATTTAGATATCTCAAAATCATCTTGACCACTTCCCAATGTTTCTTGTCAGGATTATACATATATTTGCTCACAACTCCCACTGCAAATGCAATGTCTGGACTCATAGCTACCATAGCATACATGAGACTACCAACAAAACACTAATAGGGAATTTTGGTCATGAATTCCTTTTCCTCATCTGATTTGGGGCAATTATCCTTGCTCAATTTCACAAATGTGGGTAAAGGTGTACTCAATGCCTTTCCACCCTGCATATTGAACATGTGAAGTACTTTGGATATGTAATCACTTTGAGACAAGTATATGCATCTTTTACTCCTATCACAAGTTATGTGCATGCCAAGAATATGTTTGGCATCCCCCAAATCCTTCATATCAAATGTCTGAATCAACTTCTTTTTTAGAATTGAAAAGTCATAAGAGGACTTCCCAAGAATATACATATTATCGACACAAAGTATCAAGCATATCAAGCTACCATCTGAACATCTCTTTGTGTAGAGATAATGATCCTCATTGCTTCGAGAATAGCCATGAGACTTCATAAAAGCATCAAACTTTTGGTACCATTGTCCAGGGAATTGTTTAAGTCCATACAAGCTCTTCTTGAGCTTACAAACTAGACTTTCCTTGCTAGGAACTACATAACCCTCTAGTTGTTTCATATAGATCTCATCTGTAAGATCTCCATGCAAGAAAGAAGTTTTCATATCCATTTGGACTAGCTCTAAGTCCTCCATTGCAACGAATCCAAGCAACATGCATAGGGTAGTCATCTTGACCATTGGAGAGAAGATTTCCTCAAAATCAACACCATGTTGTTGCTTAAAACCCTTTGCAAAAAGTCGTGCTTTATACTTTGGAGAAGCATTATCTGATGTGAATTTCATCTTATATACCCATTTACATGGTAAAGCTTTCCTTCCCTTTGGCAAAGGTACTAAATCCCAAGTACCATTCTTGTGAATAGAGTCCAACTCACTCTTCGTGGCATGCTCCTACTTGACATGATCATTGTTTGCATAGCCTCTTTGTAGCAAGAAGGCTCACCAGCATCTGTTCGCATAACAAAATCCAAATATGGAACATATCTATCAGGTGGATGTGAGACACATGTAGAGCGTCTCAATGATTGTTGCACCTTAACATTTGCTAACTAATCAAATCAAACATTCTCTTGAACATCCCTATGCGCCGCATTTTTATGCATGCTAACTAGAGGACTAGTATCCTCAGAAACCACTCTTCTCACTTCAACCTCCTTAATGGGCTGTTTATGTATCTTAGACTCATTGAAAATGACATCACTACTTCTGATCACTGATCCTATTTCAGGATCCCATAAGCGATATACAAATTGTCCTTCTCGACCATATCCAAGAAAAATGCATTTCTTTGACTTATGGTCCCAGTTTTGTCTAAGATTCTTTGGTATATAAACATATGCTTCACACCCAAAGAATCGAAGATGATCATAACATGGTGGCTTCCTTGTCCATAACTCTTTTGTGCCACTTCAGACCTTTGGTAGTACTACGTGAAAGGTTAATCACATGAACTGCAGTCAATACTGCTTCTGCCCAAAAGCCTTGTTAAAAGTTTGCATGATGCAGCATAGAAACTACTCTATCTTGAATAGTTATATTCATCCTTTCAACTACACCATTTTGTATTGGGGTATAAAGAGCTGTAAACTCTCAACGAATTCCTCTCGACTATCAAAAAAGGCTGAATTCATGTGAGGTATACTCACCCCCATTATCTGAACGTTAAGCCTTAAGCTTAGTTCCTTTTTTAGTCTCAACTGAAGCAAGCCATTTTCTAAAAGTAGGGAATACCTCATCCTTTGCTTTGATAGGATATACCCAGACTTTTCTAGTAGCATCATCTATGAAAGTGATAACATAAAGAGAACCACCAAATGATCTTGTGGGCATAGGACCACACATCTGTATGAACGAGATCTAAAGGCTGAATTGAAGAGTCAATGTGCGTTCTATGCACATTTCTAGTTTTCTTTCCATATTGACAATGCTCACAAAATGAAAAATCAGAGAAAGATAACACATGTAAGTAGCTAGAACGAGAAAGATTTTCCATTCCACTATGAGATATATGGCCCAAACAACCATGCCAAATACAAGCCATAGGTTGTTCAATAATAGCTAACAACTGTTCTTTCTATGATACAAATAAAGGATAACGTGAGCCAACTTTTCTTCCTTTTGCAATAACCATATTGCCCTTTGATATGCGAAAGGACTGAGCATAGAAGACCACCTTGTAGCCAAGGTCATCAAGTTCACCAACTGACATCAAACTGTGTGATAACCGAGGTACATGGCATACATTATGCATAGTAAATTTTGAACCATCAATGAACTACACAACCACATCTCCAATCGCGACAATGTCACACTAATAAGAATCATCAAGTCTCACAGTACCAAGAGACTTTGCTGCATAAGTAGAGAACCACTTCTATGAGGTTTCATATGGAAAGAAGCACCAAAATCTAGCAGCCATGTGTGGGAAAAAGAATCAGCCATAAGAGCCTCAATAGGCACAATACTGTCAAGTGTCAACACATCAACATCATCAGAAATAGCATTGACTTCTTCAATCTTCACGGTTGAAGTAGATGGTGCAAGTAACTATTTAACATGCCCATCAACATTTTGCCCTTTACCTTTAGCATTCTTTAACACATGACAATATTTCTTCATGTGTCCTTTCTTATGACAATAATGGCATTCGATATCCGTCTTCGTTGATTTACTTCTACTCTTATTTCATTGACCATTCTTTTCCTTGTTCCTTCTCCTGCCATGTTGTTGATTCTTTCCTTGGTAAGAATCACGAACATTATATGCATCTCCACTCTGAGTGGCAACCATAGATTTTCTACGAATCTCTTCACTCAAGAGTGCTCCACATATATCATCATAAACCAGTTTACCACCAGGTGCACTATTGCTAATAGCTATGCAAAATGTATCCCATGATGATGGCAAGGTGCATAACGACAAGACTGCTTTCATTTCATTATCCATGTCCATTTTCTGAGCTTGTAACTGGGAGAATATTGCATCAAACTCA
This sequence comes from Ceratopteris richardii, assembly GCA_020310875.1. NCBI lineage: Eukaryota > Viridiplantae > Streptophyta > Polypodiopsida > Polypodiales > Pteridaceae > Ceratopteris > Ceratopteris richardii. The sequence continues at coordinate 44,691,243 of CM035433.1, read as the reverse complement.
TTCAGATGAGCACCAACACTCTTTGTATCCTTCATGCGAAGATCATATAACTTTCTCATCAGGTACACTTTGTTTGATGTTGTTTCTTTTTCATATGTATTACATAACTTCTTCCAAAGATCCTTTGCACTTTCATAGTCCAACATTGCAAAGTAAACATTATTTGTGAGGTGCAATCAAAATGGTAGGCCTATCCATTTCATCTAACTCATCCCAATCATCTTCATCCATGTCAGCATGCTTCTTTGAGATTCCATTTATTGGCTTTCATTGCCTCCTCCGAATTAGCACATTGTTAATCTGATTCTCTCCATAGAGCAAAGTTTGAGCCATCAAATTTGTGAATCTCAAAATGGTCTTTGCCCTTCAAGTTATAACTCCTCCTCAAAACACTGGCACTAGACGGTGATCCACCAGATGTGCCGGAGACCTTTGATGTCATGATCGTAGAGAACTAAATAGAATGATAATGGATCTAGAAGAGTCCAAACCCCACTAAGGCTCAAAGAGGGATGACCAAGCATTAGATTCTGGGAGAGACTTCTGTAGTCTTCCCAGGAAAATGAATTAATGAATAGTAATGACCAACCAAAAGGAGTATGTGAGAATAAATGTGATCACACCAACAAGTGTATCAAGGAGTAAATCGACCACTGTATAGTTGACAAAACCAAAAAAATGAAAAAATTTTGCTAGATTATCCTCTACAATAGTGTCAAAATCTTATAAAACAGCAAGTACTACCATGTTTACATGCATAGTGAATCACCGACTCCATTGCATATAATCAGTTACTCAAAAGAAGCAACTAGGCTTATCGAGCACCTATGAACAACTATCATACATCTCCTATGGCAAGGCTGGATAAGTCTTACACCTGCATCACCGAAGAGACCCCGACATCTAGGTGTCTCCCAGTTAAGAAAACCTCACCATGACCCTCTTTATCAAATGTAAAAGGCTTTATGCAAAAATGTAACCGCTATATCAATGACCACATGGGTGTACATAAGAGGTATCCACAGAAGCGTACATAGTGTGTATGTGCTCAATATATGTAGAAAAATGACACTGAGAGGTTGAATGCACAGCCCAAAAACTAGCCAACAACACTTGCAATTGTTTATCAACCCTGTTCTTTAGGTTCAAAAAACCTGCATAAGTTTGCAGTGACTGCTCCCACCACAACTGAAAATCTTTCAAGAAACCTGTAGTTTTATGAGTGTGGCTGAAAACACAGTCCCAAAGGTGTACTTATTTCCAGAGAAGTACAAAGAACACTCTTCTTGATATTCTTGAACCTATGTGAAGAGATCTATGCACGAAAGTACTCCAAAATGGATCCAAAAATCATCCCAAAAATGCTTAAAAATTAGGCTTTGAAAGCAAAGAATGGAGCTTTGAGGGACCAAAACATGTTCAAGGTAATGTTAACCTTAGTCTTTCCCCTTCTTCAGACACCACAAGAGTGTAGCTTACTGGCAAGAGATTTCCATGGTTAAGCGAGCTTTGAGGGGAACAGTACTGGGATGGGTGACTCACTTCACACACACAAAAGGAACAAATCTTTTGTGTCAAAATGCTCTAATATCAGTGAAGTATTTTGATGGTGATGCACCACAATGTGCTCTCCTTCTCGAGAGTCCACAACAATATGCTCGGAGTAGAAACCGGGGTCCAAGCACCGCGCATGGTACTCTGCACAGAGGTTGCAAACTACACGAAAAACACAGTGCAGAGGGAGCATGAACACAAACTTCTTAGGTGTTACAAATGCGGTCAAACTTAGAGCGTGTGGTTGACCAGGCCACTATATGTTTTATTAAAGAACATATACAAAAGTGTCTGGTGGCCATTTTCTCTTTCACATACGATAAATAGTTGGGTCGATAACTACCAGGTATCTTGCTAGATTAAGGCTTGAGTATTGTGATAATGCATTGACTAGAATTATATTATCTAAAGTCCTGCTCCTTGTGTTTGTGCAATTGTATTCACTGAGGCAGCATATTAATTCCAATGATTTCCAAAATATTCAGCTTGAAAATTATTTGAGGTCATTGGCTAGAGTTGTTATAGGCATTCAAGTGATAATTTTATATGTTTTGGTTCTACATAGTACATAGCACAAAGCATTTGGTTTAAGGTGCATGTTGCAGAAGTATGACTAGCTTTTCTAAATTTCGTACATTGTACTTGGCCTAAAGGATCTATTTGTGCATGTGGTACAATTGATGTTAATGTTGTTGGGTCAATAACTACCACATATCTTGCTATATTAAGGGTTGTCTATTGTGATAATGCACTGACTACAATCATATTATCCAAAGTCTGGGTTGTTAGACTCAAGAAATCATAGTTAGGAAATGGTTGAACCACAACCAAAGAGGGAGGATTAGGAAGTTATCCTCGGCCATGGATTTTGGGGTAAGTGGTTAGCCCATCATACTCCTGTCTGATAGGTCATACGTTCAATTCACCTTGGATACAACAATTGATATTAGAGCCTAGGAAGTAGGCTCGAGAAATGTGGGTAAATTCCATAAGGCTCATGGCCACCCAATGGCCTCTAGAAAAGGTGCTTGGGCACTTTGCATTTGCAATGGTACAAAAAGTAGCATGCATTACTTTGAGAAGTTAGCCCAATAAAGATTAGAGTGTACCTCCCAATTTGTAGGTTGGATTTGGACGTGTTATGTATGATTGGAATGCTCTTGAAACGAACTTTCCAATGAAAGCACTAGATTGAGCATCCAAGCTCCATAACATAGATGATAACCAAGTTCAATATAATGAGGTTGAGAACAAGGGCTCAATACACCAAGGTTGCAAACAAGAAGGCTCAAGAAACCAAGGTTGAGAGCAAGGATAAACATTGAGAGTAAGGGTTCCAGACACCAAGGTTGAGAAGAAGAAGGTTCATGAGACATGCAAGGGTGAGCACATCAATTCAAGGGGAGATTAGTGGATGATAATTGAGGATAATGATCTCTAGAAGCGGAAGAGAGTGTTAGACTCAAGAAATGATAGGAACGAGATGGTTAAACCACACCCTAAGAGGGAGGATTTGGAAGTAATCCTCAACCATGGATTTTGGGGCAAGTGGTTAGCCAATCGTACTCCTAGCTAATAGATCATGAGTTCAATTCCCCTTGGATAAAACATGGTTTGGTTCTATAGCTTATAGCCAAATCATTTCCTTCAATGTGGGCAATAAACCATGTACAAATTAATTTTGAAGTGTCTCCTCTAGTGTAAATTTGTTTGGGTCGACTCATTAGAACATGAAACATTATAACATAAGAGTCATTGCTTTGCCTAGGTTTTTGTTTCATACCATGTAGTTGTTTTTTTCTAAACCTTTGTAAGAAGGTTTTGTTTCATATCATGTAGTTGTTTTTTCTAAATCTTTGTAAGAAGGTGTTCTTTAGTGCTTCGTAATTTGCAAAATGGTTTGCTAGGTATTCAGTGAGCCATATTACTCCATCACCTCCTAAGGTGGCCATAAAAATTGGCACTTCCTATAATCCTCCTGATTGCCATCTAAAAGTGGAAAATGTACTTCAAATGTGCGGACATGAACATTTGGATCGTCTATCAAATCAATTTTGACTCGCAAAAGATAATTCATGCATATGCAATAATTGTGTCATCAACAAAACACTTATGGTAGTTTCAACAAAAATTGTAGTATATCAAATCAAGTTTGACTTGCAAAAGATAATTCATGCATATGCAATAATTGTGTCATCAACAAAACACTTATGGTAGTTTCAACAAAAATTGTAGTATCTTTTGTTAGTAGTTCTTTATCAGCATGATTTGTTTTAGTAGCTACTCCTCCAACTTTGATTTGACCCATTCCTTGGGTTTCACCTATAGTGATTTCATGCTATGAGTAAAAAGAACTACCCTTTTTGAAATCACTTTTTGGTTCTGTGTAATACTTAGAATTTGGCTTGTAAATAACAAACTGTGTCTTGAAGTCTTCCAGTGAGTCAGCAGATCCAGACTCCTTCTTGGGATCACACTTTGTTTCTTTACTCGCAGTTGACGATTTGCCCGACCATGTACTTCTTGGAATCTGGCCTTCATTAGACAAAACATTCACCCTAGACTCTACTCTTTAGGATTCCTTTGTTTGCTCTTTGACATTGTTTCCTCTGCAGGCTTAGCTCTGTGATGGAACCAGTCTCCACTACCACTAATTGATCTTGGAGTATTATCTTGTCGATATTGTGGATACTCTTTTCCTAAGTGACGTTTGCACATTCTGCACTACTTGCACCAATTTGTTAATTCTCTTTCACTGACAACCCCATTCCATCATGGTCTCCAATGTTAGCATCCGTTTTAGTCCTAGAACTTCACCAAACACCCAGGGTTCCGAAGTGAGGAATCTCATCAACTAATTCTAGTGAGTGTTATATTTTTGCTTCCTAATACATTTCTTCATATTGCAATATAGATAGTACTACTCAGTGCTTATTGTAACCCTCATTATAATCACATGATCACCATCATTTACTCCCACAAACAATTACATCAAACTAATTAATATCACAAACTACTCCCACCATAAAACTCTATTAACTTTAATACTGCACAAAATTAGTTAGTGATTGCAAAATAAAGTATTTGTATTGGTGATAACACCGGACAACACTGCACAAGGCACACAAGCTTAATCCTTCTAATTTCCTCTATTCAAACTCTATGCTAGATAGGTACTAGTTCGGCAAAGTTTTCGCCTCATTACAAAATTATGCGCTCTCTTACATCATCAAAATGAGAATACTTATAGGTTATGAAAAGGTACGGGTGCAAAATTATAGCCACATCCATTTGCAAGGAAGGCTCAACATTACAAATCGTAAGCTAGATAAATATCCGCCACACACAATCATACTTTTTTGTGATTCTGAGGTCAAAATCATGATTTTCTATCGCACTCGTGATTGCTCACCATCATGAAATTGGATCACCTACACCACATTAGGATAGTTCTTCAATGCCTTTACAAACATCAATTTATTGGCAAACCTTAAGTGTGAATTTTTCCTCAAGAATATAAACTTTATCAGTTTCATCGTTGTGGAACATGGTTGAAAAATCAGCCCTAGGAAAGCTCATGTCATGATCCACAAGGTTTCTTTCTCATACGTCAAGTAAGCTATGATTTGGTAATTCCTTGCTCCTATGACCATTTTGGTAATTCCTTCCTCCTATGACCTATGATTTGAATTCATATTTATGCTCTAAATGCTGCCAGATATTCCGGGTGATGGTCATTAACCAAACTATTTGCTTGAGGAAGTCCGTCATATGGAGAAGATGCTTGAGTCAGACATTCAAGTCTTGCTCATCCCACGTCTTCACTGCATTCATGTGGGTAGCATTATCTCTATCAAGGCATACTTTGGTGCCATCGACAATGGGAAAGAATCCTTGTTTCTGGAGGATCATCCTCATGGTCATCTTCCATGGCTGATAATTGCTAGTGCGGAGCTTATCGAGCTTGTACATCCATTAAGTATTTGGAAAATATTTGTTACATGCAATGTTGAAAGGTGTTTGGAAGAAATAAATACATTTCTTGACCAGCTAGCATTGTGTTTAAGAATGACAACAGAAAGGGATCAAACATCATAGCTTCATTCAACTTGCGATAATCCATGAAAATATGTGATAGCTTATTTTTCTTTGGTATAATTACTATGGGTGAAACTCATTCTAGATAGTCGATAGAAACAATGAATCCTATCCATAATAGTCCATCAAGTTCTTTTTTCATAAGCTTACATAATTGGGATTCATTTCGTATCATTGTTGGATAACTCAGGAAACATTTGGTTTAAGTTGAATACAACATTGGTATAATTGGGGATCTAAGCCTTGCATATCTTTCTAGTCCTAGACAAAAACATATGAGTAATATTGAAGTAATGCTAATAGATTCATTTGGATTCTTTAGGCAAGTTTGTGTAGATTTTGATATTTTGGGGATCTTCCAGAGTACCCAAGTTACAAATTTCCAGTTGATCTTCTTGGACTTGGATGCTACATTCCTCCCACACATCTTCAATGCTTGGTATGTGCTCAATATTTTTTGGTGAATAAGGATTATCTTCCATATCAAAAGAAGTCTTAATGGGTCCAATATACCCACCTTGCAAAATAATAACATTAACATCCATTAAACTGATGTAAAACATTTCATTTGGCTTCCAAAAATCAAGCATTTTCATCATCATCTAAACCATCCAACATATGAGGTGGTTTGACTATAGTAGGAAAACAATCTTTTGGGCATGGTTGAACTTGTTCTAGAATAATATGTTATTTATATTGTCCTTTATGAGAATTTATTATTTGCAGTCCCTGATCTTGGTGAACTTTGGCTCGCTTGAGCTAGGGTGTTTCATCTTTTCTTTCTATTATTTTGATAACCACAAAGGTCACCCTAAAAGTAACTTGTACTCGGATAAGAAAACCCTAAATTAGTCTCACAGGTTGTACATGAGACCCATTAGCTATTTCAATTTGAAATGGTACTGGATGAATATCCTTTTCGAGCCCATACAGTGACAAATTGGCAGAATACTAATATTAATGCTAGATTCATCATCAATGAGTGCATTAGAAATTGCTTTATTTTTATAAAATACAATAATCAAGGATATGACATAATCAACAAGTGTTTCTCATTTTTAACGACTTCCTTAATTATTATTTTATGGAATTTGGCTACCAAATCTAATTTTTCGTCCTAGTGGAACTTGAGTAGTGGTATGATAGCTGCAAATTGAACAAGAGCACTAGCTTTCCATTCTACACCCTATTAGTACATGCCATATTGTTCCTATACAATTGATTTTGGTGGATTAATGTATGCATTATAATGCATTCTTGAGCATGTTGCCATTGCAGCTATTGGTTCAATGTATGTCAATTCCTCCATATTAGCCATAGGCGGTCGCATTTTTCCTTCCTTTTTTATGTGATCATGTTTTCATGCATCATAACAATTTGGTGGAAGGTGGCTGATTTCAAGGCAAAAATTAAAGACACTACCCATGTGATCCCATTGATTGTTTGTATTTTTATTAAAGTTTCTACATCAAGGGTTATATCCTCTACATCCTTGGTTGTGTGGTTGTATATGATTTTGATTTGAATTGGAAGGTCCTACTCCTTGTGTTTGTGCAATTGTATTCACTTCGGGAGCATATTGATTCCAATGATTTCCAAAATATTATGCTTGAAAATGATTCTGAGGTCACTAGCCGAGAATCATTACATGCATTAAAATGACAGTTTTATATGTTATAATTCTCCATATTTCATATAGCAAAAAGCATTTGGTTTTAGGTGCATGTTGCAGAAGTATGACTATCTTTTCTACATTTTGTACACTAAGGGATCTATTGACGGATGTGTTACAAGTGATGTTAATGTTGTTGGGTCAATAACTACCATGTGTATTTCTAGATTAACACTTAGTTGCTGTTATAATGCATTGACTACAATTATATTATCCAAAGTCCAAGCTGTTAGACTCAAGAAATCATAGTTAGGAGATGGTTGAACCACACTTGAAGATGGAGGATTAGGAAGTTATCCTTAGCCATGGCGTTTGGGGCAAGTAGTTAGCCCATCGTAATACTAGCCAATAGGTCATATGTTTGATTCCCCTCGGGTACGAGAATTGATATTCAAGCCTAGGAAATAGGCTTGGGCAATGTGGGTAAATTATACAAGGCTCATGGCCACCCAATGGCCTCTAGAAAATGCACTTTGGCACTTTGCATTTGAAATGGTACAAAAAGTAGCATGCATCACTTTGAGAATTTAGCCTAATAAAGATAAGAGCGTACCTCCCAATTCATAGGTCGGATTTAGATGTGTTAAGTATCATTGGAAAGCTCTCAAAACAAGCTTTTGAATGAAAGCAAGTAGATCGAGGATCCAATCTACTTGGCATAGATGAGAACCATGTTAATTATACAGAGATTGAGAACAAGGGCTCAAGAAACCAAGGTTGCAAACAAGAAGGTCCAAGACACCAAGGTAGAGAGCAAGAGTTCAAGAAACCAAGGTTGAGAGTAAGGGTTCAAGAAACCAAGATTGGGAAGAAGAAGGTTCAAGAGACATGGAAGGGTGAGCACATCAATTGAAGGGATATTAGGGGATGATCATTGAGGACAATGATATTTAGAAGGGGAAGTAGAGTCAAAAAATGACAGGAAGGAGATGGTTGAACCACACCCTAAGAGGGAAGATTCAAAAGTAATCCTCAACCATGGCTTTTGGGGCAAGTGGCTAGCCCGTCACGCTCCTAGCTGATAGATCATGAGTTCAATTCCCCTTGGATACAACATGGTTTGGTTCTATAGCATATAGCTAAATCATTTCCTTCAACGTGGACAATAAACCATGTACAAATAGAATTTTAAGCGTCTCCTCTATTGTAAATCTGTTTGGTCTAGTTGACTCATTGGAATATAAAACATTATAACATAAGACTCATTGCTTCATCTAAGTTATTGTTTCATATCATGTAGTTGTTTTTTCTAAATCTTTGTAAAAAGCTATTCTCCAATGCTTCATAATTTGCAAAATGGTTTTAGCCATCTTACTACATCACTTTCTAAGGTGGCCATAAAAACTCAGCACTTCCTATCGTCCTCCTCTTTGCCATCTAAAAGTGGAAAATTTACTTCAAATAATCGGACATGAACATTTGGATCGTCTATCAAATCAAATTTGACTTGCAAAAGATAATTCGTGCATATGTAGGAATTGTGTCATCAACACAACACTTATGGTAGGCTCTACAAAAATTGTAGTATCTTTTGTTGGTACTTCTTTACCAACATGATTTGTTTTAGTAGCCACTCCTTCAACTTTGAGTTGACTCATTCCTTGGGTTTCACCTATAGGGATTTCATGCCATGAGTAAAAAGAACCATGCTTTCTGAAACCACTTTTCGGTTCTATGTAATACTCAAAATTTGACTTGTAAATAACAAAATGTGTCCTCAAGTATTCCAACGAGTCAATAGATCCAGACTCCTGTGTAGGGTCACACTTTGTTTCTTTACTCCTAGTCGACGATTCACCCGACTATCCTCTGGAATCTAGCCTTCGTTCAACAAAATATTCACCCTAGACTGTGAGTCTTTAGGATTCTTTTGTTTGCTCTTTGACATTGTTTCCTATGTAGGCTTAGCTCCATGATGGAAACAATCTCCACTACCCTTAATTGATCTTGGAGAATTATCTTATCGGTATTGTGGATACTCTTTTCCTCATCGATGTTTGCACATTTTGCATTAGCTGAACCAAATTGTTCATTCTCTCACTGACAACCCCATTCCATCATGGTCTCCAATGTTAGCATCAGATTTAGCCCTAGAACTTCACCAAACACCAAGGGTTCAAAAGTGAGGAATTTCATCAACAAATTCTAGTGAGTGTTATATTTTTGCTTCCTACTACATTTTTTCATATCGCAATATAGATAGTACTGATCAATGCTTATTCTAGACCTTCACTGCTTATTCTAGACCTTCACCATAATCATACCCATAATTGATCTTGGAGTATTATCTTGTCGGTATTGTGGATACTCTTTTCTTGAGCAATGTTTGCACAATACGCATTAGTTGCACCAAATTGCTCATTCTCTCACTGACAAGCCCATTCCATCATGGTCTCCAATTTTAGCATCGGAGGTAGTCCTAGAACTTCACCAAACACCAAGGGTTTAGAAGTGAGGAATCTCATTGTCAAATTCTAGTGAGTGTTATTTTTACTTCCTACTACATTTCATCGCTTATTCTAGACCTTTAGCGTAATCATATTATCAACATCATTTATGCCCACAAAAAAATTACATCAAAATACTCAATATCACAATCTATTTCCACGATAAGACTCTATTAACTTTAATACTGCACAAAATTAGTAAGTCATTGCAAAATAAAGCGTTTATATCACAAAATTAGTCAGTGATTGCAAAATAAAGTGTTTGTATCACAAAATTAGTGAGTCAATGAGAATACTTATAAGTTATGAAAAGGTACAACACACCCATTCGCAAGGAAGGCTCAACATTAGATATCGTAAGCTAGATAAATATCTACCTCATGTTTTTTTACAAAGAATAGGATCGCCCGAATAAAATATATACAAGTAAATTTCAATTTCCATTCGGTGTCCTAATAGACCCTAGTGGATCACCTACACCATGTTAGGATAGTTCTTCAACACCTTTATGAGCACCAATTTTTTGGCAAACCTCAAGTGTGAAGTTTTCCTCAAGAATATAAACTTTATCAGTTTCATCATAGTGGAACATGGTTGAAAAATTGGCCCTAAGAAAGAAGATGTCATGATCCACAAGGCTCCTTCCTCATAAGTCAAGGAAGCTATGATTTGGTAATTCCTTGCTCCTATGACCATTTATGAATTTGTACATGATTGTATGTAGAGAAACTTCAACATGATCTCATTACCTCACCTATAAGAAGTTGAGAAAGAAGTATTCCAACTTACATCAATATCATTTAGCATGAACAAGAATCTCATGAACTCCTCCAAAAAAGGAGATACAAATGAGATTGAAAACTAGAAACCAATCATAATGTTGAAGAGTAGGTGTAAAGTACATGCCAAAGCTATCCTAGAAGACTCATGAGACTAGTGTGACTAAGGCTCAATTCAGACATAGTGGAGCCCCTACCTTGGGATACTAACGCTCAAATCATGCCTTTCGATGTGGACAACTCCATTCACACAACGAAGAGTCCCAAAGAATTTGCACAACCACATCATGGAACATTTCTCCAGTTTTTGTTCCGACTCTCCATGTCTGCCCGAATCCAATTTCAATGCATTTTTCATTGCCAAATGAGATTCGCAGTGAAGATTTGATGCTTTTGTTCCTCCATGTGTGTAAATGGATATCCGAAGGACTCTTCCATTACTTCCTTGTTCCTTGGAATTACCACATTTTGGCTCTTGGTTCAGGAGCCAAACAAGCGTAAATGGCTTAATAACAAACAAGCCTAAATGGCTTAATCAAAAACAACAAGATTTTACCGAAGGGAACTTTATGTCGGGGGACCATTTTTGATATCTGGGAACTTGGAAGGGATTGAGTTTTCCTACCCGCAAGGGGCACAATTTGGCTGTTTGCTCCACACTTCCACACTTCCAGCATGACACCGTGAACCCAAACCTTATGTGTATACATGGCTTGTAGGCACGTCGCACTTCAGCTGGCATGAACTTGATAACAGCAGCCCCGTCGCGGGCGAGCTTTAGCTTGCGGTTACACAATAGTCGGTGATTTTATCTCTTGGTTATCCAGCTTTCTGTCTTTTGTTGTCCACAGTCTTTGACGTATTGCTGCTCGAAATCGCAGATGGAGCTTTGGTACAGAGAGAAGGAAGGCGAACAGAATTCGTATTGTCAGGATTTTTTATACTGCCCCATTATTTTAATGGGAAACCGCGGCCTGCCCGTCACAGTAACTTGGTAGGCTTCATGTATACGATTCGTTTCATTTCTTCTCTGAGATTAGATTGTGAAATCAAATAACTTATTCATGTCAGCGAACGATTCATGCTATCATTAGACTACGAAAGGCCCTAAGCTAAGATCTTTACTTGCTCTTTGCCTTTCCATTAATCTTCTTCTCGGCGGTTACTGCTGCTTAGCCGTCCTACATGCAATAAATAAATTACTGGAAAAGATGCTCATACTAGTTTAGAGAACAGACCTGATAGCTATATCAAGACCCGAAGGCCATAGTCGAAGGTTCTAACAGATTTCATTGCTGTAGCATGACGCGAAGGCCATCATCTCCACAGGAACATTATAAGCTGGGGAGGCCAACGCACTTACACATCCTCGACACTCATCACTCCTAGAGTCAGAGCAGAGAGAAAAGCCAGGGTGTGAACAGTAACACTACTCGATGTCAGCATCCTGCAAAAGATTGAAGGGTGACCAATTGTTCAGAATCATGAAAGTCTGCTCACATCAGCACATTATTAGAATTTCTAGTAAGCGTGAGAACTGTCTTTTGAGGGTGCGAATAAGCACGCTACGAATGTCTCAAACTCTCTCAGTTGGTGGGGTAGGATGTTTCAAATGGATAGATCACAATGCCGTTAGACGATCGTTTTTCCAAATAGATTTTCAAGAACATGTGCAAATGATGTTCCCAAGTTTGATGCTGCTAATAGCTCCTACCTTGGTTTTCATATCAAGAGTCACTCCGATGTTGGTTAAGGGGCAAGAAGGATTTGCATCGTGCTGTTCAATCTGAATATCTTTTGATGCATGCTTGTAATT
>CM035433.1:44666377-44673877 GCA_020310875.1 Ceratopteris richardii | reverse complement strand
AGTAACACCTTCTCCAAGTGGTAGAGCACTTACAATAGGCCTTGATTGATCAATGAGTGATGCTCAACTATGACCCCAAGCCCCTCTTTTAGAGGCTTTAGAAGCTTTGGCAAAAATTTGGTGAAAAGCTTGCGAAAAGCATTTGCATTAAACTTAAAAGAGCGATTAGTTTTTGGTGGATAAAAACTCCTGATCTAGCCATCAGATGGGCAAAAGAGTTAGCTTTCCTTGATGCTCATGAATTGAGGATCATGAATATGCAAAAAAACTTTTTGAGCAGAAATTAGGGTTAGGGTTTTCTTGCATTTCTGGACTTCTGATGACAAAGTGTGATATACCAAATGAAAGCTCTCCTCAAGTATGAGCTAATACAAATTTTTGACCTTTTGCGGTCAAAATTTGGCTAAGTATAAAAAATTAGGGTTGCTGGAAATTAGGGTTTTGTGCTATTTTGATATTGTTTTCAAGAGTCTCCTTTCAATGTCATAGTTCCCTTTCAATGTCATAATCGCATAAAATACAAAAATATGAAAAACTTTTGATGCATGTAAATATCCCTTAACTGCATGCCAATGAATGTTGAGTGGACTCTGCATGAACATGGATACTTGAGAAACTGCAAACTGAATGTGAGGACGTGTATTACATAAATAGATCAAGCAATCATGTGCTTGACTATACAAAGTAGCATCAAAAGGTCTTGAATCTGCTTCTGCTTGTAATGAAACATTAACATCCATAGATGTTTGCATAGGCTTGGAATCTGTCGTTTGAAACCTTTATTTGACCTCTATCCCAAGATAATAATGTAAAATATTGAAATCATTCACATCAAATGTATGCTTAAGTTGTGCTTTAAAAAACTGAAGGTCTGAATCCTTGGGACCTATGATAATCATATCATCAACATATATGATAATAATAATCAAGACATCTTTTTTTGCTTTAACATAAAGAGTAGGAGAAGCTTCTAAGTTTTCAAAAACAGTAGATAAAAGATAGAGATGTATCTTCTCATACCATTCTCTTGGCGCATGCTTTGCTTTGATAAGCTTACATACCAAATGATCTTTACCTGTCTCTTCAAAACCTTCTGGCTGTTGAATGTAGACATCTTCATGAAGATCACCATTAAGAAAAGTTGTTTTGATATCTAACTTGTATACATTCCAATTGAAGCATGCAACAAGAGAGAGTACTGAAATGACTATTGTCATTTTAGAAGTAGGTGCAAAAGTCTCATCATAGTCAATTCCTTTCTTTTGTGCATAACCTTTGACAACTAACTTTGCTTTTTGTCTGTCAATAGTACCTATTTGTTTTTCTTTTGATTTTGAAGATCCACTTAACACGAATTGCATTTATCTTTTGATAACTCACAAAGCATCCATGTTTGATTCAGATGAATAGAATCAATCTCTTCTTGCATAGCTATCTTTCAAATAAGACTTTGTAGTGCATCTTTAACATTAGCTTATTCATTCTCAACTCAAGTTAGTGCTAAAATGTTATGAATTTCAAAATGTTCAGCATAATTTACATGATCTGCATGTTCTTTTCTTGTCTGACGTCTTGTTCTGCTTGTGAAGTTCTTTATACCACTGTCCTTCCAAGTTTGATATAACCACCTCGGAGTATTCTTGAAAACTGGTGCAATGTCTTCTTGTTCTTCAATATCTCTTTCTTTTGGAATTTTGGAACTTTCTCCAACTTCATAACTTGGAACTTCAAGAGGTATTGATGATGGACTAGATATAAATGTAGGAAATAAAACTTTCTCTTTACCTTTATCAAGTACAACTTTTAGGGTTTGGGAAGGTTCATCACCCCCTTTGTATGGACGAATGTAAGAATCCAAATTCCTTCTAAAAAATGCATAGTCATCTTCTTTTATGAAATCTAGAATCTGTGCCTTCTTATCATAAATGTGACTTTCCGAAATATATGCATTGCATGAGAGTAGGATATTACGTGTTTCTGGAATATAGAATCTCTTTCCTTTGCTTTCAACTCCATAACCAATAAAAACAGCTTTGATGGCTTTTACATCAAGCTTACCACGATCTTTTTTCTCAATATGAACATAACCTGGAGAACCAAATACTTTGAAGTAACTCACATTGGATTTCTTACCATAATAAGCTTCATAAGGTGTGATGACCTTTAAAGCTTTTGTGGAAGACTTGTTCAGAATGTGATTAGCTATATGTACTGCCTCAAACCAAAATTTAGGAGAAAGCTTTTTGGATGACATCATGCTATGCATAATCTCAACCAGTATCCTATTCTTTCTCTCTGCAACACCATTCTTTTTTTTTTTTGATTGTAAGCAATAGTGAGTAGATGAGAGATACCTTTGTCTTCAAGAAAGATTTGAAGTCCTTTGAGATGTATTCTCCTCCTCTTTCACTTCTCAAAATTTGGATTTCTGTCTGACTTTCATTTTCAACCATAGATAAGAATTTCTTGAAAGTAGGAAATACCTTTGACTTTGCTTTAAGACCATAAATCCATAAATATCTCAAAAAATCATCAATCAATGTGACCAAATACCTGTAACCTTGAATGGAATCTGTTCTCGTAGGACCATTCACATCTGAATGTATTCCTTGTGGCTGTGATGTATCCATGTTTCTTGAAAGGAAGTAGGCAAACTCTCCACCACACCATGATCTTTGATGTGCTTGAGAGCTGTGTAATTGGTATGACCAAACCTAACATGCCATAACTTCATATTCTCCTTAGATGTAAAAGACTTAGCAACTAGTATGACAAATTTTGGACAATACAAACATGCCACTTTTGTTTTCACCTTGAAGTAGACAATGCTCCTCATTAGGTGAGGGGATATGACATGAATCTTTTTTAAAAACAACTTTATAGTAAAAAAAAAGATATTGAGAGGAAATTCTTCTTCGTTTCCAAAACATAAAGAACATTAAAAATTGTAAAATTTTCATGTGCTCTTGACTTTAGATTTACTTCTCCAACACCTGCAACATCCAAATCATGACCATCTGCAATGGTCACTCTTCTATCCGAACAGTTTAGAAAGTGAAGCAAATACCTTCATGCAACTTGTCGTATGCTTAGTAGCTTCAGAATAAAAAAATCCAAGGATTTTCAGAGATTGCATTTTAAGCTCCTTGATCAAAAGCTAATTCTTCAATACCGACACATGCATAAGATTCTTCCTTCGAAGACTTAGGTTTTGAATCATCTTCAACATTATTACATGATGCTCTTTTCTTCTCAATATAAATCCTCTTTCTGCATTCTGCTATGAAATGACCTGTTTTCTTGCAGTAATGGCAAATTTGTTTCTCTGAAGTAGATGTGGTGGAAGTTGACTTGTAGATGTGGTAGAAGGTGAAGTGGAAAACTTAGAAGTAGAAGACTTACTTTCCCTCTTATTTTGTTAACTCTTCTTCTCCTTCTTTGTTGTCTACTTCTTCTTACTCTTTGATGATGATAACATGGCTTCATCATTCTCCTCCATACTCTTTTGTTGATCTTCATCTTGAACTCACTGTAACTACAACTCTTCAAATGAAATTTCTTTATCTCTTGTAGAGAGAGAGAAAGAAGTAACAAACGAACGAAATGAAGATGAAAGTGAATTTAAAAGTGTGTTTACCATCTCCTCGTCTAAAATACTGTTAGCGGACTCTAACATTAAGTAACTGATCACGCAAGTCTTTGAGCTTCAAAATATGTCACTGAACTGACTCACCAACTTTCATCCTTGTATTGGCCAATTGTCTCTTGAGATGAGCTTTCCTCGAAGGATTTCTTCTTTGATAGAGATTCTCTAACTCCAACCAAGACTGATGATGTTGGTGCAAATGAGTCCAAGCCTACATACTTGGACAATTAGTATTCACTTCATATAATCATTTGAAGTCACATATGACTTTTCCCTTGTAAAAAAGCAATTTACTTTTATCCTTGTAAAAGTGCATATGTTAGTTGCACTACTCTCACGTGGAGTTAGGAGGAATCAAATCGCGAATCATTTGGTAGGTGATTGATGAGAAAGCTAAGTCCTAAAGTTTAGGATTCACAAAAGTTTAGGATTCCAACTCTAGCTATAAAAGATGGATCAAAATTTCGCGTGTAGAGAGGCCGATTTGGAGATCATTTGAGAGAGATCTATAGTGTTTAGTGAGCTCATTCCATGGCTCCATCACTACCCTCACATTGTGGAATCATACATTGCCGATGTCATTGTAACTCCATGTGATTTAATACATATACATTGATCATCTCACATTCTCTCTTCTCACATTCTCTCTTCTCTGTCATGTTCATCTCAGAACAGTGATCTACTTAGACTTGGTTCTCAGTGCATAGTTGATCATTTGATGTGATTTAAAGTGGTATAGATTCAATATACTGTCTAGTTTATTACTACAAAGTTTCATTGTCATTGCTTTACTCAATCTCGAGATATATTCAAAACTCTTCTCATTGGTTTGCACACTGTAGAAGCCCGAAAATGTCGGGATGTTCATCTAACTTGCTAAGCATAATTCTCTGAGTACACTTGATCATTTCAAGTGATATATATATATATATATATATATATATATATATATATATATATATATATATATATATATATATATATATATATATATATATATATATATATATATGCATATATATGTGTGTGTGTGTGTATATATATATATATATATATATATATATATATATATATATATATATATATATATATATATATATATGCATATATATGTGTGTGTGTGTATATATATATATATATATATATATCGCACACATAAACATGCATATATTTGTGTGTGTGTATGCATTTATGTGTCTGTGTCTATGTATATGCCCACACACTCTCATATGTGTGTGTGTGTGTGAGAGAGAGAGAGAGAGAGAGAGAGAGAGAGAGAGAGAGAGAGAGAGAGAGAGAGAGAGAGAGAGAGAGAGAGAGAGAGAGAGAGAGAGAGAGAGAGAGAGAGAGAGAGAGAGAGAGAGAGAGTCATATTAACGTCTTTTGGAGGCCAAACTTGGCCTATGAGACAAAACCATGTACAAGTGTAGTAACCCTGTGTAGAAAATGAAATGAAATAAAAAGTACTCGCTACGCAAAGCTTTATAGGGCTGGAAAAGGCTGGGGAGATGTGGCTCTGACTCTACAGATAATGGCCACCTAATACATGGGGGATCCATAATGTGAGTGAGTAATATACCCTAGCTACTGGTGATGGGTGGAGGTGGGTGTAGTATGTGGTACATCGGTGGTGGTTTGAGTGCCTCCTGAAGGAAGTTAACCGAGGGGGTGGTGGTATGCCTCTGCTCCATCATGTGGTCGTATGCTGTCCGGATGCGTGAGATATCCTCCTGACATAGTCGTGGTCGACGATATCCAACCATGCGTGGTCGGCGCCGTGCTCTCTGTGCTTCTGTCTGGTGGAGAGTGAGCCCTATAGATGGACCTCTCTGATGTAGCTCAGCTTGCTGAAAGAATTGAGTAATGGTGTGATGGGTACTCACCCATGTCTGATGTGTGGGCAGTAGTGACCGCTCTCGCCTCTCCTATGCTGCTGTGAGGAAGTGTCCCAAGCGCCGCTAGTCTCCCATAGTCATGCACAACTGGAGGGACTCCTCTATCTGAAAGTGTGCTCGTAGGTCTAAGTATGTTGGGCATCTGATAACAAAATGCTTACTTTTAACCCTAGCGATTAAAACATTTAATTCGTTTAAATCGCGATTTAAACCTCTTAGTTTGTATTATGCGTTGGACTCCCCTGGATCGACCCCTCTCAATCTCAAGCTGATGTGATGAAACTCGGAGCTTCCCAATGACGACTCGAAGGTGGTGGGGTAGGTATGTCTGCATGTATCTAGGAATCCCGATGAAACCCTCATCCGATATATGTAGAAAATGCTCACGGTAATAGAGCATTTTCAGTGGCAATGTATCCCTAGGGCTCGTCCATGTCCTCTCTATGTATGTATGCAATATCTCCTGAAGTATGACCCTATTCCTCTCCTGATGAGAGAGAGATTAGGCGGGTGCATGTAAGTCATATTGTAGTGGTGGTAGCTTGTCTATGTCAAAACCATGGTGGGCCAGCAAGTCTTGTGTCTGTGCATACCATGAGGAGGTGTCGCCTGCTAATGCCATATCACATGATTCGTGGAAAGCACGATAAGCAATGCGCTCTGTATCCATGCTATGAAGTTTGTGTAATAGGCATACTGTCTGGAATAGTGCCTCAACTAGCATGGGTGGTGCAGCGAGCTCTGCTCTAATGATATCATGTGGTACTGAAGGCTTGCTGCGGATAAGTCTGGCAATCATGAGAGAGAAAGAAAGAAAGACTTTTTAACCTCTATTAGAGGCCAAAATCCGCCTATGAGACAATATACATCTGTATGATCCAATCGAGTGTGATCCCAAAAGGAAAATAAAGGTTGAGTACAAAACAAAGTATAAAAGGAGTGGATAATAGCTTGCGTCAAGGGTGTGGGGTGCTATGGGTATGCACTCTATATGCTCAATAAGTGAGATACAAATATGATATGCATAGGAAGGGGAGGCTCGGTGGTGTCATAACGCTCTAAATGCATGGAGTGGGTGTAGGATATAATGCATCAGTGGGTAAGGCATCGTGGCAATCCTCAAAATGCTCTGCACGTCGAGATCGAAAAGGGCGCGTTGCTTACGTCTCCGTATCTCCATGTCATGGCATGCGTGAAAGAGAGAGAGAGAGAGAGAGAGAGAGAGAGAGAGAGAGAGAGAGAGAGAGAGAGAGAGAGAGAGAGAGAGAGAGAGAGAGAGAGAGAGAGAGAGAGAGAGAGAGAGAGAGAGAGAGAGAGAGAGAGAGAGAGAGAGAGAGAGAGAGAGAGAGAGAGAGAGAGAGGTTGCTCTTCCATTTGAGGGTGAATTTGGGGTTTGCCTTGATTCATTTTGGGGTTTGCCCTTCACTTCCGGAAGTGATAGAAACTCAGTTCGTTGACTTTGTTAGAGATCTTGATTTAGAAAGACTCTTTATTAAAGTCTGCACCTACTCTAGGGCACTGATGACGTGAGTAGGGATGTCATAGCTATTTGTCCAAGCTATGCATGATAAAGTTTAATTCTGATACTTCTTGTTTAGGACAGACATAGAAGTTGACGATGCACATTTTATTTCGTTTTGTTTTTGTTTAATTTGCTTATATACATATATTTATATATATATAATCATTATTTATTTATTTATTTATGGAATTATTATTTTTTATTTATTTTCATTTAATTTAAATTCTATTTTTATATAATTTTTATTTTTTATTTTTTATTTTAATTTGTTTCTTTTTTAATTTATTATTATTTATTATTATTTAATTATTTATTATATTTTTATTTTTTATTTTATTTTTATTATTTATTTATTATTTTTTGTTTTGTGTATGTGTGTGTGTATGTGTTCGTGTTCATGTGAGTGTGTGTGCATCTCTTTTTGTATTGGTTTTCTT
>CM035433.1:44598877-44661377 GCA_020310875.1 Ceratopteris richardii | reverse complement strand
AAAGAGGGAAAAAAGTGCCCCGGCGGTCCTAGAGTGTTCACACACATCACTACCTAAATATATCAACAAATCCCCCCTGGGAGTGATGCGGTGAACAAGGAGCTTGCACTCATGTATAAGGAAGTGCCGAGCTATGTGGAAATCACTCCACAAAAGGAAGTAAGCCCAAAGCTTTGCGGAAAGCTTCAAACTTCTCCCTAGGCAGAGCCTTCGTGAAAAGGTCTGCAATGTTCTCCTGCGTGGGCACATATGCCAAGCTGATCTCCCCAGCAGAGAACCTCTCCCTGACATAGTGATAATGCACCTCAATGTGCTTAGTGCGAGCATGGAACACAGGGTTCCTCGCAACTGCCAATGCGCTCTGACTGTCAGTGAAGATGGTGGTGGCAGAAGACTGGCCAACACCCAAATCAGCCATAAGGCGTCTGAGCCACACACACTCAACAGTCGCTGTGAAAGCTGCCCTATACTCAGCCTCACAACAGGAAGTGGCCACAGTAGGCTGCTTCTTGCTCAACTAAGATATACATGAGCTACCAAGCATGAAGCAAAAACCACTGGTGGACACACGAGTGTCATAGCAACCAGCCCAATCTGAGTCAGAAAAAGCATGCAAATCTGGCGGTGGTGATCCCCCCTTGGGATAAAACAACCCAAGTAGTCGAGTACCACTCAAGTAGCGAAAGATGCGCTTAACCGCTTTCCAATGCGTGACTCCTGGGCAATGCATAAACCTGCTCATCTGTGAGACAGCAAACTGAATATCTGGCCGAGTAATGCATAAGTAAATCAAGCATCCAACAGCCTGCTGATAGAGAACAGCATCAAATGCATCTCCAGCATCATGAAGACTCAATCGTAAACCTGTCTCCATAGGAGTGGCAATAGGCTTACAGTCTTCAAGGCCAAAACGCTGCAATAATGTGTCAATATATTTCGTTTGACACAAAGCCATTCCACCATCAACTTGCATAAATTGAATGCCCAAATAGTGATGCAAATGCCCCAAATCAGACATCTCAAATGAGGCATGCAAATCAGCCTTGAAATCAGCAATATGCTTCTCAAGAGGACCAGTGAGCAGCATGTCGTCTACATAGACAACAATGATCAGAAGCACATCATTAGCACGCTTAACATATAAGGTGCTTTCAGTTGGACATGTTCTCAAAACCATGTGCAATCAGATAGGCATGTATCTTCTCATACCAAGCACGTGGTGCTTGCTTTAAACCATATAACGCCTTCTTTAACCTGCACACCTGGTTTTCATGCCCTTTCTGCACAAAGCCACGGGGCTGAAAAACATACACTTCTTCATGCAAGTCACCATTCAGAAATGCTGTTTTAATGTCCAACTGATGTACATTCCAACCATGATGGGCTGCAAGTGCACAAATGCTCCGAACAGTAGTCATACGGCATGTAGGTGCAAAGGTCTCATCAAAATCAATGCCTCTTTCCTGCGCATAACCCTTTGCAACAAGCCTAGCCTTATACCTGTCAACTGTACCATCAGGTTTACGCTTCAGCTTGTATACCCACTTAGTGCCAATGGCCTTCTTGCCAGGAGGCAAGTCACATAAAGACCATGTACCATTCTTCATTATAGCATCATATTCAGATTGCATAGCAGCCATCCAATTTTCTGAATTTTGTGCTTCATCAAAAGAAACAGGCTCATTCTCATCACAGAGACTAGATGCAGCCATAGCATAGCAATCTGATGCAAAGGAGGTACTATGAGAGCCTGAACGAGTACGATATGACAAAGGTGCATCTAATTTGCTGTCACGCAAAGTCTGCACCAGCCATTTTGGCATAGTTTTTGCCTGTTCAATATCAGCTCTCTCATCTACAAGTGCATCATGTAAATCTGCATCAGAAATGGAATGATCTGCATCATCATATGAAACCTGCAAAGGCTGAGAAGTTGCCTCATTAGGACCAGCACTAGCCTGTCCACCTGTAAAAAGGCATCAAAGTATCATACATGTCTTTGGAGCTAACAGATGTCTCCTTAGTACATGAAAGCAATGGCTGAATAGCATCTTCCACAAAGACAACATCACGGCTAACCAGAATGCGTTTAGTCTGTGGATGATACAGACGATAGCCTTTACTTTCAGAACTGTACCCAACAAAAATACATTTTACTGCCTTATCATCCAATTTTCTGCGATGTTGTTCAGGCACTAATGCATATGCCAAACAACCAAAAACACGCAGATGAGCAACAGATGGCTTGCGGTCATGCCAAGCCTCATATGGAGTGATAGACTGCAACGCTTTGGTGGGACACCTGTTCAGTACATATGCTGCACACATGACAGCCTCAAGCCAGAAACTATGTGGTAAAGCCTGACTTTTGACCATGCACCTCGCCATCTCCATGAGTGACCTGTTCTTTCGTTCAGCAACTCCATTCTGTTGAGGTGTATACGGCACTGTACACTGGTGTTTTATCCCACGTTCAGCCAGAAATGCATTAAAATCTGAAGACATATATTCCCCCCCTCGATCAGAACGGAGGGTGCCCATTTTACATGCTGACAGATTTTCAGCCAAAACCAAAAACTGTTTGAAGCACATGAACACTTCGGACTTTGCTTTGAGTGGGTATACCCATGCATGCCTGGAAAAATCATCAATGAAAGTCACGAAGTAAAGGTAATTTCCAAAAGAGGGTGTCTGCATAGGACCACAGACATCACTATGTACAAGCTGCAATTTCTGCATAGCCCGAACTGAACCATCTTTTGGAAAGGAAGAACGCTGCATTTTGCCCAAAATACAGCCTTCACAAACATGTTTTCCAGGTGCCTCAAGTTTGGGCAAAGAAGACACCATTTCAGATTTCTGCAGGCGTAACAAACTAGCAAAATTCAGATGACCAAAGCGTGCATGCCAAAGCTTTGCATCTGACGTAGCCTGAGAATCATGAACTGCACATGCCGAATCATTCACAGATCTTTCATAGTCTATGAGCTTATACAGCCCACGACATAAAATGCCAGAAGCAATAATCACATCGCCATTTGAGAGATCATGGACTGTACACCTGTCATCAACGAATTTCACAACCAAGCCAATCTTGGCTAATGCAGAAACTGATAACAGGTTCTTTTTGATCCCTGGCACAAATAAAGCATATGTGAAAGAACTACCATCAGCAGTAGTCAAAATGATCTTACCAACTCCCATAACAGGATAAGAGGAGTTATTGGCGCATGTGACAGTATTCCATGTAGGGGCAGGCTCGAGTGAAGAGAAGAAACTGCGCTGCGAGGTAATATGTTTGGTCGCCCCACTGTCAAAGTACCAAACATCTGAGTCTACTGCAGACATGCACTGATCATGAGAAGATGGGTCAAAACTGCAGACAGTAGTAAACGCCCATTCTTCTTCCTGCACAAGATTTGCAGACTCTGTTTTTGGTGTAGAGGCCTCTGCAACAACCATTCCAGCCTCTTTCTTCTTTGCCTCTTTAGCAGCCAGTTTTGGACAGTTCTTTATAATATGATCATTTCCTTTACAGTACTTGCAGAACAATTTCTGCTTTTCTGATTTCTTCTCATCTTTATCCTGGTTCTTCGATTGTGCAGCATTTGCAGATTTCTGCTTACTAGTAGAAGAGCTCCATTTTCCTTTGCCCTTCTGACTAGCCAGGAAAGCTTGATCTGCAACACGCATAATGGACCTGTTCTGCCTGGACTGATCTTCCTGCAACAGAACAGAGACTAATTCCTCAAATGACAAGGCATTCGGATTGCCTTTCATCATCAATCGAAGAGTAGAGGTAAAACTCTGATATGAATCAGGAAGGCCATTCAGAACGGTCTGCACAAGTGAGCTATCTGGTATAACCTCATCAGCAGAAATCAATTGTTCCTTCAGGTCTTTGATCTTTGTAAGAAAACTGTCCATAGAATCACCTTCATTCATGTGCTCACTCTCCAACTGTTTTCGGAGGTAAGCAACACGAGCCTCATTCCTAGCCTGGTACAAAGTGGTAAGTGTATCCCAAGCATCCTTTGCTGTTCTGCAAGAGCGAATGTGAGGGATAATGGCACGTTTGACAGACAAAGCTATCAATGCATGTGCCTGGGCATCTCTGCCATCCCAACGAATCTGCTCTGCAGTAGGTGCAACAGAAACAGCAGCACGAACAGGAATCTGCGGAATATCATCTTCGACACCATCTTCATCAGCTCCAACACCTGTATTTGCAGTACCTGTCGTTACAGGTGTAACAGGACGTCTTTCAACACCCTGCACAATGTTCCACAATCCTTTTGCAACCAGTACATGTCGCATCATATAAGCCCATAATGGGTAGTTGGTACCATCCAACTTATCCTCAACAGCCAACATACGGAATACATCACTGCTTTCAGCCATGGCCGGTGACTAAAATACCTTGATGCAGAAAATTGACTGCATCTCAAAAAGTTGAACGGAACTGCCCAGACGAGTTCTGCTAGACCTGTAGCAGACTTCGAGACGCTTAAACTGGCGAACAGAAACTGGTATATACCTTTGGCACAAAAGGACGAAATAGCCTGCACAAGCGCTGCGATAGTGCGTTCGGAGGCCGAAATGAGCTCAGATCGCGATTTCGGCACCACATAGCGAAGCTGTTTTGATCTAGGAAACACCCTGAGTATGCTCACCAAATTTCATGCGAATCTGAGACTGCAAACGGAGGAGTGTCGACGGCGCCCTAGAAGAAGCAACGACCTGCTCTGATACCAATTGTTGGAGTTAGACGTCTGCGGAAGCACGCGAACAGCACAAGGAAGAAGAAGAAGCTTGGAGCACAACACACAAGACTGATTGTATTACTAGAGAATGTTCAAAGATAAGTAGCCCATTAGGGCAATAGGCGTATATACAAGCCGGGGGAAAAAAACCTCCTAAAGAGGGAAAAAAGTGCCCCGGCGGTCCTAGAGTGTTCACACACATCACAGTTTTTTGTTTGGATTTGATCTTGGCCATTGATTTGATGCTTTTTCATTGATTAAATCCTGACCATTGAAAAGTTATGATGAAAAGCAACTTGAAAAGCAAAAATTAGGGTTTTAATTTTGGAGGTCAAACTGATGCCAGATGGTGAAGTGTTATATATCATTAGAAAGCTCTCAGTGAGTACTTTTCAATGGCTGATAAAATATTTTGGCCGTCTTTGACCAGATTTTAACTAAGTTCCAAAATTAGAGTTGCTGGATTTTTTGGCAGATTTGAGCATTCTGACATTGTTTTCCCACATGTTCATCCTCACATTGGTGTACAAATGTCTTGTATCTCATCTTAGTATCTTCTTCAATTCCTTCAACATCCATTGGAAGCTCCCTAGTTAAATCAACCTGAGCCTATGGAAGCACTCTAATCTAGTGCATTGCTCCTTTTTCTTACCAAGGCTTTCGACATAGCAGATGATACGTCCATAGATGGTATTGTTGCTTGGAGCCCCACTACTACTAGTTCCATTGTCTTGGATCCTCCCCAATTTGCTTAGCATCCTTATCTGTTGGTATTCTAATATTTTGTAGACACTGTTTCCAACATTATCTTTATCGAATCAGCAAAAATATCGGATGCCGCCACGATAAGTATTGCCCAAAATGTATCTCTAAACTTATATTTTTATGTCCTATTTTTCTCTAGGCCAAGGTCCATGAAAACCTGCTTAATGAAGTCTATATATGTATATATAAACACCAAATAGTGGCTACCTCATGTAAGTCTGCACCAATAATCAAGAGGGTTCAGTGCATTCTGGGCAAACAAAAAGGTAAAAGAGATGATGGAGTCAACAGACGATGACAACAACGACAATACAACAACTTGTCCTGAACATTCTCCTTTTGTAGCACCCTACTTTGTCCTAGGGAAAGATAGATAGTGGCAGTGCACCACCTAGTCTAAGAGAAGGATATAAATACAAACGTTGTATCACCCATCACATATATGGGAAGGAAAATAGTCCCACGCTCATTCGTATGTAGGGAAAAATATTCCCCTTGAAGAGCTATAAAAGATCAAGCTCAAGGGGGGCATTATTGTAAATGAGTATCAAAACACCTTCTAGACAAGAGGGCACTCTTATCTTCATCTCTCCACCATTCCTATTGGGCAGAGGCCTTGCACAATTCATGTGTTGCACAATTCATATAAATATGCCTCTTTTGGGAAACATATGGAAGGCAGGCTATTGATATATGTGTACATACATGGGGAGAGTCTCTTCCCTCTCTCTCTTTAGCTTATCTCCATCTTTATGTTTATGCTACCAGCTCCACACTATTCTCTCTTATCTGGTCTCTGCTGTGTTGCTATTTGCAACATTGTGATGAAATCAACAGCTAAACTTGGGTATAGAGGGTGTTAACAAGGGCTGCAAAAGCTTGGACAATGTTTTTCTCTTATGCTTCATTTTGGGCAGATCATGTAATCCTTGACATGTGGCTCAACGTTTTGTTTGTAGTATTGGCCAATTAATGTACTGCTGTTCATGAGCTTGAATATGGTTTATGCAAAAAGATGTAACTGGTTTTGTGTTGAATCAAATATGATAAGAATGTTTGTGGAAGAGTTCTCATAGCAAATACAAATGTGAATCACCTCTGGGCTGTTTTGGTAGGATCATTTTCTGTCAACTGTACAGTTACCTGTATTAAAGAGCTGTAACACTAAATGGGCACGATTCATTTGTTGAGTTTACCTCTTAAATCATACAGAATGCTGCTGCAGTTTTTGTAATGTTTGCTGTTGATTTATCACTGATGTAGAGTGCTGTCCATGGATCATTCTAGAAGTATCCTACTATTAATTCAGTATGTGGTACAATGAGAAATAATTCTTTGAATATGGAACGAAATTTTGCAGGTTGTAAAGGCTAGCTCAAAACGTGCTTCTTCAAAGAAGAGAATGAAAGGCAAGCAAGATAATTCTATTGCAGCACCAAGGAACATAAAGGTGGAAGGCAGTGAGCTTGATATGAAGAATAGCAACAGGGCTGCAGATGGCATTGCATCTTCATCTTTGAAGGAAGAAGCGAATGAAATAGTAGAGTTTGGTTCTGCTGTGGGGATTTCTGATGCTTCTGCTCCACCAAATAGAGAAAAAGTGCTTAAAGCTTGTGTTACTACATGTTCTGTTCTATTCATGGTTGGGGTACTAATTCAGCAGGTACTGCCTTTGGAAATTAAGAGAGAGTTTACAGCACTTTTTGTTTATGGGTATATTGACATACACACACATGTACATACACACACATGTACATACTGTGGAAAATCGAGAGAGAATATGCTGAACACTAATACCAAAACAGTAGGAAGCTCAAGAATTAAAATATCTCTTCAATCCAAGATCAAGATCAAGAAATTCTAGTAATCCCCCCCATCTCCACTTGCCTCCCTCCCTCCCTCTGCCCCCCGCCTTTTTTTGGGTTTGGGGGGGCACATTGTTGGGTTTGTAGGAGCTGCCTCATAAAGGGCAGGCGTGAAAACTTATGGCAGAATTAAGTTCAAAGTGAAGTGATGGGCACCTGCTACGTCTCCAGCCTCATTGGACATCTGGATGGGTGCCTGTAGCTTGTAGGGCTTATTTATCAGCCCAGTGTGAACCCGGACAGCTGGGTGAGAGTCCTATGAATGGGACTTTTGAGTCTCATTTGAGTCATTATGTTTGTAGCACATCTGGACTCAGCCCTTGGATAGAGCCAGCCTTACACCTATATGGTGTCAGTGCAGTGTTATGGGACACTGTCTTTTGAGGTGGTGGCTGCCAGATATGGTTGTAGGCTCCCAGGCTTGGGGGTGGCTCGCTCTGGATCCTATGATGGGGAAATGAGTTTGATCTCTGGCCCTTTTGTTTTGTGAATATGGCTTGAGCCTTTTCTTGTTTTGTTGGAAACAATGTCAATATTGAGCATTAAACCCTAATTTCAGCAACCATTTCCAAGAAATGGTACAATAGTCAAAGTTGGTGAATATTTTATCATATGTTTTTGAAGTACTCGGTGAGAGCAATCCAGCCATATATAATAGTTGGAGGTTAGCAAGGATGCTCTGAAGAGAAAGTTTATTGAAGGGATTCGCGAGGAGCTTCGTTATCAAGTGAAGGGATATGGATGTGTTGACTTCTTGGATGCTATTGTGATGGCCGAAAATTTCGAGAAGATGGAGAAGTTCAATATGCAGAAGGTGAATAGAACCATATTCATTCCGACAAAACATAAACCACATGGACGTGCTACTGCAAACATGAAAAACTAAAAAGAACATCATCTTTTAATAATCAAGGTAAGAATCTTGTACAAGTGGAGCTCAATGGAGGTTTCAACCCATTCATTTGCAGCAGGAGCTTGATTTCATTGGGCGGGCAAAAAACTCAGTTTGTCTTTTTGTTGCGGCGAGCAAGGACATTGGACGTATGAATGCCTGAACAAGGCAATCTTTCGGCTTGCACTAGCGAAGGCGATAAAACATCATTAAGGAAGGTGCAACAATTGACAAAGCAGATGATCGAAAAAGTGGTCTAACTTTACTTCACGTTGCTTGGTGATTAGTTCTTTCCCAAGGGCTTCTGTAATTACGATTTCTAGTATGATTTCTATCCATAAAGGCACATTTCTTATCGATTCGGGTAGTACGAATTGATTTCTATTCTTTAATTTGGTAAAGACTTTAGCGATACCCTTAAATATGTTGAAAATCAATGTACATATGTTCCATCTCCAGCAAACTTCGCCATTTTTTTGTACATTTTGGGTAAAAATTTTTTAGGCTAGATAGATAGATTTTCATGAGAGCTATCTAGTGATATGCTTCATTCTGTCATTAGAGGTCAGAATTAGGAGAAAACTCAAACCCTAGTTTCTGCCCTAAAATGATAGTATGCATATTTCTGAGGCTGTTGATGTACAAAACACAAAAAGCTAGGTTATATTATTAGTGGATGGCAAAAGCAGTTTATTCTAGTGATTAGAAAATTAAAGCAAGTCAAAATTGGCGATGGGATTTTTAATCCACACGAAAAGCTAAAAATTTGCGATAACTTTTAAAAACTATAACGATCAGCTTTTTTTGAATCACGATTGCAGATTTTTTTATGGAAGACCAAAGCTATATAAGAGAGATATGGGCAACACTTGAAGACATCAAGGAGGAGTCACTTCTTGAGTTGATGCTGATAGAGTGTCAGTTTTGGAGTTCTGAAGCTTTGGAGGCTAAGGAGAGGTGAAAAAGAGACTATTCTCTTGGAGCAAGGAGTCTTCTACAAGTTTGGAGCAGCTATCTTTTGTAAGTTAATCCTATATTCTGTTTTAGGGTTTCTGAAACCCTAATTTCAGAATTAGGGTTTGCTGATTTTCAGATTTGTTGCACTATCTTGAGAGGTTAGGTTAACTCCGTTGCTCATATGCTTCACACACACTCAGATTATAACAGCATAATCTGGATTCTGTACATCATCATCTTCTTGTCTATTCTTCCATCTAGTGAGTGCACCATCATATGGTTGAGTAGTACTCCCATTTTGTAATTCAGCCATCTATATTAGTGAGTAAGCAGTTTGCTTACGTTACTTATTCTTGTCTCAAGTTTCTTTCTATCTCTCACTTATCATCTTGTGTAATTAAGTGTGTATGCTCGAAGGTTGTTAGTATTGGAAGATCCTGGGGCCCCAAATTCCAACACTTGGTATCAGAGCATAATTGACATACACATTTAGTTAAGATGAGTGAGTATAGAATTGAGATTGAGGACAAGTTAGATGGATCATCTAATTATCTGATGTGGAGTTTCATGATGATGAATTTGTTAGTGACAAAGGATTTATGGAGTATCGTCAATGGAACCTTATCAAGACCAAGACGAGAAGGCGAAGAAGAGGATACAACAACTTCAAGAGGAACTGGTGTTGCAATCACAACTCATCAAGAACTCATCAAGAACCAACTGAAGAAGAGGTAACCACTTCTACATCTAGAGTCACAGGTAGATCCTTACCCAGAGTTCCTCCTACTGAAGAACAAGCAAGATGGGATGCTAGAGATGCTTTAGCTCTCTCATTCATAGCAATGAGTGTCAAAAAGCATATTCTACCACAAATCAGATCTTGCAGAAGTTCTAGACAAGCTTGGTTAAAGCTTGAGAATCTTTTTCAGAGCAGAAATGTTGCTAGGAAAGCTCACTTGAGGAGACAAATATCAAACACAAGGATGAAGGCTGGTGAGTCAATTCAAATCCACATTACAAAGCTCATTGACTTGAGAGATCAACTTCTAAATGTAGGAGTTGAGATATTTGATGAAGAAATGGTAAATACGCTGATTAATTCACTTCCTATCTCATATCGGTCTTTTATAACCACTCTTACTCTTACAATAAGAGATAGAGAGATTACATTTGAGGAATTAGAATTCTTGCTGCTTCAAGATGAAGATCAGTTGAAGGGAATGGAAGAGAATGAAGAAGCACTTTTGTCTTCATGAAAGGGTAAAAAGAAGAAGAAGGATAAGAAGGAGAAACAATCCAAGAAGGAAAGTAAGTCCGTTTCACCTTCTACTTCAGATTCTGTTTCTACTACAACTAAAGAGAAGTCTTCAAAGAAGAAGGAAGCATTATGTCACTATTGCAAGAAACCTGGACATTTTATAGCAGTTTGTCAGAAAAGGATTGCAGCAGAAAAGAAAAAGGTATCAGCTAATGTTGCAGAAGGTGATAAAAAAGGGAAATCTCAAGGTGATTCTTATGCCTGTATCATCATTGAGGAAGTCTCTTTTGATCAGGAAGCTTTACAAGTTCTTTCAGCAGGTCCTTGGATATTTGATTCAGGTGCTACAAAGCATATGACATGATGGATAGAAGTATTTTCTTCTCTTTCCTATTCTTCAGGAAGAAGAGTTACTATTGCAGATGGCAATGATTTGGATGTTGTAGGAATAGGTATAGTAACCCTAAAGTCAAGAGATGGTGGTAATTTTCAGATTTCAGATGTTTTATATGTACCTAATATCAAGAAGAATCTGCTATCTATATCTGCATTTTTAGGTGGTGGTTACAAAGTTGTATTTGAAAGAGATCTTTGTAAGATTTTGTCACACAAAGAAGAGAAGCGTATTTTGCAAAGTGAGCACAAAGGAGGGATTTTTATTTTGTCAAAAATCAGTCAAGCATATGCTGTCAAATCTTCATCACCGGTGGAAGATATGAAGTTATGGCATGAAAGATTTGGACATATTAGTTTTGGAGCTCTCAAGAGTATCAAAGATAGAGGTATGGTTCAGAGTTTACCCTCATTCGAGCTACCAGATGATTCAGGTATATGTGAAGGATGTCTTGAAGGTAAAATGCATAAACTACCTTTCAAGAAGCATGGTCATATTACAGCTACCAAGAAATTGCTGATAGTATATTCATATGTGAATGGACCTATGAGAGCAGACTCTATTCAAGGTTTTAGGTATTTTGTTTTATTTGTTGATGATTTTACGAGATATTCATGGATCTATGGTCTTAACTTGAAGTCAGAAGTCTTTCCTATGTTCAAGAAATTTGTAGCTATGGTTGAAAATGAAAGTCAGGTAATTATCGAGATTCTCAGAAGTGATAGAGGTGGAGAATACTTATGAAATGAGTTTCAAACATTTCTTGAAGAAAAAGGTATTACTCGACACTTTACTATTGCTTACACTCCTCAGCAGAATGGTGTTGTAGAAAGAAGGAATAGAGTACTTGTCAAAATGATGCGGAGCATGGTGGCATCCAAGAAGCTTTCACCAAAATTCTGGTTTGATGCAGTACATACAACTAATCACATTTTGAACAAGTCTTCCACAAACGCTTCAAAGGTAATTACACCTTATGAAGCATCTTATGGAAGAAAACCTAATGTGAGTTATTTCAGAGTGTTTGGATCACTATCTTATGTTCATGTTGAGAAAAAGGATCGTGGCAAACTAGATATAAAAGCAAGGAAAGCTGTTTTTATTAGATATCCTGTTGAAAGTAAAGGATACAGGTTTTATGTTCTAGATACAGGTGAAGTTATCCTTTCACGAAATGCATATATTGCTGAAAATAAGATGTATGATAAAGAAGGAGAAATTCCAGAGTTTATAAGTAAAAATGACTATGGATTTTTTAGAAGGAATTTGGATGTACATGTTCACCCATATGAGGAGGGAGCTAAAATTCCTAGGATTGAAGAAAGAGGAATGTCACAACCTTCTACAGAGTCAGTTCCACATGAGACCTCAGTTCCAGAAATGGAAGAAAGTACTGAGTTCCAGAAAGTCCTAGTATCTCTGAAGGACAAGTTCCAGAACCAGTGGAGACTTGAAGGGTCAGAATGAGTGTCACCACTATTTAAGGATACACCTACTTGGTTATATCAGACATGGAAAGATAGTGGTATAAAGACTTTTACAGGAAGAGCAAGGAGTCTGACTAGACAACAACAACAAAAAGATCATGTAAGTTTTGCTAAAGACTTTGAGATTCATGATATTTTAGCACTCACAACAGTTGAAGATGAACCTGCATGTGTTAAAGATGCACTTAACATTCCTATTTGGAAAAAAGCTATGCAAGAAGAGACTGATTCTATTCATAAGAATCAAACTTGGAAGCTATGTGAGTTACCAGAGGGAAACAAAGCTATAGGTGTAAAGTGGATCTTCAAAATCAAACGGAAAGCAGATGGTACTATTGACAGATACAAAGCAAGATTAGTTGTCAAAGGATATGCACAACAAAAAAAGTATTGATTATGATGAGACATTTGCTCCTACCTCTAAGATGACAGTAATTAGGTCAATACTTGCTTTAGCAGCACATTTTGTTTGGAATGTATATCAACTTGACATAAAGACTGCTTTTCTAAATGGAGATTTACATGAAGATGTATATATTCAGCAGCCAGAAGGTTTTGAAGCAACAGGTAAAGAACACTTAGTATGCAAGCTTATAAAAGCTTTGTATGGATTAAAACAGGCATCTAGAGCATGGTATGAAAAGATACACACATATCTTTTATCCATTGGTTTCCATAACTCAGATGCAGCTCCAACTCTTTATGTCAAAGCTGAAAGAGGTCAAGCACGGCAAGTCTGTGGGTCAGATATTCAAGAGTGGCCAAGATATACAGAACGGCAAGGTTTGCAAAGAATAAATAACGTAAGGCTATAGTCTAAGTTCCTAACAAGGAGTGAGACAAGGTTATATAGCACAACATGGTTTGCATTTATTAGACAAGGCAAGGTTGTCTTCAATAAGGAGTGATTATACAACAATGCAAGGTCTATAAGTCAGAAAGTGAGTTCCAAATGGAAGATCAACTGAGAAACAAGTTTGATGTTTCTATTTATAGTGCATCATAAATAGTGACCAAGTAAAGTGATCAAGTTTGAGCATGAGGGGAGGTGATTATTAATCCGTGGAGAATCAAATCTCCAAGAAACGTGATTAGT
Source organism: Ceratopteris richardii (assembly GCA_020310875.1). Lineage (NCBI taxonomy): Eukaryota > Viridiplantae > Streptophyta > Polypodiopsida > Polypodiales > Pteridaceae > Ceratopteris > Ceratopteris richardii. Next base: position 44,647,900 of record CM035433.1, on the reverse strand, counting down.
AAATGCTACCAAGTTGCTTAAAATTGATTGTAAGTTTATTTATTGTTCTATATTGTATGCATTCATCGTGTACTATGATGAATTCATGCAATCATGGAGACTCTAGTTGGAATGCGTAAGCACTTTCAGTGAAAGTGAGAGAAGAATTCCAAGAGTTGTCCTTGAAAGAATTACAAAAAAAGGGTTGATTAGACCTAGCTTTTCACCCTTTGTAGAATCAGTTCTTCTAGTGAAGCAGAAAGATGGATCTTATAGGATGTGCATCAATTACTGAGCACTCAATAAGATTACTATCAGACACAGATATCCTATGCCCGGGATTAATGATCTTTTAGAAACTCTAGGTGGAGCTGTTGTATTTAATAAAATAGATTTTATAAGTGGTTACCATCGTATTAGAGTAAGAGATCATGATAAGACTCAGTTAATCCAGAGAAGACTGAGTTATTTCTTTCGACGATAGAGTATCTACTGATGGGATTCAGATGGATCCAAAGAAGATTTTAGTTATGTTATTTTGGCCTAGTCCTTAGGATGAGGGGCAGTTATGGTCATTTCTAGGACTTTTCGATTTCTATCGGAAATTCATATCTTCTTATTCGTCGTTAGCAGTGCTTATGACGAACTTGCTTCAAGGCAAGGTTTCTTTGCATGGAAGCAAGAGTAGCAAGCTAGTGGTGGATTCACAAAAACCATTTGAGTTAAGACAGATGCTAGTGGCATAAGCCATAAAGACAATTTTGAGTCAAGATGGCAGGCCAGTGCATGAAGAGGAATTGTATGCAGTGGTGTATTCATTAAAGTCTAGACACACTATCTTTATGGTGTAGACTTTAAGGTATACATAGATCACCATACACTTAAGTATTTTTGTAGTCAGCCAGATCTTCGAAAAAGCAAGGCTCGTTGGGCTGAGCTCATACAGGAGTTTCACATGGAAATCCTGTATAGAAGAGCAAAGAGAATATAGTTGATGATGCATTATCACAGATAATGTATCAAATGAGATTTACAGTTCTAGAAAGCTCATTGCTTCAAGAGATAAAGGAAGCACAGGTGGAAGATCCACATTCGAGCCATCAGTGATGACTCTATTATAGGAGACTGGACAGTTTTAGCTGTTTCTTCCCCTAGCAGAGCAAACAAGTCCATTCCAAATTCCAGTTTCTTACATGAGAATGGAATAGTTAGATGGAAAGGAAAGATTTGCGTACCAGATTCCCGGGATTTGAGAAAAAAAATCATGCATGATAAGTTAGGATGTGCCTTGTGTCGGACATCCAGGTGTTGACATGATAATATAGCTTGTTAGAAGAACATTTTCGTGGCCTGGATAGCCATAGATGTCCACACTTATGTTTAACAGGCTTTATGTGTCAAGTCAACCAAGCAGAAAGGATAAAGATTCCACGTCTTTTATATCCTTTACAGATTCCAGATCCCAACTGGGACAGTGTATCCATGGACTTCATAGTTGGGTTACCGCAGACCTAAAGGAAGTGGGATACCATCCTAGTTGTGGTAGACAGAACACATTGATGATCCATAGGGATCATGACTTTGGTCCATAGGGATCAGTTTATATCCACGCAGGAGACGATAGAAACTCCACACAGGGATCAATCCACTTGATCCACAAGGATCGTTGATCCACAACGGTCAGTCCATTATGATCCACAGGTAGCGGAGTTCTTTATCCAACATGTCTTCAAATTGCATGGATTGTCGACATCCATAGTTTCAGATAGGGATGTCAGATTTACAAGACCAAGCATGTCAATCAATTTTTAGAGAACATGTTGAGGATATATATCTAAGAGATAGAGAGATTGAAATAGTATTTGGCACTAGTTGCATTTCCTTTTGAGATGAACTATGGCATGAATCCCAATGCTCTTAGTACCATAGGTATGTCACAGTAATATCCTAGTGCTTCAGAGTTCTCAACAAACATTCAAGAAAATTTAGAAATAGCCAAAGCCAAGAGCAGCAAGCAGTTGATAGGGCTAAAGAGTACTCTGATAGGAAGAGATCTCCTAGATCCTTAGAGGCAGGAGATAGAATCTTTCTTTAGGTACCACTGGCAAGCCCAAAGTTTTAAATATATTTAGGGCAAACTCTTCATTGCAATTTCAGAAACCATCAGCTACTCGTTTTTGTTACATGTTTCTTGTTCTTGAACGAGTACTTAGGGTTCGAAAGGGTCTACTACGCACAGTGGTTGCAGAGGAATGGTATAGTATCCAAGAAGTAAAGTCAGGTGACACATTGTACACTCACTTCAGGTGATGGGAGATGAGCAGTTTTGGAAAAAGGGTGAGATTATTATGCATGCTTTGAAGCCTCTTCATAGTGTGCTAAGGATCACGGACATGGAAGGAAGCACTCTAGGCCTTATATATGAGTATGTAGATCGTATTGGAGAGTGCATTGAGAAGATAGAAGGGTTGATGGAGAATGAGTAAGTACCGTACCAGCTAGATCTACTTCACTGCCATAGGGAAATGTAGTAAGCTATCACCAAGGTTTTTATGGACCTTGGAAGATAGTTAAAAGCTAGGTGAAGTTGCATACCGATTAGATCTTCCTCTAGATTGCAGATCTCATCCAGTGTTTCATGTTTCTAGAAAGGATAATAGATTGGAGACAGAAGCGATTTAGGAATCGGGTCGTCCAAGAGTATTTAGTAACCTGGAGAGAATTACCACTTACTGACTCTACTTGGGAATCAGAAGCTCTGGTTCGCAAGTACTTTTCCTCATTGATCATTGAGGACAATGATCTTTAGAAGGGGGAGAGAGTGTCAGACATTGGTCTATAGAGATCAATCCATGTGTGTGAGGGACAAGGGCGAGCTAGCCAAGGTCCCAAGCTCGGGGGATACCCTATGGTACTTTGGTAGTAATGGGAATAAGTGTTGCATGATGGCCACATGTTCACACTTGACTATTCCAGATCATTGCTATTTTTAGAGTACAAGAGGGTATATATGGATGGGAGGAGAGTCACACACACATCATTCAAGTCTCTTTCTAACAACTAGTGGTTTTTGTTTTTATCTTGGAGATTGTCTTATCTCATGGCTTTCAAAGAGACAACCCACTATTGCAACTTCATCATGTGAAGCTGAATATCGTGTAACATTTACAGCTACTTTGGAGTCAGTTTGGTTGCAGAAGATTTTCAATTATCTAGATGTAAGAGTACATGAATCCATTCACATATTTTCAGATAGCCAGAGTGCAATAGCTATAGCAAAGAATCCAGTGCATCATGCAAGGACAAAACATATAGAGGTTCACTACCACTATATTCGAGAATAGATAGCAAAGAAGCACATTGAGCTGGTCTATGTTCCTTCTAGTGAGAATGTTGCACATAAATTTACCAAAGCACTGATTAGAGATAGTCATGAGAAGATGTGCAGATTACTGAAGATTGTACCAATATGACATTGAAGGAGGGATTGTTGGAAATCAATGTACATATGTTCCATCTCCAGCAATACAACTTAGGACTTAGCCATTTTTTTGTACATTTTGGGTAAAACTTTTTTAGGTTAGATAGATAGAGTTTCATGAGAGCTATCTATTGATATGCTTCATTCTGTCATCAGAGGTCAGAATTAGGAGAAAACTCAAACCCTAGTTTCTGCCCTAAAATGATAGTATGCATATTTCTGAGGTTCTTGATGTACAGAACACAAAAAGTTTAGGTTATATTATTAGTGGATGGCAAAAGCAGCTTGTTTTAGCGATCAGAAAATTAAAACAAGTCAAAATTAGCGATGGGATTTTTAATCCACACGAAAAGCTAAAAAATTGCGATAACTTTTAAAAACTCCAACGATCAGCTTTTTTTGAATCACGATCGCAGATTTTTTGATGGAAGACCAAAACTATATAAGAGACACATGGGCAACACTTGAAGACATCAAGGAGGAGTCACTTCTTGAGTTGATGCTGATAGAGTGTTAGTTTTGGAGTTCTGAAGCTTTGGAGGCTAAGGAGAGGTGAAGAAGAGACTATTCTCTTGGAGCAAGGAGTCTTCTACAAGTTTGGAGCAGCTATTTTTTGTAAGTTAATCCTATATTCTGTTTTAGGGTTTTTGAACCCTAATTTCAGAATTAGGGTTTGCTGATTTTCAGATTTGTTGCACTATCTTGAGAGGTTAGGTTAACTCTGTTGCTCATATGCTTCACACACACTCAGATTATAACAGCATAATCTGAATTCTGTACATCATCATCTTCTTGTCTATTCTTCCATCTAGTGAGTGCACCATCATATACTTGAGTAGTACTCCCATTTTGTAATTCGGCAATCTATATTAGTGAGTAAGCAATTTGCCTACGTTACTTATTCTTGTCTCAAGTTTCTTTCTATCTCTCACTTATCATTTTGTTTAATTAAGTGTTTATGCTCAAAGGTTGTTAGTATTGGAAGATCTTGGGGCCCCAAATTCCAACAAAATATGCAGATATCAAGATGTTTGGAGATAGCCAATGGACGATTACACTATACGAAGGGATATAGTGAAAACCTTGCATTTACTTTTTTTGATAGGTGTTTTTTTGGGAGTTTCCATGTGATTGAAATGAAACAAAGTGATGCAATTGTAGGTGTGGATTGGTTAGCTCAAAATTATGCAACAATTTATTACAAACAAAGAACAACCACTTTAAGGCTAGAAGGCGAATCTATCCACATCCTAGGTGATGCACATAATCTTAAGCCTATTTTCGTCTCTGCCATGCATATAATTAGAGGTATAGGTGATGGTTGCAAAACATTTGTAGTGTATGTGAATAATTTGCATGAGGAACATAATAAGGGAAATCTTTTGAATTATGTAGAAAATCTGTTGAAAGAATATGCGGATGTATTTCCAAAAGACCCACCTGGTATACGTCCACCTAGGCAGATTGACCACGCCAAAGACCTATATCCAAGGAGTGAACCATATTCTAGAGCATCTTATAGATTTAACATAGATGAATTAAAGGAGCTTAAGATTCAATTAAATGATATTTTGAAGAAAGGCTTATTAATACCAAGTGCTTCACCTTGGGGAGCACGTATTGTATTTAAGAAGAAGAAAGACAACTCTTATAGATTTTGCATTTCCCAAGATAGCTTCTCGGGCACTTTATGGTCACTATGAGTTTACAATTTTACCTCTTGGATTAACAGACACTCCATTCATGTGTCTGATGAACAATATCTTTCATGATTATTTGGGTGAATTCATCTTAGTATTTCTTGATGATATATTTGCATACTCTAAAGATGATGGTGAGCATGCTGTACATCTCAGGAAAACTTTGCAAACACTTAGAGAACACAACTTGTATGGAAAGAGTAAGTGTTTCTTTGCCAAGGACAAACTTGTTTACCTAGGAAGAGTCATATCTAAAGAAGGAATTCATATAGACAAGGATAAAGTGAAAAAATAGTTGATTGTCAAGTTCCTAGAACTGTGAAAAAGAATGCAGGATTTGTGTGGACTGATGCGTGTCAGAAATCATTTGAATCATTGGAAATTGTGTTTTGAAAATACCAGAAATGGGAAAACCTTTTGTGGTTGCATGTGATGCTAGTGGAAGTCAAATAGGATGTGTTCTTTCATAGAATGTAGGGTGGTTACATATGAATCCAAAAAATTAAGAAAACATAAACTTAATTATCCTACTCATGATCTACAGATGCTTGCTGTTGAACATGCACTTAAGCATTGGAGACATCTATTGTTAAGGGGTAAGTTTGAATTGAAAACAAATCATCATTCTAAAAGACATTTTCACGCAGCCACTCCTTAACAAAAGGCAAAAGTGACGGATTGAATAATTAAATGAGTATGATTTTAACATTAAGTCTTTGATTGGTAAGGAAAATAAGGTCGTTGATGCATTAAGTCGGAAACCATTATGTAATCTCCTTTTTGTACTAGATTTTGATTTTCTCATTCAAACTCAAGAAGAACTGAAACATGATTTTTTTAATGCACCTATTTTGAATTTTCTGCATGCAAATAGGGGATCGATGTATAAAGAAAAATTTCATTTGTAGAACGGATCTTTATATTGTAACAATCGATTATGCATATCTTGTGAATCTCTGTTGAAAGTTCAAATATTACATGATTATCATGATGCAACTTTTTCTGCACATGTAGGTTACTCGAGGACATATATTAAGACAAAATATTCTTATTTTTTTGACCATGTATGAAGAGAGATATTAAAAAATATGTTAGTGAATGTCTAAAGTGTCGATGGGTGAAAGCCGAGTTTAAAAGAATGCCTTGAATGCTTCAATCTTTGGATGTTCCAAAGCAGAAGTGGGAGTCTATCTCTATGGACTTCAACACTAAATTGCCTACAACCAAAAGTAAACATGATATTATATTTGTGGTGGTTGATCAACTTACTAAGATGGCACGTTTCTTTCCTATGAAAAAGACTGACATTGCCTTGAACGTTGCAAAATTGTTTGTAAAACAATTTTTTCGACTTCATGGTATGCCTAAAAACACAATTTCAAACAGAGACTCTAGGTTCACATCAAACTTTTGGAAAGCAACATTTGAATTAATTGTCACTTAGCTTCGTATGAGTAAAGCTTTCCATCCTTAGATTGATGGGGAAGTTGAGAGGGTTAATTGGTACTTGAAGATATGTTATGTATGTAAGTGAATTGAAAAGCGAGATAATTGGGGTGAATATTTGCCCTTAGTCGAGTTTGCATACAATAGTGTATGCCATGCATCTATAAAAATGACTCTGTTTGAGGTTGTGTATGGTTATAATTGTTTGAGTCCACCTCTTTTTCTATTTTTTTAAAGAAAGTAGGAATAGATGAAAATTTAGATAGATAGGTAAATGTAGATAGATGAATAAATGGATGGATAGATGGAGTGATAAATATATGAATAAATGAATGAATGGATTGATGAGGAAATTAAAAGATTGATAGATGGAATAAATGAATGGATAGAATGTTATATAAATTTTTAGATGGAGATGGATAAATAGATGGATAGATAGACAAGTAGATGGATAGATAGATAGATTGATAGATGAATAGATGGTAAAATAGATAGATAGATAGGTGGATTAATACAAACATACTTACATATATGCATATATACATGCCTGGATAAATATATATATACATACATATACACATACATGTACACATACATCTATACGTGAATCTATATGTATGATAATCTTCACACGAATCTATGCAACTATTCTAAAAGTAGGAGTCAAAGAATCGAACAATCACAATAATTTCTATACACTCCCTATACAATTGAGAGAGTAAGAATTGAAGTGGTGATTCAAACAGTTTCATTATATCTGAATTCTAGTAAGAAGATATTGCGAGCGAAACAATTAGAGTAGTTGATGTTTTTAAAATTTAATATACAAGTAGGAAATGCTTTTGCAAGACATAACATGTATATTCATTATTATAAAAGAAAAAACTAGCAATTACTAATAAAAATATAAATAAAAAGTTGACACATATGTAAGAGATGGGAATGCGAATCATAACATGTGTATGATATGAATAATAATAATAAAAAAAGAAGCAAAATATGAATATGAGGACAAAAATAACTCTCAAATGCTCGAAAAGATGATTGCTGATATAATTAATAATGAATAATAAAAAATAAAGAATGTAAAATAAACAAAAATATAATAAATAAGTTAATAAAAGTAAATAAATAAATAAATAAATAAATAAATAAATAAATAAATAAATAAATAAATAAATAAATAAATAAATAAATAAATAAAGTAATTATTTGTTTGTGAGGACAAAAATGCTCTAGAGTGTTGAGAGAGAATATTGGTAATTGCTCAGTGATCAATTTCGATTGAAAGTGTAGGTATAAGGTTTTTCCATCGATCCACCTTTTTGATAAAAAAAGGTTTTTGATTGGAAGCGTTTTTGATCGAACACCTTTTTGATAAAAAGTTTTGGATCCAAAAATCGAGAGTTCTGATTTCTTATTTGAGAGAACTCAAAAATCTCGAAGTTTTGGAAATTATTCAATGTTTTTATATTATTAGGTCGAATCAATGCAACCTAGATTGGTAGAAGCAGCATGGACAAATTTGAACAAGGAAGCCATCACATACATGAATATTACTATTTTAAATAAAATTTTAGTGGATTTGAAGGGCCTCACTTCAGCACATGAGGTATGAGAGAATGACTTATGTGCGGTGTCCAAACTTCTCAATATGCAGCTTGACAAGTATAAACACTTCTGTTTGTTCATAGTTACCCTCTCAGTATTAAAGGACTCGGGTTTACTTGCATTCGATGATAAAGAAAAGCTATTTTCTTGTTTATGGCATTGCCTAATTCTTCAGAGATACTAATAGTCTCATTGTCCAGTCGCCCTAACTTGACTTCTGATGGTATTACGGGTTCTATCCTTTGTGAAGAAATTAGGAGGAAGGCAAATGGTTAGGTTAGTAGTTCTACTAATATGGCTAGAGGTAGATTAGAGAAGAAAGGTGGAAATTCACAGAGCAGAAAAAGCAAACACAAAAGATGGTGAGGTGACTTGTTATCAGTGTGGTAGGAAAGCTCACAAGGAGCTTCATTGTAGGTACTTCAAAGCAGAACAAGAAAGGAAACAAAAATATGGATGACAAAAAGAAGAGAGTAAGACAAAGACACAGGATAGCAACCCATATTTACAAAACAAGACAGGAAGCATGCGACGATGGAAGGTCAATGTGCACCATGGAGGACACTTTTAAAAATTTGATGCTTCTGTATGAAAATCATATATACTGTTTGAAGGGGTTTCAGAATATTATACTAAATAAGTACAATACTGCATTCAATAACTTCAATTGATAATACCTTCAAACACTAAAATTTTGTGTGTGCGTGTGCGTATGTTTTGGTTGATATTCTTCAGGCAACTCATTTTGCAGCAGAATCAGGCTTGTCAGTACCTGAGAGCATGCTTTCACTAAAGTGTAATGAAATCTGACCCTCTTCTTTTGTTCTGCTTTCCTTGTTCTCAGCTGTAATTTGTTTGCATCTCTCTCACTTTCAAACAATTATTTTCATGAATTGATTTTGTAGCATGTTTTCATTCATGCATACACATCTTCTGCAGTACTATCATAGAGGGCAAAATTATGCTGCTTGAATCACCCTTTTTGGGAAAGCTCATCTGTATCTTCTTAGCGGTTCAAAACAGAAAGTGAAGGAAATAAAAGAACACAGGCAGAAACTAGTAGCAGGCTGTACACGTGCCTCTAGCTGATTGTTGATGAATGCAAGGTATTAGATTTTGTTTGTTTATTTATTTATTTATTTATATTACCCCCCCCCCCCCCCCCCCCCCCCCCTCCCCCCCCCCCCCCCCCCCTTCTCTCTCTCTCTCTCTCTCTCTCTCTCTCTCTCTCGGATTCCAGTTCTTAACTGAGATACGTGTTAAAATGTTTTCAATGGATTTGGAGGATATGGAGAGATGGCATAAATGAGGTAAATGAAAGCACGTTAGACAGGGACTTAATGGATGAGATCGACAAAGGTATTTTAGAGTGGTCGAGCATGTTACATGCTTCCCCTTAGCCAAATGTCACTTGTTTGTGGGCAGTTCTTCATCTCAAGGGGCTTCCATGCAACCTTAGCATGAGAATGTGTTTCGCTACATTGATGAGGTCCAAGGCAAGACAGTTCAAAAATTCTTTTTAGCAGTCACATGGGCACAGTACTGGTTTATCTTCTCCATCCATGGTATGAACGGTTTTACAATGGAGTTCTCTGCGTCTGAGAGGGGCATCTTCTACAGCCTAAGGGAACCATCCAGGAGACCTGAGCGTGGTTTTCTCTAGGGCACAGTAGCCATGAGTTAGATATTCTGTTATCTGCATGCATACGGCATATACTTTGGCTTAGTCAGGGCCTAGGGGACTTAACGTGCATACCATATAGAGTCACTGGACACACTCTGAACTGTTGCATGATTTTCCCAGGTTTTGAGAGCACTTTAGGAAGTTTTGTGTTAGTCAATGGGTCAGTTAATTTCAAAAGATTATTCCACAGGCCAATCTTTCGATAGGTACATCGTACATAGCAAATTACATTGGCACATATGGGACAGATATCTGACACATTCTGATTCAGCTTGCTTATTTCTACTCATACATTACTTTAAAGGTACTTTTGAGTCTTGACATGTCCACTTTCAACATAGAAGATGCTACAGATATCACCGTTAGAGGCTTTAGGTTTTCTGCTCTCTTTTTGGAGGGCCACTGTGCAGACAGACAAGCTATACTTCTTGAGAGATGGGCAGAGAACAATTACAGAGAGATGGGCAGAGAACAATTACTATTGAGAGTGTGGAGTAGCTCGGGTGGTGACACTCACTCAGCCATTGAGATTTAGAGCATGCTGCATCCACTGACAATCCAGATGGCTCATATTCACCCTTCTGATGATGACTGTTGGATCAGTGCCTTAATGGCCCAAGCATATTTAATCTACCTCTAGTTAGCTTATTCTGATTAGACGTATCGTTCACACATCAGTTTAAAACCATGAAATGATTTTAGATGTCTAATAAGTTGTCTTAACTGGAAGAGGAAGGGCAAAGAATCTTGCCTTTCTTTTGTACGTTAGTCGTCAGATTCATGTCCGATGCATCTCTGTATTTTGCAATTAGTGCTCTTCTGTCCCTGTCACTCATCTCATAATACAAACTTCTCACAGCATATAGTTGGTGGTTCATGTGTTTTGCCCTTAACTTTTGTGACTGATAGAAACTGAGCTTGTTCACTCGCTCAGAAACGTTTACATGAAGAGTCATTCTATTAGAACCTGCACACATGGCATATTGATGATGTGAGTGGGATGTCATAGCTCCTAGTTGAAGCTTTGCATGATGAAGCTTGGAACCTGATACTTGTTTAGACAGTCATAGATGTTAAAGATGCACTTGTTTGCGTCTCCGCTCCCCTCTTCGTTTAGTTGACTTCCCCCCCTCCCCCCCCCCCCCCCCCCAAAAAAAAAAAAAAAAAAAAAAAAAAAAAAAAAAAACGGACAAAATAATAAATCAATAATACTTATATGTTTTTTAATAAGTCTTTGTTATTTATGTATTTTTATTTGCACATTTATAATGCTTTATCTTAATCTGATATATTTTTACTTGCCTTCATTGCAATTGTTTGTGTACGTGTTGCTGGTATAACTTTAGTTCCTACTTTCTTATGAAGTTCTTAAATTCCGTTTTCTAAAATTTAATCATTATATAAATTATTTTTTGAAATCAGCATTCTTAAAGGTCTTGCAGAAAATTGTCCATGAAACAGGTCAATCACGACCTTACAATCATGATCTTTTCTTAAGTCAAAGAAACTGAAAAGGTTATACTGCACTATGATCTGAGTATAACAGTGTTTCCCAAATCGATCTACCTCTGAAGAATTGTTTGATGGTTTGACTTAGTAGCTGATATTTCATGCCTGAAAGCATAGTGTAATTCACTTGCTTCTAAATCAGATCGAAAAACAATGAAAAATTATAAGAACGCTGTCCAAGAATTCTTGCATGTTTGGATGGATACCATGTATAAGATTGTAAATTTTAAAATGTGTATATATTCCATCTAATTTTTATTTTTAACTGGCATCTTTGTATGTCGATACTAATTTTCATATGGATCCTGGATGCATGAATATACAACTATGAGGGGCAATGATCTGCCACTTTATTTTGTAGTTAGCTTGGAAGTTGAAGACTTAAAAGTGATTTGTGGCCTTATTTTGACAATCTCCTTTTCTCGTCAATTACTCTTGCTGATATGGCCAGAGTTTCTGGAGTCTAGTGAAGCTGCAAACAAAGAGGTACAGTAGGCCAGTAATTCTACTTGATTGGAGCTACAGGCTAGTCTGATTTTCTCATTTTTGATGGAATTTTTTCTAACCAGGTTCTGAAGCCACTAAAACCGATTGATTATGCTGTTGTTGCCATATTGCCAGCCATTAGTGAGGTATGCTATCAAGCTATATGCTGGTAGCTTAATGAAGTCACAAGCTATAGAAAATAATGTATATCGATTGCAAACATTTACAAAACCTTTACTGTTCCAGGAGCTCTTGTTTCGTGGTGCCTTACTTCCACTTTGTGGGCTTGATTGGAAAGGAATCACTGTGACAGGTCTCTTCTTTGGTGTACTGCATTTAACAGGAGGAAGGAAAAATGCCTTTGCCATTTGGTAAGCCTTCTCTTTCACATGTTTCCTTGTTCAGGTCGTTTAATATACGAAATTCCACTGTTGAATCATGCATTTTGTAATGTCAAATATTTCATATTGATTTCAAATGGAATGGATAATTGCTGACAATAAATTAATGCTAGCAGAATTGTATTTCTTTTTATTTTTAGTGTAAGATGAGGCTTCTTAAAGGGTGGATATTAGTTATTGCTTCATGATAGATAATAACAGAGTACTTTCTCGAGTTAATATATCAGTATTTGATGTTATTAGTGCCATGAAATTAAACATCAAAGGAAAAAAAGGCTAATCAGGCTTAAGGGTGATGATGCTTTCAAGCTTCTGCATGGAAGGAGATTAGAGCCGTTTGGCCAAAAATACACATGCATGCAAATGCATCAATACACTGGAATGGCTGAAACATTTCCAACTAATTGAAAACAGATGAGAAATGCTTGATTTCTTGTTTTTTAAATTACATTCATACAGAAAAAAGAAACATATAATATTATCTTTGTATTCAAGAACCCTCTTCTAGTTTAGCTTTCGGTTTAACCCTTCTACTGACTCATTGAATGACACCTGTGCATTACAATGAGCTAAATATCCTTCATACAGTGTCAGCAATGCTACATGGTCAGAAAACAAAGTTAAATTAATACAAAAATGTATGCAATATTGATAAGCAAAAAAAGTGTTTTTATGGCCGGAAGCATTCATGGAGCTTTTGGAGTTCCTATATGGGAGAGACTGAAGCCTATAATTTTATACATGTGTATATGGAAACACATTTGCATGGATGCACACATGGTGATACATACAAGGATTTTTGGTGCACGAGTACATGTTTAACTTGTATACATGGATAAATCCTGCTCAATCGAAGATGTTGGGAATCTACGATTACAAGGTCTCTTTAGCCATAAGCATCACACATGCGTAGATTCCTCATTATATGACTTTTTTTGCAGGGCATCCATAGTAGGCATGCTTTATGGACTTGCATATGTACGTACCGGTAGTGTTTTAGTCCCAATGGTTGCCCATGGAGCAAACAATCTTATTGGAGCAACCATTTGGAAATTGAAGCAAGAAGGTAGTCAACCTGGGCAGTGATATCAAGACAATACAAAATTTTTAAGAGTCTGTAAATTGTACTTAAGTATAAAATGTGTAGCATGGAGATGAGCCATGTCTTTGTATATTAGTCAACCAGCAGATATTCTGTCATCTTGTAGTTCTTTTACCCAGTGAACTAAATGACCTGGAATAGCCTTCTTTTTCCAACTGTCTGATTATAAGATATAAGTGGTGTTATCACATACTTACAATGCACCAGCATGGGAATCTGCCTTCCATGGCACCACGAAACTCAGCTATACTTGGGCGTAAACATAACAAGGAGTCAGGCTTAGAAGGGTAGGTTAATCAGTGCTGTTGATGTGCGCATAGTTATAATAATGATGATCTTGTAAATGGGCATGATAGATCTTCTTATTGCGAAAATTTTACGTACCTATACTATGTGCATGTGTTCTGGCTCTTATTCCTGAAATAGAGTATAATGTATTTGCACTTCTAAGTTTTTTGAGTGAAAGGGTGTTTTGTGAAGATCTTTTCCATAGTTAAATCATAATTAAAGTTTCAGAATGAGATTATGGTGATTTTGAGTGTTCTCGATGGATACGCAGGTGTGTTAAGATTGTGTATGCATGCATATTTATATGCATACATGCATGCAGAATTTGTTCAAAGCAGAGGATCACCAGTCTTGCATTTGTATGTATGCATGCATGCATTTTTTCTGTTTGTCTATTTGATTGTTTGGATGGATGGATGGATGGATGGATGTATGTGTATGTAAACCTGGATAAAGCTTTGCACACGTCCCTTTGAGAAGTTTGAAAACTGAGTCTCCTACTGTTTCACTCTTCTTGAATTCTTGAAAGCATATGATACTTAGACTAAGATGGCACATAAAGCCCCCGTTTTCTGGAAATTCCATTCTTTACAAATTACTTTACTAGTCTCTATTGCAAGCTCTGCATGTTGCACTTTCATTGGGATCCATGGCACGATATTTGCATAGGAAAAGGAATTCTTTGTTGCATCACTTTATAGATGGTCATGAACATTGGTTTTTATCTATTGTTACCATTGGTTGGCTTTGAGAGATGCATGTGTTGCTTTTGATTTCTCATCATGGTGGATTCTTGGACATAGGGAAGATGACTTGATCTTATGCTATACTAGAAAATTGCTATTGTATCTTATTTCATGCATTTTTTTCCTTTTGTTGATTTTCACATTGTGCATACATTGTCAATGGGCATATTGTAAGTTGAAACAATGGTCCAACAAAAGTGTATCGATATTTGGAGGAAACATTTTTCTCTATATTGTATATTCCGTTGGAGGGTGATAATGGGAGCAAAACATATAGGCTCCTTTTTGCCTAACCAATTTTAGGATGGCCTTTGTTTTACAATGTGTCAATGTGATGTACATAATGAACCTCGATTAATTTTCGTCACGTCTTCGTGAGATGTCATTACATCAAATATGGTTGGAATGATATCATTTTTTATTCATGATTGGTGCTCTCATGTGTTGATCATTTTCACTTTACATTTGATATATGTGCTCATTACAATTTCGATGCTATACTATTACTTTTATCTTCTACATCTATGGATTTGTCAATACATAAGCAAGTTCCAAAATAAACTTGCCTTTGGAGAAAAACATTTCTTTTCCGTTAAGTTTTTTGTTTCTCCCTTTCATGAATGCACTAAAGCAATGACGGAGGACCTTCCATCTATCAATATTCCCATCTTCAGCCGATCATCTGTATCATTGTTTATGTTGCATATGTAAACCATGTTTATTGGAGACAAGGTTTTCTTGTATTATCCTGAAAAAAGTATGTGTATGTATGCATCTTCATATAGATATGCATGCAGCTCTACATATGCATGCATGCAGCTCTACATATGCATGCATGCAGCTCTACATATGCATGCATGCATCTCTACATATGCATGTATGGATGCATGCACATGAGTGTATGGCATTGGCCAACACTGAAGGCCATGGGAAGTGAATCTCTAAGGACATGTGCAGCAATGTGTCATGAAACATGTCGCTTTTTAAATAATAATGTCCTACACGATTGCAAGATAAATCAAAGTATCCAAAAGTGAAGCTGATTTGAAATCCAGTCCAATGTGGAACTGATGAAAAGTGTAGACCAAAAGTGAATTTGAAGTCGAAATTTGATATCTTCCTAGGGTTCACTACAAGGACATTGTGAAATGAGGTGTCACTTTCCAAATAATAATGTGTTAAACGATTGCCAAATAAATCAAAGTATCCAAAAGTGAAGCTGATTTGAAATCCATTGCAATGTGGAATTGATGAACAAGTGTAGACCAAAAGTAAATTTGAAGTCAAAATCTGATAACTTCCCACTAGGGTTCAACATTGTGAAAAGAGGTGTTGCATTGATTCACTTGGCACTCTACATGGAGAACACGAGAAGAAAAGATTGAAATGACATCCAAGAAAAGTTAATTGGACTTAAGCCCTTTGATCACCATCCTCCAAAAGATTGAATCCAAGGTAAGTTGTTGTCAATTTCTAATTAGCATTGCACCATTTGGTCCACTATTGGTGGCTTTTTTGTAAATGCCAATGTAGATTGAAGATGCTCACAATATTTAAAGGTAATCGATGCTTTGCATAGTATGGTGCAACACAAGCTTTGTATCATTCCTAGAAGCCATCAAGTTTCCAACGTGAGTGCTTGTGTATGGAACTAGAAGAGGGTGATGTGGAGTGAATCTTGAAGACATTGCCATGGAGATCTTTACATCACTCCAATCTTCTAGACCCTATTTGCCTCTTAGAAGTCAATTCTTGTCCTTGTCCCTTCCAAACAATAAGAGACTATGTGCCCCCCCCCCCCCCCCCCCCCCCCCCCCCCCCCCCCCGCGGAAAGATCATGCAGGAGAACCCAACATGCACTCTATAGGCAGATTCATAAGAAGCAAACAGTATGGAGATCTCTAACCAAAAAATTATTGTTTTGTTGTTTGTCGGCATCCCAACCAAGCAGGGGATTCAATCTTTTGTTTGTCTGCATCCCAACCAAGCAAGGGATTCAAGGAATATAGAAACATGTGAATAGTTCTAGAAAAGACCTTAAATAGTATATGGGAGAAGATTCTAGAGCATAAATCAATATCCCACTTCCCTTTGTAGCATGCTATTCCTTCTTGCAAGGTGTCTCATAAAATATATGTTCTAGTCAAGGATATGTCGTTAAGTTTGGTGATAAAAGTTGAGCCTCTTGCATGAGTGTGAAGCATAAGATCAAGGATACCTAAACCCCTTGTTTGCATGTGAACCTGGTGAGGATCAAAATGCATGGAACTCTTGATCTAGAAGTTCTTTTTTGCTATAGAAAAGTTTTTATCACCAACACAATGGCCTTATGGGTGATTCAAATGAGTCAAACAAGGGTAAGAAGTACATAATATAGGGAAACAAGGGTAAGAAGTATCTAGTAGAGAGTTGCAAAATGATATGAGTAGTTTGAGTAAAAAATGAAGTGGCCGTTCTTAAGGACACTATTAAACAACCTTTGCAAGAGCCCTGTACAAAATACATTGTGTTTGTTGATGAGTTGAAATATTGACACCCAATGGCTAGCAAGGTGGCAGGGAATTTACCCTTCTTGGATATGTTGGCTTGCCATAGAAGAGAATCAAAATCATGAGCAGCCAAGTTAATGAGCTTTGATTTTGTTGTGTTCATAATTGGTCTAGAAGAGGCTCCAAAAGTATGAAAAAAAATCTAAACCTGCATTTATCAAGTCATTTGTTGCTTTTAGGAATAAAAGAGCATCATTTGCAAAACTAACACATGCAAAAGTATACCTCCTTAATCTAGGGCATTGTAGTGTCCCTTATCAATGGCATCATTCAATAAACAATAGAAAAGGTGTGTGTCAATGGAAAATAGTAAGGGGCTCAATGGGCAACATTGATGTGCTCCATGCATCATTATAATGGGTGTCATGAGTACCTTGGTGGCATCTTGGTTAAACTATAACATCCAACATTCTACTACTTGTTGGAAAAATGATGTTATGGGACAACCTTCTACTATAGGATCCCATCTGCAAGTTACGAAGGTCAAATACAGATGGTCAAAGGTTGATCAAATCAGGTCAAAATGATCAAAATTTAGTACTTGTTAAGAGCTTTAAAATGATATATTAGGTATCTGAAAACATATGGAAGGTCAAAAGCCAAACCTTGATTTTAGGGTCAACTTGTGAAAAGCAATAAAAAGTTGGTTTTAAGTTTAAAAAGCACTTTTTATAAGAGAAAATGTTTGTGTAATATATTATGCGATCAAACAATACTAAAAATAATAGAAAAGCATAAAAATAGGATTGTTCTTCAAAAGTAGGGTTTTGGAAATTGTAAAACCCTGATTTTCAGCCATTTTACAATATGGAAAGCTACGAAAAACATGTCCTCCAACTTGGAGGAGGAGGAGGCATGCTTCTTCATCATCCATGAGGTGTGCAACAACTTGAAGCTTCCCATTTGGAGAAGGTCATCTTCAACGATGGAGATTGTGAAGTTATGGGTAGCTTGTACCTCAAGCATATTCTTCATGCTACCTTGTAACTTCATGTACTCCATTGTTGTTATGTATGGAATATATATGGAGCTTGGCTCCTTTCTCTATCTTATGTCTTGTTTATTCGCCATCTTGTCTCTATTTTTTGTATGTCTCTATATTAATTGTGGGATCAAAAACCAACAATTGGTATCATAACAGGATAAAGAAGTGTGCATAGAGAATAGGGCTGCATGTAGAAGAATGAAATCTTCATGGAAAATGTAGATCAAGCTCAATTTTATATTCGACAAGATGTAGAACATGACATATCTTGATGCGGAAGCTGAGTATAAAAATAAAGAGATCGCAATTCTAGGAGGGGTCGCATGAACATTGGAGGATTGCAACAACAATCGCTAAGAATTTTAGCATATGTCAAAGGAGCAAAATATAAGTTAGGTGTTGGTTATGTTGGAATTGCATATGAATGTAGATAGGTTTGCAAGATTACAGAGGATTGCTTCTATGTGCACTTGAGAAGTGATGTTCAACCTACTAGTCAATCTTCTAAGTGCTCCTTCGGGTTCGTCACTCATCCTTGTATGTGGGAGTTGGCATGTTCAACTTTGTGATCTTGGAGGAAGACTTATGTGATCAATGAGGGGTTACATATCTACACAGAACCTTATGGTGGATATTTTACACCTTATATATGTGTTTTTTTGATAGGTGTAGATGAGAGCATATGATTTTAACTTGATAAGCCTTGTCAACCTTGATAGTTGAGATAGTATGTTTAACATTACATATTATCCATTACGTAGCATCCTTTTGTTGTCTCTATTGTTCCAAGTAGTACTTGGTTGAGAAAAGTATTGGATGTGAGAGTTCTCATGATGTCTGTTGTAGGACTACTCTTTATGTTCAAGGTCCTAGTGTGTTCGTGGATACTTGGCAACCTCGATAGTTGAGATAGTATGTTTAACATTACATATTATCCATTACCTAGCATCCTTTTGTTGTCTCTATTGTTCCATCTAGTACTTGGCTGAGAAAAGTACTGGATGTGAGAGTTCTCATGATGTGTGTTGTAGGACTGCTCTTTATGTTCAAGGTCCTAGTGTGTTGGTGGATACTTGGCATTAACTTTAAACACAATAATTAATAATTGGTATATATCTAATTGGAGTATTCTCCTAGTGTCAGGTTAGGAGAGGATTGTTGGAGAAATGATGTTATAGGGCAGCCTTCCACGAGGGGACCCCATTTGCAAGTTGAAGGACAAATATAGATGCTCAATATATGTTCAAAGGCTGATCAAATCAAGTCAAAATGTGCAAAACGTTTTTATTACAGATTGTAAAAGCACTCATATAGAGCTTTACAATGGTATGTAATGTTTTGATATTTGGAATCATATGGAAGGTCAAAAGTCAAACCTTACTTTCAGCATGAACTTGTGAAAATCTATAAAAAGCTTCTTTTAAGCTTGAAAAGCACTTTTTATAAGAGAAAAATGTTATACAACATATTAGATGGTCAATTAATATAAAAAAAGTAAAATTAAGATTTTTATAATTTTCAAAATTTGGGTTTTCAATAATTGCAAAACCTTGGGTTTTAGTTTTTTTACACTATGAAAAGCATATCATAAAAAAAACTATTTAAAGACATGGTCTATAACTCACAATTCATCACTTGGAGTGGACATAGAGATTGGAGAAGATGGTCCTCCAACTTAGAGGACATGGAGGTGTGCTTCTTCGTCATCCATAAGGTGTGCATCAATCAACTTGAAGCTTTCCATTTGGAGAAGGTCATCTTTAGCTATGGAGATTTTAGAGTTATGGGTAGCGTATATCTCAAGATATTCTTCATGCTACCTTGTAACTTCATACTTCATCAGTGTTATGTATGGAATATATTTGGAGCTTGGCTCCTTTCTTTATCTCATATCTTGTCTATTTTCCATCTTATCTCTATCTTGTCTATGTCTCGATATTGATTGTTGGCCTGAAAACCAACATTACTGAATCCCATGCTTCTCATGATTGAACTTTTGAAGTCCCAATACATTGTCAAAGACCTAAAGAAAATCAACTAAGGGATGAGTTTATGTGATAGTGAGATGCGTATTTTGAGGGCAACATGATAGCAAGGATGTTTTTGTAATGTAAAAACTTGCCACAACTCTTGATAATCTCTTGCATGATGAATGTTAAGTGTTGCCATTTCATGATAGCAAAGAAAGAGGGAAAAACAACATTGCCAACAAGATTTTGGACTCCTCTTGGAAAAAAGGCATCCAAAATATTTGTGTTGCAAGCAAAATAAGCATATGTTGTCATTTTTATCTTCATCTATAGCACAATTTCACTGTATTTTGTGTTTTTTTGAAACCTATACTTTTGATCTGGATCGGCGTTCTTCTAAAATTTGTAGATTCTTTCTCAAGCTATGCATAAAAACATGAATCACTTCAATCCAACCTCTAGAACTCAAATTAGAACCAAAATTCTAACCTGTTGTCCAAGTGATTATAGATCAACTTCTATATCACTCTCAGTTTTACGTATTTTCGATGGAGTAAAACTTCGAACCAGATTCAATGTCCTAATAATTTATAGGTCTCTCTATAAGTTGCATATATAACTTTTGAAAATATATGGCGCAATGTTTCAAGTATCTCACTACGTGGGGGGTAGGGAAAGGTATTCTTTTTCAATTCTTATGTCCTGTTGTCTTGTACAACAATCCTTCGAGTGGGCTTTTGACTCATTATTTTCATTATGATGGAGAGTTGCATATATTAGTGAATGTTTACGATCCCACCATTACTGGAGTTGGGTTCGACTTTGGGAAATTTTGTTGAACCATCTACAAACACACTTGTAATCATGTTTGGATGTTGAAAGACTTTAATATGGTGGACCACCATGTGACTCTCCACTTGCTACCTCTTGCATGTTCACAATTGAAAAATATATTTGACAAGAATATATTTTCCACTACTGGCTGCATGGATCTTTGGCCTATTTATTATTTGACTAATTGAGACTTCACATTTCTTTCATTCTCTCACCTCATGGCTTGGGCTCATCTCCATGAGATCTTTTATAGTGGATGCCTGTTGCAATCTCATGCTTGAATCGTTTTTATTCCACATAATCTCTTCAATAAAGACCATGCTTCATTATTTATGAAGCTTTATCACCACGTTCCTTGGACACCACATTCCACTCTTCTTCCATATATTGTAGAGAAGCCCCTCATTTCGATTGAGGTGTTCTAAGTGTCCTTGTATAGATAAGAAAATTTTCTTCAAGTGTTATGATGAACAACATCTGACGTTTAGAGGTTATCAATCTTGGAATAATAAAATGTAAAGCATCTTATTTTCAACATAAAAACACTAATTTTGTTTGGAGATTCATTTTACTTACTAAGTTAGTATTATAATTTATTATAATAGATTGTCGTGCACCATCTACTAGTTAGAGTCCTTGTATACACTAGGATCATCATGATCATAATAATTTATATAACACATCATAATAACTTATATAAAAGGTCGTAATAATTTATATAATAGATGGCCTAGATCCTAGTGTATCGTGCGATTGGGAGGTGAGATCAATGTTGTCTAGTGGTTATGATGATGATTAACTTGCTCACATAGAGATCCATCTATTTTTATAGTGAAAGTACATTGACCTCCTCATGAGCTATTTCATATGATAATATTGATGGTATTGTACATTGGTAATTACTCCAGAGTGGATTCCCCTATCTGGATAGCACACCGGAGAGAATGCTCGTGGTAACCGAGCATGGAAAGCATGCCTACACTTGGCAAGCATGCCTACACTTGGCAAGGTGAATTGATTTTCCCTCCACCAAGATCTAATGTTTCCCATGGACTCCAAGGAGCAAGATCATCCTAGGCTCATGAAACCCAAAGAGAAAGGACCAGAGAGAGACCTGAGGTAAGCTTTGCACACACTGTGGGCAGAGATAGATTAGGACTTGAAAATGAAAGACGAGAAAGAGAGAGACATAGACCACATAGGAATGAAAGAGATGAACATGATTTTCCATTGCCTAGACCTTGAGAGTATCCAAGAACCCTTAGACCCTCTCAAGTGGTCAAGGCAATGAAGAACTACTTTCATGGTTCAAGAGATCCTTATGATCATGTGGCCAAGTTCAAACAAGTGTTAAGAGCTGAACAAGTCGAGGACTTGTTCACCTAATTTGATGCATTTGGCTTGACTCTCAAGGGTACTGATTTATCTTGGTTTCCGCCTCTAAATAGCCGTAACTACCAAAATATAGGTCCACTGCTAGAATCATTCATTGTGGAATTTTCCAAGAGTGGGATGAAGCATAACACATCATCCTTGATCCACAACTTCAAGCAAACACCTCAAGAAACAATATGACTTGCAGGAAAATAGTTCAGACAATACTTAGAAAGATGCCCTATTCCAGAGTTACCCACACCAGCCAAACAAGTGGCCTTGTTTTTAGATGGCTTACTAAGCACCAAATTAAGATCATATGTGTACTTGAAAGAACCTAGATCCATAGAGGAGTGTGTGCGGATGTGCATTGACATAGAAGACAACTTGGGTGAGGAGCTAGAGTTGTCTAAACTCTATAAGGATTCTGATAGCTCTACTAGTCATACTTCCAGAACCTCCACTGAGATAAATGAGCTAGCTGAGCAGGTTGCCAAGAAGCTAGGAGTTCAAAATAGACAAACATCAAAGGTCACCTCATTGAAGCGATGTTACAACTGTGTTGGAGAGCACATGGCTAATGTGTGCCCGATGATTGATAGAAAATACATGAACCACATGGCTCATTGCCCCTACAATAGGCAAGCTATTAGACAAACTTATCAACAACCTTACCAACAAGGTAGGTATTAGATTCAATACCAACAACCATACTATAGGCCATGACAATATCAGGCATCATATAGGCCACAATTCTTTAATTTTGATGCTCCACACTTCATATTTTATTGTTATTATTCATGACTCATGATGTATTTTATTCTAGATTCCACATTATCCTTGATTCTTTATGGTATGTTTGTAGACTTACAATTGTATTCATTATTCATGGATCATGTTTCTTGTCAGTTGTAATTTGCATCATGTGGTATTTAAAACTTTATATTATCTCATATTTTCATACTCATGAATCATAAATCATGAATCATGATGAATGGTTTACATTTAATACATTATGATGTGAAATTATGTATTTATGCAATATATATATATATATATACACACACACACACACACACACACACACATATATATATATATATATATATATATATATATATATATATATATATATATATATATATATATATATATATATATATATATATATATATATATATATATATATATATATATATATATATATATGTATGTATATATATATATGTATGTATATATATATATGTATATATATATATATATGTATATATATGTATGTATATATATATATATATATATATATATATATATATATATATATATATATATATATATATATATATATATATATATATATATATACATATATATATATTTGATACATTATAATGTGAGAATGACACACTACATGAATAAATACATCATTTCACATCATAATGTATCATATATATATATATATATATATATATATATATTATATGTATATATATGTAATACACACACACACACACATATATGTGTGTGTGTGTGTACACTTATGAAAAAAAATAGAAATATATGTGAGTAGATAAAAGCCTCAATTTTTATTATGAGTATGAAAGATTTAAATGATTAAATCTTACGATTTAAATCTTTGAGTCATACTATGCTTACACATGGATGCATCCACACACATACATATGAATGCATCATGTGTGCTTGCATGTGTGTATGTGCATGCCCAAGTTTGTGTTTGCATGCCCATTGACACCCATTCCCATTCCCATGCCCACACCGACGACCATGCCCATATGTGCACTCACACTCATGCCCATATCGACATTGATGCCCATGCCCACACCCATGCCCACACCCATGCCCATGCTCATACCCAGACCCATGCCCACACCCATGCCCATGCCCATACCGAGACCCATGCCCACACCCATACACTTGCATGCATGCATGTACCTATATTTAGGTAAGGTTCATTCAATTAAAGACATAAATCCAGAGTCTAGTACTCCTAAGAAAACTTGATACTTAAGAAATCCTAGGATATGCTCATGTTTCCACCCTTTTGAGCACATTTCTAACTAAGACCTATGAATGTTTATAAGTTAGCTTATATTCACATTGAATTATTGCCTTAAGGCTATGCCCTTTTAGATTGTAATTTAATTTATGAAGAATTTGTACCCGTAGGTAGATTTTGTTAAACTACAACAAAACTGATAATCTGTTCATTTAGTCCTTGTTCATTCAAATGCAAGGTTTTAAAGCCACTTTAAACGGTGTACCATTATTAAACTATAGATAACTCGTTCTCTCAAAGGTGTATTTTTTATTTATCTGGGTTAAATGTTACGCCAACTTTGTTAGAGTTTGAAACTATTTATGGTTCGTGGTAGATCTACTTGAATCCCTCTTGGTTGATATAAACAATTTATGAAGTGGTTCACATGTTTTATACAAGCCTTTGACACATGTACTAGTCAATAAATGGTTACTCATTGCATGATGGTGTCTGTCCTATACTCCCTATTTTTCACTTGGTGATAACTCCTTGATAAGGTTCACACTTCCCTAAAGCCATCATAGGCTCTTCTGCTCCCACTATTGTTATGGTTCATGTGTAAAAGCAACTCTCTGTTGTAGAAGGTTTGCAAGGATCTCATCTTGTTGTTGCGAGTAAGGTTTCCTATATTACCATCGATAATACTTGGTCCATGTATTCATTTCCTCACCCTAGATATATGGTGTTCTTTCCTCAATAACCAAGGTGGTGGCATTTGTAGATCATTCTATAGCATAAAATAGAGCTATTATTTTTGTTGAGTGATGGCATTAGCCATGTTTTTTGGGATTGTTAGATTCTACATATGGTTTGAGCTTATGCTTTTTCTATTTTGGCATACATGGTCAGATTTGATGGATTTAAAGAGAGAAAACTAGAAAATCAATAGAGCAAGTTTCATGATTATAGGAATTTTTTTGTGGTCATGAATACATGGTTAGATTTGATTGAATGAAAGAATGAAAACTAGAAAATCAACATCAAAGTAAGTTTAGTCATTGAAGAAAAAAATTCCTTATAAATTCTAAGGTGGGGCTAGCTTAGAATCCTTGTTTTTGTGTATTTTTTTGTTCCTATTTGTTTGTAGAGATTGGGACAAATAAAACTATTTTTAGGATATTTTGACACCATTATCCTAAAAAAGATTGTTTGTCCATTGATATTGCTTTGGATTATCATTTGCATTGATTTTTTAAATGAGAAGAAGAAACCTATGATATATGTGAAGTAGTTTTCCATGCTCTAGATGGATGTAACAACCATAATGATTTCTGACAATGGCTATAATTTTCTAGTTTAAGGTTCTCATTACTAGAAGGATCTAAGGTTGGATACAAATGTCATCAATCACTTTTATGCTATGATATCAATGCAAACTTTCTATTTGGAAATGGAATTTTCTTTACTTCAAATAGATTCATTCTTCGAATCCACCATATATCTCACAATGATACAATAGTTTTGCTGATATGTCACTATTTTGGATTATCAGTGTAGAGAGACCAATATGATTTTCCTTTGGTATAATATGAGGACCTTTCAATTTACATTTTTGATTGTATATTGAATTTATTCTAAGTTTGGATTTTCATTGCAACTAAACAAAATTGAAGTGTCATGTTTTATCCAAAATTTTTAAGAGCAAATGTTAGGTCAAAATAAACAAAATATTGTGGGATGGCCTTACTTAATGTACATTTTGGGATGTTTTTACTTAATGTTTATTCAACAATAATGGGTGAACTTTGATTTTTGGATATATCTTGACATGGTTCCAAGCTCTGGAATTTAGAAAACGTAAGACAATATGTTAGTTTTCAAAAAAAGAAGTCATGAAGATTTTGGTTCAAATGATTTGTTTGTTTGAGATTCTATTTAAAGTTTGGATTGTTTGCTTTCGAATTATTGTTCAATTCTTTATGAATTTAAAGCTTGAAAGTGTTGATATATCTAGGTAGCGATGTGTATGAACATACTACGACCACTGGGAGACTTTTTTCCCTCTTTAGGAGGTTTTTTTCCCCCGGCTTGTATATATGCCTATTGCCCTAACGAGTTACTTATCTTTGTACATTCTAGTGGTAATACATTCAGTATTGTGTGTTGTGCTCCAAGCTTCTTCTTCTTCCTTGGGCTATTTGCGTGCTTATGCAGACCTCACTCCAACAATTTGTATCAGAGCAGATCACCGCTTCATCTAGGGCGTCGTCCACACCTCTCCGATCACAGTCTCAGAATCACACAAAATTTGGTGAGCATACTTAGGCTGATTATTACATTCAAAACACCTTTGCATTGTGGTCTTGAAATTGTGATTTGAACTCCTTTTGGCCTCCGAATGCACTATAGCACCACTTGTGCAGGCAATTTCATCTTTTTGTGCCAAAGATATATACAGGTTTTGGTTCACCACTATAAGCTTCTCGAAGTCTACTACAACTTTAGCTGAACTTGACAAGGTAGTTATGTTCAACTTTTTGAGATATAGTCAATTTTATGCATCAAGGTATTTTAATGAGTGGCCATGGCTGAAAGCAGTGATGTATTTCGTATGTTGGCTGTTGAGGATAAGTTGGACGGTACCAATAACCCATTATGGGCTTATATGATGCGTCTATTGATATATTTAGGTAGTGATGTGTGTGAACACACTAGGACCGTCGGGGCACTTTTTTCCCTCTCTAGGAAGTTTTTTTCCCTCCGCTTGTATATATGCCTATTGCCCTAATGGGCTACTTATCTTTGTACATTCTCTAGTAATACATTCAGTATTGTGTGTTGTGCTCCAAGCTTCTTCTTCTTCCTTGTGCTGTTCGTGTGCTTCCGCAGACGTCTAATTCCAACAATTGGTATCAGAGCACGTTGTCGCTTCATCTAGGGCACCATCAACACTCCTCCGGTTGCTGTCTCAGAATCGCACAAATTTTGGTGAGCATACTCAACGTGTTTTTGAGATCAAAATAGCTTCATTCTGTGGTACCAAAATCGTGATCTGAGCTTGTTTTGGCCTCCGAACGCATTATCACAGTGCTTGTGCAAGCTATTTCGTCTTTTTGTGCCAAAGGTATATACCAGTTTCTGTTCGCCAATATAAGCGTCTCGAAGTCTGCTACAGGTCTGGAATTCTTCTGGGCAGTTCTGTTCAACTTTTTGAGATACAGTTAATTTTTTGCATCAAGGTATTTTAGTCACCGACCATGGTTGGAAGCAGTGACGTATTCCGTATGTTGGCTGTTGAGGATAAGTTGGATGGTACCAACTACCCGTTATGGGCTTATATGATGTGACATGTGTCGGTTGCAAAAGGACTGTGGAACATTGTGCAGGGTGTCGAAAAACATCCTATCACACCTGCAACTGTTGCAATTGTAGGTACTGAAGCTGATGCAGAAGGTGTCAAAGATGATGGTATTCTGCATATTCCTGTTCATGCTGCGGTTTTTGCTGCACCTACTGCAGAGCAGATTCACTGGGATGGTAGAGATGCCCAGGCTCATGCATTGATAGCTTTGTCTGTCAAACGTGCCATTCTTCCTCACATTTGCTCTTGCAGAACAGCCAAGGATTCTTGGGATACACTTACCACATTGTATCAAGCTAGGAATGAGGCTCGCATTGCTTAGCTCCGAAAACAGTTGGAGAATGAGCACATGAATGAAGGTGATTCTATGGACAATTTCCTAACAAAGATCAAAGACTTGAAGGAACAATTGATTTCTGCTGATGAGGTTATACCAGATAGCTCACTTGTGCAGACCGTTCTGAATGGTCTTCCTGATTCATATGAGAGTTTTTCTTCTACTCTTCGGTTGATGATGAAAGGCAATCCAAATGCCTTGTCATTTGAGGAGTTAGTCTCTGTTCTATTGTAGGAAGATTAGTCCAGGCAGAACAGGTCCATTATGTGTGTTGCAGATCAAGCTTTCCTGGCTAGTCAGAAGGGCAAAGGAAAATGAAGCTCTTCTACTAGTAAGCAGAAATATGCAAATGCTTCACATTCGAAGAACCAAGACAAAGATGATGTTGGAGATAGACGTCTGTGGAAGCACACGAACAACACAAGGAAGAAGAAGAAGCTTCGAGCACAAACACACAATACTGAAATGTATTACTAGAGAATGTACAAAGATAAGTAGCCCATTAGGGCAATACGCGTATATACAAGCCGGGGGAAAAAAAACCTCCTAAAGAGGGAAAAAAGTGCCTCGGCGGTCCTAGAGTGTTCACACACATCACTACCTAAATATATCAACGAATCCCCCCTGGGAGTGATGTGGTGAACAAGGAGCTGGCACTCATGTATAAGGAAGTGCCAAGCTATGTGGAAATCACTCCACAAAAGGAAGTAAGCCCAAAGCTTTGCGGAAAGCTTCAAACTTCTCCCTAGGTAGAGCCTTCGTGAAAAGGTCTGCAATGTTCTCCTACGTGGGCACATATGCCAAGCTGATCTCCCCAGCAGAGAACCTCTCCCTGACATAGTGATAATGCACCTCAATGTGCTTAGTGCGAGCATGGAACACAGGGTTCCTCGCAACTGCCAATGCGCTCTGACTGTCAGTGAAGATGGTGGTGGCAGAAGACTGGCCAACCCCAAATCAGCCATAAGGCATCTGAGCCACACACACTCAATAGTTGCTGTGAAAGCTGCCCTATACTCAGCCTTACAACTGGAAGTGGCCACAGTAGGCTGCTTCTTGCTCAACCAAGATATACATGAGCTACCAAGCATGAAGCAAAAACCACTGGTGGACACACGAGTGTCATAGCAACCAGCCCAATCTGAGTCAGAAAAAGCATGCAAATCTGGTGGTAGTGATCCCCCCTTGGGATAAAACAACCCAAGTAGCCGAGTACCACTCAAGTAGCAAAAGATGTGCTTAACCGCTTTCCAATGCGTGACTCCTGGGCAATGCATAAACCTGCTCATCTGTGAGACAGCAAATTGAATATCTGGTCGAGTAATGCATAAGTAAATCAAGCATCCAACAGCCTACTGATAGAGAACAACATCAAATGCATCTCCAACATCATGAAGACTCAATCGTAAACCTGTCTCCATAGGAGTGGCAATAGGCTTACAGTCTTCAAGGCCGAAACGCTGCAATAATGTGTCAATATATTTCGTTTGACACAAAGCCATTCCACCATCAACGTGCATAAACTGAATGCCCAAATAGTGATGCAAGTGCCCCAAATCAGACATCTCAAATGAGGCATGCAAATCAGCCTTGAAATCAGCAATATGTGTCTCAATAGGACCAGTGAGTAGCATGTCATCAACATAGACAACAATGATCAGAAGCACATCATTAGCACGTTTAACATATAAGGTGCTTTCAGTTGGACTGTTCTCAAAACCATGTGCAATCAGATAGGCATGTATCTTCTCATACCAAGCACATGGTGCTTGCTTTAAACCATATAATGCCTTCTTTAACCTATAAACCTGGTTTTCATGCCCTTTTTGCACAAAGCCACAGGGTTGAAAAACATACACTTCTTCATGCAAGTCACCATTCAGAAATGCTGTTTTAATGTCCAACTGATGTACATTCCAACCATGATGGGCTGCAAGTGCACAAATGCTCCGAACAGTAGTCATACGGCATGTAGGTGCAAAGGTCTCATCAAAATCAATGCCTCTTTCCTGTGCATAACCCTTTGCAACAAGCCTAGCCTTATACCTGTCAACTGTACCATCAGGTTTACGCTTCAGCTTGTATACCCACTTAGTGCCAATGGCCTTCTTGCCAAGAGGCAAGTCACATAAAGACCATGTACCATTCTTCATTATAGCATCATATTCAGATTGCATAACAGCCATCCAATTTTCTGAATTTTGTGCTTCATCAAAAGAGACAGGTTCATTCTCATCACAGAGACTAGATGCAGCCATAGCATAGCATTTCTGATGCAAAGGAGGCACTATGAGAGCCTGAACGAGTACGATATGACAAAGGTGCATCTAATTTGCTGTCACGCAAAGTCTGCACCAGCCATTTTGGCATAGTTTTTGCCTGCTCAATATCAACTCTCTCATCAACAAGTGCATCATGTAAATCTGCATCAGAAATGGAATGATGTGCATCATCATATGAAACCTGCAAAGGCTGAGAAGTTGCCTCATTAGGACCAGCACTAGCCTGTCCACCTGTAAAAAGAGGCATCAAAGTATCATACATGTCTTTGGAGCTAACAGATGTCTCCTTAGTACATGAAAGCAATGGCTGAATAGCATCTTCCACAAAGACAACATCACGGCTAACCAGAATGCGTTTAGTCTGTGGATGATACAGACGATAGCCTTTACTTTCAGAATTGTACCCAACAAAAATACATTTTACTGCCTTATCATCCAATTTTCTGCGATGTTGTTCAGGCACTAATGCATATGCCAAACAACCAAAAACACGCAGATGAGCAACAGATGGCTTGCGGTCATGCCAAGCCTCATATGGAGTGATAGACTGCAATGCTTTAGTGGGACACCTGTTCAGTACATATGCTGCACACATGACAGCCTCAAGCCAGAAACTATGTGGTAAAGCCTGACTTTTGACCATGCACCTCGCCATCTCCATGAGTGATCTGTTCTTTCGTTCAGCAACTCCATTCTGTTGAGGTGTATACGGCACTGTACACTGGTGTTTTATCCCACGTTTAGCCAGAAATGCATTAAAATCTGAAGACATATATTCCCCCCCTCGATCAGAACGGAAGAGTAGAGGCAAAACTCTGATATGAATCAGGAAGACCATTCAGAACGGTCTGCATAAGTGAGCTATTTGGTATAACCTCATCAACAGAAATCAAGTGTTCCTTCAGGTCTTTGATCTTTGTAAGAAAACTGTCCATAGAATCACCTTCATTCATGTGCTCACTCTCCAACTGTTTTCGGAGGTAAGCAACACGAGCCTCATTCCTAGCCTGGTACAAAGTGGTAAGTGTATCCCAAGCATCCTTTGCTGTTCTGCAAGAGCGAATGTGAGGAATAATGGCACGTTTGACAGACAAAGCTATCAATGCATGTGCCTGGGCATCTCTGCCATCCCACCGAATCTGCTGTGCAGTAGGTGCAACAGAAACAACAGCACGAACAAGAATCTGTGGAATATCATCTTCGACACCATCTTCATCAGCTCCAACACCTGTATTTGCAGTACCTGTCGTTACAGGTGTAACATGACGTCTTTCAACACCCTGCACAATGTTCCACAATCCTTTTGCAACCAGTACATGTCGCATCATATAAGCCTATAATGGGTAGTTGGTACCATCCAACTTATCCTTCGTTTACTATTGTTTGTAGTTTTGACCCATCTTCTCATGAGCAGTGCATGTCTGCAGTAGACTCAGATGTTTGGTACTTTGACATTGGGGCGACCAAACATATTATCTCACAACGCAGTTTCTTCTCTTCACTCGAGCCTGCCCCTACAGGGAATACTGTTACATGCATCAACAACTCCTCTTATCCTTTTATGGGAGTTGGTAAGATCATTTTGACTACTGTGGATGGTAGTTCTTTCACTTTGTCAGATGCTTTGTTTGTGTCAGGGATCAAGAAGAACCTATTATCAATTTTTGCATTAGCCAAGATTGGCTTGGTTGTGAAATTTGTTGATGATAGGTGTACAATTCATGATCTATCAAATGGCGATGTGATTATTGCTTCTAGCATTTTATGTCAAGGGCTATATAAGCTCATAGACTATGAAAGATCTGTGAATGATTCGGCATGTGCAGTACATGATTCTTAGGCTATCTCAGATACAAGGCTTTGGCATGCACGCTTTGGTCATCTGAATTTTGCTAGTTTGCTATGCCTGCAGAAATCTGAAATGGTGCCCTCTTTGCCCAAACTTGAGGCACCTGGAAAACATGTTTGTGAAGGCTCTATTTTGGGCAAAATGCAGTGTTCCTCATTTCCAAAAGATGGTTCAGTTCCGGCTACTAAAAAATTACAGCTTGTACATAGTGATGTCTGTGGTCCTATGCAGACACCTTCTTTTGGAAATTATCTTTACTTCGTGACTTTCATTGATGATTTTTCCAGGCATGCATGGGTATGTCCATTGAAGGCAAAGTCTGAAGTGTTCATGTGCTTCAAACAGTTTTTGGTTTTGGCTGAAAATCTGTCAGCATGTAAAATGGGCACCCTCCGTTCAGATCGAGGGGGGGGGGTATATGTCTTCTGATTTTAATGCATTTCTGGCTAAACGTGGGATAAAACACCAGTGTACAGTGCCGTATACATCTCAACAGAATGGAGTTGCTGAACGAAAGAACAGGTCACTCATGGAGATGGCGAGGTGTATGGTCAAGAGTCAGGCTTTACCACATAGTTTCTGGCTTGAGGCTGTCATGTGTGCAGCATATGTACTGAACAGGTGTCCCACTAAAGCGTTGTATTCTATCACTCCGTATGAGGCTTGGCATGATCGCAAGCCATCTGTTGCTCATCTGCGTGTTTTTGGTTATTTGGCATATGCATTAGTGCCTGAACAACATCACAGAAAATTGGATGATAAAGCAGTAAAATGTATTTTTGTTGGCTACATTTTTGAAAGTAAAGGCTATCCTGTATCGTCCACAGACTAAACACATTCTGGTTAGCCATGATGTTTTTGTGGAAGATGCTATTCAGACATTGCTTTCATGTACTAAGGAGACATCTGTTAGCTCCAAAGACATGTATGATACTTTGCTGCCTCTTTTTACAGGTGGACAATCTAGTGCTGGTCCTAATGAGGCAACTTCTCAGTTTTTGCAGGTTTCATCTGATGATGCAGATCATTCCATTTCTAATGCAAATTTACATGATGCACTAGTTGATGAGAGAGCAGATATTGAGCAGGCAAAAACTATGCCAAAATGGCTAGTGCAGACTTTGCGTGACAACAAATTAGATGCGCCTCTATCATATCGTACTCATTCAAGCTCTGATAGTGCCTCTTTTGCATTAGATTGCTATGCTATGGGTGCATCTAGTCTCTGTGATGAGAATGAGCCTGTTTCGTTTGATGAAGCACAAAATTCAGAAAATTGGATGGCTGCTATGCAATCTGAATATGATGCTATAATGAAGAATGGTACTTGGTCTTTATGTGACTTGCCTCTAGGCAAGAAGGCCATTGGCACTAAGTGGGTATACAAGCTGACGCATAAACCGGATGGTACAGTTGACAGGTATAAGGATAGACTTGTTGCAAAGGGTTATGCATAGGAAAGAGGCATTGATTTTGATGAGACCTTTGCACCTACATGCCGTATGACTACTGTTCGGAGCATCTGTGCACTTGCAGCTCATCATGGTTGGAATGTACATCAGTTGGACATTAAAACAACATTTCTGAATGGTGACTTTCATGAATAAGTGTATGTTTTTCAGCTCCGTGGCTTTATGTAGAAAGGGCATGAAAACCAGGTGTGCAGGTTAAAGAAGGCATTATATGGTTTAAAGCAAGCACCACGTGCTGCACATAACTCACTTATTGACTTATCAAATGTGTAAAGTTTCTGACAAAACTTTGCACAGGGTGTCGGCTATAGTTTGTGCACCTCCTCCAAGTTAAATCATTCCAAAAGACTCAGTAGATCTTAAGAAATAATCTTAACAAGTCACCTATGTCTAAAATTGTAGTTATGTATAGTCGACTTTGACACCTACAACTTCTAAAGCTTGGTTCTCCCAAACTAGAACCCGTTTGATCAAATGCTTTTAGCCATAGGTAGCTTACCTTTGAACTTAAAGAATGAGTGCTTGCTTGATCAAAACTTTGCACTATGGAAGGAGAACTGACCAAAACATTAGAATCGAATTTTGCACCTCCTGCAACTTCTCTTCTTTAGGTTTACACATGTAAATGTTCCTACACTCAATTCTCTCAGCCTGATCACAATTAGAAGCTGAAAATTTGTACAAAGGTCAATCAAGTATAGACTTAGACTTGTACAAAAGCATTTCACAAAAGATACAACACAGAAGAAGAACCCTCAGAAATATCGGGTGCAACTTTTCTTCATTTCTAGAAAACTTTACATTTGAGTGACGAGAGGGATCTCACTCACTTCTAAAGTGTCTAATGACTCATAGAACTTCTAATTTATCTATTCACATGCTCTCTCATATTTGCCCCGACATTTTCTTTGTATATATAGGCAAATATGTACAAGCTCATAAATATACAAAAGTATAAGTGAGCTAACTCTAAGTTAATGTACATATGTATAAATATCTTCATTCTCTGAACATATACTTTCTCCATGCTTCATGAATTGATCTTTTCTTCAATCCTTGACTTCAAAACTTCATCAAAACCTCAATTGTTGATTGGCTTGCACCAATAGCTCCCCCTCAATCATCAATTGAGGTTTTCACTATCTTCTTTATGCCTGCCATGTCTTTGAATCTTTGTAGCTTTGGTCCATCCAAGCTTTTGGTTAGCATATCAGCTATCTGAGCTTTTGTTGAAGTATGTATAACTTCAATCTCTTTATCCATCACCTTCTCTCTTAGAAAATGATACTGAATCTCAATGTGTTTAGTCCTGGCATGAAAAACAAGATTAACAGCTAAATATAATGAACTCATGTTATCTCCATGAATAGTGGGTGTACTCTGAATGATGTCAAAACTCTTCATAAGAGTC
Source organism: Ceratopteris richardii (assembly GCA_020310875.1). Classification (NCBI taxonomy): domain Eukaryota; kingdom Viridiplantae; phylum Streptophyta; class Polypodiopsida; order Polypodiales; family Pteridaceae; genus Ceratopteris; species Ceratopteris richardii. Next base: position 44,613,047 of record CM035433.1, on the reverse strand, counting down.
TTAAGCCATATCACTTCCTTTGTAGCTTCAACCATACCTTTGTACTCAGCCTCTGTGGATGATAAAGCAACTGTGTGTTGCTTCTTTGAACACCATGAAATTAACTTATCTCCCACATAACACAAGTATCCATAAGTTGATCTCCTATCATCAGGATTACCTTCCCAATCTGTATCACTATAAATCTTGATGCTTGTATCTGATGTAAAACCATAACAAACCTTCTTTGAGTGTACCCTTAATGTCCCTCAACACTCTTTGTCCTGCAACCCAATGTTCTTTCCTAGGACAATGCATGAATTGAGACAATACTCCAACTCCTAAACTTGACCAATAAGTTTTTCAAATACCTTTCTTGAGTTACATACACTCCATGTTGAGTGTATGAGATCTCCATGCCCAAGAAATATGACAAGTCTCCCAAGTCACTAATCTTGAACTCTTTCTCCATTTGCTTCTTTAGGCTTTGAATGCCTTTCTCATCTGTACTTGTAAGAATTATATCATCAACATAAATGAACCCATCATCACTTGTTTTGACAAGCAAGTGATGTAAATGAACCCATCATCACTTGCTTTGAATTATGCAGATGTAAACAAACCCATCATCACTTGCTTTGACAAGCAAGCTACTATCTGCTTTAGATACTTGAAAACCAAGTTCTTTCAAGAACTTCACAAGCTTATAATTCCATGCCCTTGGGGCCTGCTTCAAACCATACAAAGCTCTCTTGAGCTTACATACATTATTTGGATACCTTTCATTTTTGAATCCTTGTGGTTGCTCCATGAAAACATCATCTGAAATGTAACCATTTAGAAAAGCATTCTTCACATCTAATTGACATAATCTTTAACCTTTAGATGCAGCAATAGCTATGAGTGTCCTGATAGTTGTCATCTTTGCCACATGACTATAAGTCTCATCATAATCTATACCATATGTCTGAGCAAACCCTTTCACAACAAGTCTAGCTTTATACCTAGACACACTTCCATCTACAAATCTCTTTGTCTTGTAGACCCATTTGCATCCAATGATCTTTTGACTATTTGGTTTAGGAACCAAATCCCATGTCTGATTCTCCATCAATGCATCATACTCTTCCTGCATAGCTTTCTCCCAATTTTCCTTACCTTTTGCCTCTTCATATGTAGAAGGGTCTTCATCTGCCTTTATCATGTAAGCATAATCTTTGGTAGCCAAAAAAGAAGTGTCATAGCTATACCTTGTAGGTTGCCATTTGTGTCTTCATGACCTTCTGAGTTCTCCACTTCTTGAGGTTTCTGGTTCATCACACTTTGGATCAAATCTTGGCATTGGTATGAGAAGATACATGCCTATCTGATTGCATATGGTTTTGAGAATAGTCCAACTGAAAGCACCTTATATGTTAAGCGTGCTAATGATGTGCTTCTGATCATTGTTGTCTATATTGATGACATGCTGCTCCCTGGTCCTATTTGTTGGAGAATTCCTCTCCTATTCGCAACGGAAAGTGTAGAAGACCTTCTTAGGATCAAGACTTTTGCCAACAGCTGAACCTTCAAATGAAAACTGGTACCAACTGAAAAATGCAATGAACTTGAAACTTTGGTCACTCAAACTAGACACCACAACTTTCAAATGAGCTATCAAACACTCAATTTGGAGTAGATTTGGGTTGGCAACTCTTTGATTCAAAACAGGCTACCTGTCCACTCAGTTAGGCTCAAAACTGGAGTTCACTAAAAACTGAATAACTCATAGAACATAAAGAATTTGATAAAACTGTTCTAGATAGAGGAAGTAATCAAGATAAGCTTTCAAACGAATGTTTAAACACTAAAATTGGATACATATATTGAGAGATATGACTCTCACAAGTAGACTACCCAAAAATGGGTGTGCAGTTGGACTTCCACGCCTTCTTCCTCTCTGCTTGAGTGTCCTCCCTTGCCTCTTTTATAGCCAAGTGACCAAAATCTCTCATGATGAGTTTGAGAGCTCTTCTCCATCATTTCTCCACTACTTTGGACAACCATTCCTCTTACAGTTCAGTTTTTGGATTTGATTCTCTTTTGATTGATTCTCTTTCGATTGATTCTCTTTTGATTGATTCTCTTTTGATTGATTCTCTTTTGATTGATTCTCTTTTGGCCTCCACTACTTGAAGAAAATCCTTTTTGCAAAAATATATACGAGGTTACTTCTTTATTTTTAACACTCCCCCTCAAGCTCACATGTGAGCTTGCACCTTCAGCCATATCCTGCAAGTTGATGTCATCCTTGAACCTCTTTAGCTTAGAAGCATGTTTGCCACCTGGTCATTAGTTCCAATGAAGTTTATATCCACATCCTTGCTCAAAACTTTTTCTCGAACATAATGGTAATGCACTTCTATGTGCTTGCTTCGTGCATGAAACATTGGATTGTTTGTCAAGTGAATGCTTGACATGTTTTCACCATAAATTGGAATGATCTCCACCTGCGCATCAAGATCAGGCAAGCGCTTCTTAATCCACATAGCTTCACAAGTTGCAAAGGCTAAACCTCTATATTCAGCTTTTGTAGATGATAGTGCAACAGTAGGTTGCTTCTTTGAGCTCCATGTGATAGGTTTGCTACCTATTATGAACACATAACTTGAAGTGGATCTTCTATCTTCCTTCGAACCAGCCCAATCAGCATCACTAAAGCCCTTTACCTGCAACTCTTCATCATATCTATAAAACAATGCATGATTGACGGTGTGCTTCACATATCTTAGCACTCGTTTGGTTGAATTTAAATGTTCACTTGTTGGAGCTTGCATAAATTGAGAAAGAACTCCAACAAGATAACACAAATCTGGTCTTGTGATTGTAGCATAGATCAATGAACCTATAATACTCCTGTATGTAGTTACATCATGTAACTTCTCTCCATCATTTGAGCATAGCTTCACATTTGTGTCCATAGGTTGAGTGAGTGGTTTGCATTCACTCATGCCAAATCTGAAAAGAACATCCAACAAGTACTTTCTTTGCATTAAGTAAATGCCATCTTTCCCATAGACTATCTCAATGCCTAAAAAGTATTTTAGCTCACCAAGATCTGAAATTTTAAATTCCTTACCGAATTTTCTTTTGATCTCTTGTATTCCTGCAACATTACTTCCTGTTATGATGAGATCATCAATGTATATGCAAATATATACCTGCTTGCCTTCTTCTTTCTTCATGTAGAGAGAGGGATCTGCACTACTTGGACTATACCCACACCTTGTGAGGTACTCAACCAATCTTTGATTCCAAGCACGTGGTGTTTGCTTCAGCCCATAGAAAGCTTTCTTCAATCTACAAACAAAATTTGGACGCTTTCTATCTTCAAATCCAATCGGTTGACTCATGTATACCTCTTCTTGAAGTTCACCATTGAGGAAAACATTTTTTATGTCAAGTTGGTATAATGGCCATCTCCTTGTTGCACTCACTACAATCAAGGTTCTAATAGTTCCCATCTTTGCAAGCAGGCTGAACGTCTCTTCATAGTTGATGCCATGAGTTTGCTTGAATCCTTTTCCTACTAGTCTAGCTTTATGCCTAGCTAGAGAACCATTAGCATTTCTCTTTATTTTAAACACCCATTTATTTGGAACAATCTTCATACCTTCAGCCTTTGGAACTAGCTCCCATGTGTGATTGTCCTTGAGAGCTTTCATCTCTTCTTGCATAGCTTCTTGCCATTCTTTTTGTGTATATGCTTCTTCATATGCATCTGGTTCCTTGTCTTTGACCACTTGTGTCATATATGAAAAATGCTTTGCAATAAAACTATCATAGCTCAGCCTTTGAATTGGATATCTTGCTCTCAAAGACCTCCTTTCATTTTCTTTTGAATATTGCTTCTTCAACCGGTTCAACTTTACCTTTGGTGTAATCACCTCTTCATACTCTTCTTCACTTGCATTTGAATCACTATTTTGGGCAGCACTTTCAGCTTTAGATCTTTCATAACATGATGTTGGTGATGAGGAATGACTCCTTAGTCTCCCCTTCCATGTTGAGCTTTCTCCAAGTGATGTAGAAGCTTCTGGCCCTGACATTTGAGTGCTTGTTTGCTGAAATTCTTCTTGGATAGCACCTCCATCATCTTCGCAATCTTCTTCAAGAATCTTCTCTTTCCCTTTGTCTCCAAACCATGGCCTTAGTTCATCAAATACCACATCTCGTGAGACTTGTAGCTCCTTTGTCACCAGATTGTAGCACTTGTATCCCTTTTGCTCCGATGAATATCCAATGAAAATACATTTTTCTGACTTTGCCTCCATCTTTGTCCTTAGTTCTTGAGGGATGTGAACATAACACACACATCCAGAAACTTTGAGATGTGTAAGGTCAGGTTTCTTTCCGGAGTAAACCTCCTCGAGAGTTAGATTATGCACTCCAGCTGTTCATCAAATAAACGGCCGTACTAGTTGCTTTAGCCCAACAGTTTAGTGGCATCTTCATCTCGTTGAGCATGCATCTTGCAACTTCTGTGATATGTCGATTTTCCTTTCAGCTATTCCATTTTGTTGAGGCATGTACCTACATGTAAATTGTCTCTTGATGCCATTTTCATAAAGAAAATCTGAAAATTCTTTGGAGAAATATTCTCCTCCTCCATCGGACCTCAAGGTCTATATGTAGCGTCCTGTTTCCTTTTCTACCTGTGCTTTAAATATCTTGAACATGGAGAACACATCTGATTTTTGTTTTATGCAAAACATCCATACTTTTCTTGAATGATCATCGATATAAGTGACAAAATATCTATTACCAGCCACTGATGGTTGTTGTGATGGTCCCCATACATCCGTGTGTATCAAGTCGAGGACATTCCTTGCCACATAGTTGCTCTTCTTGAATGGTTGTCGAGTTTGCTTTCCTAGTTGGCATGCTTTGCAAAACTCATGTAGTCCAACATCATTGAATCTTGGAAGACCTCTTACCACTTCATGGTTACTCATGTCCTTGAGCTTGGGAATGTTGATATGTCCAAACCTTTTGTGCCACAAATCAATTTCAGCAATCCTCTTGTTTCCAAACTGAATATACATCACCTTTCCATGTGTTTGTTGAATGTCCAAGGTGAACATCCTACCTTCTTTCCTTCCTTGAGCAATGACCTTGAATCCTTCGTTTGGATTCTTTATAAAGCAGCCTTTTTCATTGAAGATAACATGATATCCTTTCTCTACCATTTGTCCTACTGAAATCAAATTCTTTGCAATAGTAGGAACATGAAGAACATTAGCCAATACCTTCTTGTCTCCAAGCTCGATGTCTCCAACATGCTCAATTGCGTGTTGAGTTTCATCAGCGGTCTCCACACATCCTTTTCCACTTGGAGCTTGTAGCTTTGTGAATAAATCTCCTTGGCATGTCATATGGTTGCTGCAACCTGAATCTATGAACCACTTTTGATCATCACTTCTCGAGTTGTTGTAGTCATGCTTCATGGCAAGCATGGTTTGCTTGTCTCCTTCACTTGATGTACTCGCATAGTTATTTTGGCTCCTTTGGTTGCTTCCATTCAACCTTCCATTCTTTTGCCAACAATCATTTGCATAATGTCCTCGTTTACCACAATGATAACATGTTATACCTTTATGAGGATTGTATTAACCTCGACCTCTTCCTCTATTTCTTCCTCGACCTCTTCCATGTGTGTTGTCATTTGAGTTGTCCTTGTTGTCCTCCGAGTTGTGTTGGCTGAAATTTGTGTTGCTGTAGCTTCTTCCTCTTCCTCTCGAGCCTCCTCTTGAGTTCCTTCCTCTACTTGGTCCTGCATATAACATTTGACCATGGTTGTCCTTACCTTTGTTGCCTTCTCCTTGTTGAGCTACCTCTTTAGCCACAAGATTTGGTATAATCTCGTCGAATGTTCGTAGAGGGTCTCTATAAAGAATGTTTGTGATGAGGGGCTTCCACTTTTCTTCACTCGTCAAGCCATTGAGGGCTGTTTGGACGATCTCTTCCTCTTCTATCTTGCATCCAACTGATGCTAGCTGATCTCGAAGCTCCTTGATCCTCAATGTATACTCACTAATGCTTTGGTTTGAGCTTTTCCTCATGTTGTTGAGCTCGTTCTTGAGTTGCATCCTTTGAGACCTTGTTGAGGTAGCATACACCTTCTCCAATGCTTCCCAAACCTCCTTGGCTGTTTCTAAGCTTTGCACATGACCAATCATAGTGTTAGAAATAACTTGTGAAATGAGGAACATCACCGTTCGATTCCTCTCTTCCCAATCAGCAAATTGTCTCCTTTGTGCCAGAGTAATGTTGGGATCTTGAAGTTCCACTGGTTGTGCATCATCTCCACTAACTAGACTCCATAAAACTTTACCTTTAAGGTAATTTGTCATTCTATACCTCCAAGATTGAAAGTTGTCTTTTTCTAACTTCTCAACTTATTGTCCTAAATCAGCCATTGAAAACTTCCAAGATTGAAGTTTACCTCAAATATGTTGTGGTGCTCTCTCTTGAATTCACGAAGCTCCCCCTTGATTTGTAGCTTCTCCTTTGCTTCAGTTCAATTCCAATGCTTTGCCTCTTCAAACTCCAATGCTCTGATACCAATTGTTGGAGAATTCCTCTCCTATTCGCAGCGGAAAGTGTAGAAGACCTTCTCAGGATCACGACTTTTTTCCAACAGCTGAACCTTCAAATGAAAACTAGTACCAACTGAAAAATTCAATGAACTTGAAACTTTGTTCACCCAAACTATACACCTATAGCTTTCAAATGAGCTATCAAACACTCAATTTGGAGTAGATTTGGGTTGGCAATTCTTTGATTCAAAACAGGCTAACTGTCCACTCAGTTACGCTAAAAAATGGACTTCACTAAAGCCTTAAAATAACTCACAAAACATAAAGAATTTGATAAAACTCTTCTAGAAAGAGGAAGTACTCAAGATAAGCTTTCCAACGAATGTTTAAACACTAAAATTGGATACATATACTGAGAGATATGACTCTCATAAGTAGACTACCCAAAAATGGATGTGCGACTAGACATACTCTATGAGAGTGAGCTGAACGAAATGACTCAAAAAAAAAAGAACTAGCTACAAGGGAACTTCCATGCATTCTTCCTCTCTGCTTGAGTGTCCTCCCTTGCCTCTTTTATAGCCAAGTGACGAAAATCTCTCATGATGAGTTTGAGAGCTCTTCTCCATCATTTCTCCACTACTTTGGACAACCACTCCTCTTAGAGTTCACTTTTTGGATTTGATTCTCTTTTGATTGATTCTCTTTTGGCCTCGACTACTTGCTGAAGTAAATGCTTCCATTTTTCATTTTTGTATTTTCCATCTACTTGAAGAAAATCCTTTTTGCAAAAATATATATGAGCTTACTTCTTTATTTTTAACACTATTGAGATTCAGCATATTGCTGGTTTTAAGGCTGATTTGCATGCCTCATTTGAGATGTCTGATTTGGGGCATTTGCATCACTATTTGGGCATTCAGTTTATGCAAGTTGATGGTGGAATGGCTTTGTGTCAAATGAAATATATTGATACATTATTGCAGTGTTTTGGCCTTGAAAACTGTAAGCCTATTACCACTCCTATGGAGACAGGTTTACGATTGAGTCTTCATGATGCCGGAGATGCATTTGATGTTGTTCTCTATCAGCAGGCTCTTTGATGCTTGATTTACTTATGCACTACTCGGCCAGATATTCAGTTTGCTGTCTCACAGATGAGCAGATTTATGCATTGCCCAAGAGTCAAGCATTGGGAGGCGGTTAAGCGCATCTTTCGCTACTTGAGTGGTACTCGGCTACTTGGGTTGTTTTATCCCAAGGGGGGATCACTACCACTAGATTTGCATTCTTTTTCTGACTCTGATTGGGCTGGTTGCTATGACACTCATGTGTCCACTAGTGGCTCAGACGCCTTATGGCTGATTTGGGTGTTGGTCAGACTTCTGCCACCACCATCTTCACTAACAGTCAGAGCGCATTGGCAGTTGTTAGGAACCCTGTGTTCCATGCTTGCACTAAGCACATTGAGGTGCATTATCACTATGTTAGAGAGAGGTTCTCTGCTGGGGAGATCAACTTCGCATATGTGCCCACGCAGGAGAACATTGCAGAACTTTTCACGAAGGCTCTGCCTAGGGAGAAGTTTGAAGCTTTCCGCAAAGCTTTGGGCGTACTTCCTTTTCTGGAATGATTTCCACGTAGCTTGGCACTTCCTTATACATGAGTGCCAACTCCTTGTTCACCGCATCACTCCTAGGGGGGATTTGTTGATATATTTAGGTAGTGATGTGTGTGAACACACTAGGACTCTCGGGTCACTTTTTTCCCTCTTTAGGAGGTTTTTTCCCTCGGCTTGTATATATGCCTATTGCCCTAATGGGCTACTTATCTTTGTACATTCTCTAGTAATACATTCAATATTGTGTGTTGTGCTCCAAGCTTCTTCTTCTTCCTTGTGCTGCTTGCGTGCTTCCGCAGATGTCTAACTCCAACAGTGTCATGTATTGGTTGCAAAAGGACTGTGGAATATTATGCAGGGTGTTGAAAAACATCCTATTACACCTGCAAACACAGTTGCTAAAGGTGATGTAGATGGCATTGAAGATGACGATATTCTTCATGTTCCTGTTCGTGTTGCAGTTCTTGCTGCCCTACTATAGAGCAAATTCGTTGGGATGGTAGAGATGCTCAGGCACATGCATTGATAGCCTTGTCTGTCAAACGTGCCATTATTCCTCACATTCACTCTTGCAAAACCACTAAGGATGCTTGGGATACACTTACCACTTTATACCAGGCAAGGAATGAGGCTCCTATTGCTTACCTCCAAAAATAGTTGGAGAGTGAGCACATGAACAAAGGAGATTCCATGGATATTTTTTTGACAAAGATCAAAGATTGAGGAAACAATTGATATTTGTTGATGAAGTCTTGCCTGATAGTTCATTTATGCAGACTGTTCTGAATGGTCTTCCCAATTCATATAAGAGTTTTGCTTCTACTCTTCATTTGATGATGAAAGCCAATCCAAATGCCTTAACATTTGAGGAGTTAATATCTATTCTGTTGCAGGAAGATCAATCTAGGTAGAACAAGTCCGTTATGCATGTTGCAGATCAAGCTTTCTTGCCTAGTCAAAAGGGCAAAGGAAAATGGAGCTCTTCTACTAATAAGCAGAAATCTACTAATTTTGCACAATCAAAGAAGGATGATAGAGACATGAAGAAAACAAAAAAGCAAAAATTGTTTTGCAAATACTGTAAAGGAAATCATTATATCATAACGAGTTATCCAAAGCTGGCTGCTAAAGAGGCAAGGAAGAAAGAGGTTGGAATGGTTGTTGTAGAGGCCTCTACACCCAAAATAGAGTCTTCTAATCTTGTGCATAATGAAGAATGAGCATTTACCATTGTTTGCAATTATAAACCATGTTGTCATGAAACATTGTATGTCTGCAGTAGACTTAGATGCTTGGTACTTTGATAGTGGGGCAACCAAACATATTACCCCTCAGCACAATCTCTTCATTGGAGCCTGCCCCTATAGGGAATACTATCACATGCGCCAACAATTCCTCTTATCCTCTCACGGGAGTTGGTAAGATCATTCTGACTACTATTGATGGTAGTTCTTTTACATTGTCATATGCTTTATTTGTGCCAGGGATCAAGAAGAATTTTTTATGAGTTTCAGCTTTAGCCAAGATTGGATTGGTGAATTTTTTTGATGATAGATGTAGAGTTCATCATGATTTGTCCAATGGTGATGTAATTATTGCTTCTGTAATTTTATGTCATGGCCTGTATAAGCTCATAGACTATGAGAAATTTGTGAATGATTCAACATGCGCAGTACATGATTCTTAGGCTATGTTAGATGCAAAGCTTTGGCATGCAAGCTTTGGTAATCTAAATTTTGCTACTTTGTTACACCTGCAAAAATCTGAAATGGTGTCCTCCCTACCCAAACTTGAGGCCTGTTACACATGGTTTCTGAAGGCTCTATTTTTGGAAAAATGCAGCGTTCCTCGTTCCCAGAAAATGGCTCAGTTTGAGCTACTAAAAAATTGCAGCTTGTTCACAATGATGTCTATGGTCCTATGTAGATACCCTCTTTTCATGACTTTCATTGATGTTTTTCCAGGCATGCATGGGTATATCCATTGAAAGCAAAGTCCGAAGTGTTTATGTGTTTCAAACGCTTTTGGGTTTTGGCTGGAATATTTGTCAACATGTAAAATGGGCACCCTCCATTTTGGTCGAGGGGAAGAATATATGTCTTTTGACTTAAATGCTTTTCTGGTGGAATGTGGGATAAAACATCAATTTATAGTGCCGTATACACCTCAACAGAATGGAGTTGCTAAAAGGAAGAACATGTCACTCATGGAGATGGCGAGGTGTATGGTTAAGAGTCACACTTTACCACATAGTTTTTGGCTTGAGACTATTATGTGTGCAACATATGTAGTTAATAGGTATCCCAATAAAGCATTTGCATTATATCACTCCATATGAGGCTTGGCATGGTCATAAGTCATCTGTTGCTCACCTGCATGTTTTTGGTTGTCTGGCATATGCATTAGTGCTTGAACAACAATGCAGGAAATTGGATGATAAAGCAGTGAAATGTATTTTTTTTTGGGTACAGTTTTGAAAGCAAAGACTATCGTCTTTATCATCCACATACCAAATGCATTTTGGTTAGTTATGATGATGTTTTTGTGGAAGATGCTATTCAACCATTAGTTTCATGTACTAAGTAGACATCAGTTAGCTCCAAAAACATGTATGACACTTTGCTGCCTCTTTGTACAAGTGGATAATCTAGTGCTGGTCCTAATGAGGAGACTTCTTAGCCTTTACATGTTTCATGTGATGATGCAGATCATTCCATTTCTGATGTAGATTTACATGATGCACTTGTTGATGAGAGACCTGACATTGAGGAGGCAAAGACTATGCCAAAGTGGCTAGTGTAGACTTTGTGTGATAACAAACTAGATGCAAATCTATCATATCGTACTCATTCTAGCTCTCATAGTGCTTTGTTTGCATCAAATTATTATACTATGGCTGCCTCTAGTCTCTGTGATGAGAATGAGCCTATTTCATTTGATGAAGCGCGAAATTCTGAAAATTGGATGGTTGCTATACAATCAAAATATGATGCTATCATAAAAAATGATACGTGGTCTTTATGTGACTTTCCTCCTAGCAAGAAGGCCATTGGCACTAAGTGGGTATAGAAGCTGAAGCATAAGCTTGATGGAACAATTGAAAGGTATAAGTCTAGGCTGGTTGGAAAGGGTTGTGCTCAGGAAAGAGGCATTGATTTTGATGAGATCTTTGCTCCTACATGTCGAATGAATACTGTTCATAGCATCTATGCACTTGCAGCTCATCATGGTTGCAATGTATATTAGTTGGACATTAAAATTGCATTTCTGAATGGTGACTTGCATGAAGAAGTGTATGTTTTTTAGCCTTGTGGCTTTGTGCACTAAGGGCATGAAAACAAAGTGTGTAGGTTGAAGAAGGCATTATATGGTTTAAAGCAAGCACCACATGCTTGGTATGAAAAGATACATGCCTATCTGATTGCACATGGTTTTGAGAACAGTCCAACTGAAAGCACCTTATATATCAAGTGTGCAAATGATGTGCTTCTGATCATTGTTGTCTATATTGCTGACATGCTGCTCACTGGTCCTCATGAGAAGCATATTGATGATTTTAAGGTTGATTTGCATGCCTCATTTGAGATGTCAGATTTGGGGCATTTATATCATTATTTCGGCATTCAGTTTACGCAAGTTTATGGCGGAATACCTTTGTGTCAAAAAAAATATATTGACACATTATTGCAATGTTTTGCCTTGAAGACTGCAAATCTATTGCCACTCGTATGGAGTCAAGTTTACAACTGAGTCTTCATGATGTTGGAGATGCATTTATTGCTGTTCTCTATTAGCAGGCTGTTGGATCATTGATTTACTTATGCATTACTCGACCATATATTCACTTTGGTGTCTCACAGATGAGCATGTTTATGCATTGACCAGGTGTCAAGCATTGGCAGGTGGTTAAGCACATCTTTTGCTACTTGAGTGGTACCTAGCTACTTGGATTGTTTTATCCTAAGGGGAACCAAATTGACATGCTTTTTTTTTACTTTGATTGGGCTAGTTGCTATGACACTCATGTGTCCACTAGTGGCTTTTGCTTCATGCTTGGTAGCTCATGTATATCTTGGTTGAACAAGAAGCAACCTACTATGGCCACTTCTAGTTGTGAGGTTGAGTATAGGGCATCTTTCGTAGCGACTGTTGAGTGTGTGTGGCTCAGATGCCTTATGGTTGATTTGGGTGTTGGTCAGTCTTTTGCCACCACAATCTTCACTGACAGTCAGAGCACATTAGAAGTTGCGAGGAACTTTGTGTTCCATGCTCACACTAAGCACATTGAGATGCATTATCATTATATCAAGGAGAGGTTCTTTGCTAGAGAGATTAGTTTGGCATATGTGCCCACACAGGAGAACATTGTAGACCTTTTCACGAAGGCTCTGCCTAGGGAGAAGTTTGAAGCTTTTCGCAAAGCTTTGGGTGTACTTTCTTTTGTGGATTCATTCCCCTAGCTGTAAGTGTTGGATTATTGTTACTTATCCTAGCTGAACCATACCTATTATTTTTTTTCTTTTCCTCCCTTTTCTTATTCTACACATTATATTATTTACACAGTTTAGTGAATAGAGATGTAATAAATATTAAAAAAAGGTACAATTTATTATTTCTTATTTATACTGTATAGTAATTTACCTGACTAAGGTATATAATATTGACAATGTATTTCTCAATTGTACTGACTTATGTTGATTTGTAAGATGATACCTAAAATGTTCTTTCTAGATCTAAATAAGGGATCATGATTTATATCCAATAATAATGCACAATAATATCCCATAATAATATATTATTTATTTCCTTTAGTATTGTACACTATATATATAAATTAAGATATTATATGTCATTTTCTTTCTTCTTTTTCTCTATATATTTCTCTTAGTTGATTAAAAGAAAAAAGTCTTATTTCTTATTTGTAGTGTACAATAATCTACTTGACTAAGGTATATTATGCTAACGATCTAAGTTTTTCACAAGATGATGCAAAAATTATTCTCTCTAGATCTGAATAAGGGAGCATGGTTTATGTCCAATAATAATGCACAATAATCTATAAAAGTCAAGATATTATTTAGGTCCTTTAATATCACACACTAATATATATAAGTAAAAATATTATATGTCATTTTCTTTCCTCTTTTGTTGTGTAAACTATTCTCTTAATTTATAAAAAAAAAGCTTACTACTAAACTTTGATGGATCATTTTAACGAATTTTAGTTATATATCCCTTCTCTTTTCACGTGTTGTATCCATTTTGATAGGTATTAAGTAGAATTGTGGGAATAGATCAAAGGAATGGGTTGATTTTTCTCCTTCAAATTATTTAACTACTCTTTGAACTGAAGTAATCAAGTCACAATACAAATCATCAGATCTTATTATGGTTAGAACTTAACGATTCATCAGTCCTTAGTAAATTGATAATCGTTAAAATAGTTAATAGCTTCCGCTTGCTTTGGATATTGTATATTAGGATTATTAGCTCTAAAATGGTAACATTGCTAACAAATCAATGTTTTGTATATTGTTATGCATATTATTATATTTAAGATTTTCCTTTAAACTTAAATATTATATTCAATGTTTTCTTGATTTTTTATTTTGATGATTATATTTATATACCAAAACTTTCTTCTATCAAGCAACTTAAATGTTCTCAATTTTTCTGATTTTGATATATTGTATTAACATATCAACTCTTCCATCAATCAAGAAACTTGCATTAAACCATAACATTTATGCTGCAATAACATGAAATAACTAAAATAATAGAATGTAAGATATCATTTATGTTGATTAATAACACATTTTCTCAAGATATATGATATGCACAATATAACTATAATAGTTAAGATTGTAGCCTTGACTAGACCTTGCTTCATTATTCACTGTTAATAGTTAACATGAACCAATAATATTTCTCCTTAATATACTTTGAGATAAATTCATTGCATAATTGATCGCATAGCTATTGGCAAAGCTTC